>JARQOD010000001.1:712833877-712953826 GCA_033576555.1 Oophaga sylvatica
TTGAGTACGAAATAAATCTCTAGTCTTGGATGCATGCCCAAAAACTATGACCTAGTTTCATTAGGGTGGGAAACAAGAATGAAGTATCCTTGAGGGAGAAGATTACCAGAATAGCTTCACATTTAGAAACAAAACCTGAAGTCTCAAACGGAGCACAATTTTTCACTATTTTTTTTCCATGGTCGTTGTATTTTAAGGGTACCCTAAGGAGTGACCACTGCTATATCAACTGTCCTTATGTGCTATACAGTGTTTATCTACTTGTCGAGTTCCCATCTATTTTTAGAACTTCACTTGTTTTAATGCATTTTATTGATTATTTATATACATTTAAAATAGGAATTCCTTCAAATAATGTTAATGCTTAGTTTATGCCATGCAAGAACACTGATTGGAAGGAGAAGTTGTCCAAGGTTTATCACCCCAGGTCGCTCACAAAGTCAAAAGGAAAGGGAGATATACAGTTTTGTTTGGTGCGATCCCCATACTGACGGATTGCTTCAGCTGCCGTCAGTCACATGAAAAAAATGTAATCACCTATTTATTTCCTACCCCAATTTGACTTTAAGCTATGGCAAAAAATGACCATAATGCCGTATTGCACATCAGTCTTTATAAAGGCACTGTTGGAGAAAAATGCACCTAATTCATTAAGAAGTGCGAAATTTACACCACTAAAGTGGCGAAAATCTTTATGCATTTGCAGGGTGGGTCTCACCACACCCTATCCACTTTGGTGTAGCTGGCCTAGGGTTGTGTAAAACCATCGAAAGTTGCAAAATTTTGTGACATTTTAAAATGTTTTACGCCAGACAAACACACCTTGCTGAATCATGACCTTTATTTTTTCTTTGCTACATCAGTGGAGCAGATTTGATCAGCCATTTAACCTTTTTAAAGACTAGGCCTTAACCCCTTCACAACGTATAGCTACGTCGAAGGTCGTGTCCCTGCCTTTGATGTGGACTTAGACGCCGAGCACACATCTTTCCCCGCACACAGCTGATCCGATCAGCTGTCATGTGCCTCTAACAGCGGCTGTTAACCTGCTGTATCATTGAAATCAGCGGCATTTAACACACACACATTTAACACATGACGCCGATTGGTTGTCATGACAGCCAGGGATCTACAGAAGACCTCTGGTTCAATCACTGTGAATCTCCTATGAACGCTGGCCCTTTGCCGGCGTTCATAGGAGATTGTGATTTCTGATACGCATAGCAGTGCCATAGCCCTGCTATGCTTAGCACAGGCGATCGGATGATCACAGCTTCAAGTCTCCTAAGGGAACTATTGAAGTCAGTAAAAAGTAAAAAAAAAGTTCAAATCACCTCCTTTTGCTCCATTCAAAATTAAGCAATTAAAAAAAATGCACATACGGTATTTAGCATCGCTGTGTTCAGAATTGTCCAATCACAATATAAAGTAAATTAATCCAATAGGTAGATGGCGTAACGAGAAAAAAAATCTAAATGCCATAACTACATTTTTTGGGGCAGCCGTAACATTGTAATAACAGGAGATCAAAACATCAAATCTACCTGAAAAATGGTATAGATAAAAACGTCAGCTCAGGGCGCAAAAAATAAGCCATCACCCAGCCTGCAAAAAACAAGCCCTCATACTGCTATACTGATGGAAAAATAAAAAAGTAATGGCTCTGGGAAGAAGAGTACCAAAAAACTAAAGCGCAAAAATGAAAAAAGTGTAATCTTTATTCCGTGGGTCCGCATGATTATTGCAATACGAAATTCCTAGTTTTAATTTATAATTTACTACTTTTATAAAATAAATGCTCAGAAAAAAACAAATTAATTTGTTCTATGTACCAATATTCTGAGAGTCATAAATGTAATATTTAAATGTTTGAGGGCTTATTTTTGTGGAGATATGATGTGGTTTTCATTGGTTCCATTCGAAGACGCACGTTCAGTTACTGAATCGGACAAATCCTACCTCTGGGGCCCGGTGAGCAGAAGCATTTAAAAAAAACCTAACTTATTTATCGGCAGACAGAGTTGAATGGGGCTTATTATTTTTGTGGGAAAAGCTGTAGTTTTCACTGGGTACACATTTCTTTATCATTTTCTAACTTTTGCATTTTTCTTTTGAGTACAGAGCTCTTTAGGGGCTTACTTTGTGCACAATTTTATGCATAATGTAGAGCAGAGGTCTCAAACTGCATTCCTCAAGGGCTGCAAACAGGTCATGTTTTCAGGATTTCCTTGTATTGCACAGGTGATAATTTAATCACCTGCACAGATAATGATTCCAGCACCTAGTGCAATGCTAAAGAAATCTTGAAAACACGCACGGTTCGCAGCACTCGAGGAATGCAGTTTGAGACCCCTGATGTAGAGCATTATCTAGGCTTCATTATTATAGCTCAGTCACATTAATCAGGCTTTTATCTATGTAAGACTTAAAGGCCATTGCTAGGTTTCCAGTTCTATGGCAACCATTGGCACACTGCAATAATTACAATGTGGGGAGCCAATACAGTGACAGAGGGAGCCGTCTTCCTCTGTCACACTGCTTACATGCAGTGGTCACTGTTGACCGTGATATACAAATATTTGAGCCACTCAAACACTTAGGCCTCTTTCACACATCAGTTTTTTTACGTCAGGCGCGATCCGGCGTGTTGTTAAAAAAACGGATCCGGTACCGGATGCGTTTTTCTGTCATTGGCTTTCATTAGCGCCGGATCGCGCCTGATGTTGTTGCGTTGCATCCGTTTTTGTCCGGATCCGGCGGAAATGTACATTCCAGCGGCCGGACAAGACGGTCACTGCAATGTTTTGTTTTTTTTAGCGGACCCGCCTGATAGTGCCTGAAGCGGCGCATCAGGCGGCCTGAAATAATAGAAGTCTATGTTACCGGACCAGTCATTTGTCCAATCCGTCAAAAGACTGATCCGGATTCTGGAAACCAAGGTCTCTCTCTCTCCTCTCCGTGCCAGACATGCGTACCTGCATTTTCTGGGTTGAAAAGTTCAGGTCGGATCCGGCAACAAAACTGATCTGTTGCATCAGTTTTTTCAAAATCAGCGCCGGATTCGTCCTTTCAGGTATTTGACGGATTATGCCTGACACAAAAAACCTGATGTGTAAATGTAGCCTTACAGTGCTCAATTCCCTCTGCTATATATTTGCAAGAAGAAAATTGAATGCTGGTAAGCAACATTCGCCCCATGATCATTAAAATTCATTGGCTCTCCAAAAACTAATTTTTAAATGGGCAAATCCATTTGGACACAAAAAGCCAGTAAGGTAGCAACATATGATTTTTTTTTTTTAAAAGTATACTAACCTTAAGGTTATATTCCCATGAGTATTTGCTGTGCTTTTGATGTTGCAGATTTTCTGCAGCATTTCTGCACCAATTAAAATGTATAGTCTACACAGCTCTGCTAAAATGCCAAGTTTTCGTCATGCAAAAAAATCATATCAAGAAGAATCATTTAAGAACTTTTTCCATCTTTAATGTTACCCATAGACTGTACAATTTAATTGAAAAATTAACTGAAATTTTGTAAATTAACTGAAATAGTGGAAAAAGAAAAATAAAGAACTAAAATAATGTGGTTGCATACCGCTTATCTAATAGTTTGTTAAAGTACCCTTTGAATTAAAGACAGCATTCATTCTTTTGGGGTAAGAGTTAGCAGAGCACATCTAGAATTGGCCATCTTTGCCTACACTTCCTTTAAGTAGCGCTTCAAATTTGTCAGCTGGCAGGGGCATCTCCTGTGTACAGCGCCCTCTTCAGGTCAACACCCAGATTTCTTATTGGATTCTCAAGTCTTACCTGGTGTGTAGACTTTTTAAATTCACTGTAGGTGCATGTTAGGTTACTTGCATCTTTAAATCTCTTTTTAAGCTGCGGTTTTTGTCTCTTTTTGTTATGTCATGTAAAGATGCTTGGTTTCTGAAACTGGCTTACTTAGCTGTGGTAAAACTTTATTGATAAAAGTCATATATGGGTATCAGGTGTTTTAATGTGTTTCCGCTGCAAAAACGCAATAAAAACGCAATGCGTTTGTGAATTTAACTCATCTTAGTCAAATCCATAGGGAAAGTCCACAAACAAAATGTATATTTACAGCTAGAGAAACTGAAATGTTGCAGACTTCAAAAGCTCACTGTAAGGTCAGTCTCTGTGTCTTAAAAAAAAACCAAAAACACAGTGGGCATGAGATTTATATAAATCTCATTCACTTTTCTTGAATTGTAACAGGCTTCATTTCTTCCACAGTGAAAATATGCACCATTAAATACTCATCATGGACACATCACTTATAGGGGAAATCCTGGCAAAAAGCGAAATTTCCCCGTGGCTTGAATCTATAAAAATAAACTAATGTTCACCCGCTGGAACCCATCAGGATCGAATATACGCCACCCAGTGGTCTGTGCTGACACGGGAAGAGGAGACATCATCGTTCCATTAGCAACAGGACCACTGCAGCCTGTGATTGTCTGCAACAGTCAGGTGACCACTTCAGCCATTCGAACAGTGACGTCTCTTCTTCATCAGTGCAGACCACACAGCGGTCTGCACTGGATCTATGTGGGCGCTAGTAGGTGAGTAGCAATTATTATTATTGTTTTTTTTTTTTTTTACAGATCCAAGCCACTGGGGAGCTTTTCTTTGCTAGGACAACCCCTAAAATCACTTCCCGGTTCAAATCAGTGTTGACAATTCCCTCATCTTCTGCCTAATTATTTCGGCTCCAGTGAGGATTTGAGGACACAAGTGTGTCCGCATTATGGATTACCACTGAAAGGCGGTATAGAGACTAGTATGCATCAGCATAGGAGCAACAAAGGAATTTTTTACTACATGATTATGTATCACTCCGAAGTTTGCTGAGCACTATTCACAAATTCACAGCAAAACTGGCAACAATTGGATAGGATAGTGAATTTTTACTTTTCCACTAAAATCAAAAGAAAAAAAAGAGGAATTAGACCTACCAGTAATTTAATTTGCAAGTTAGTCCCTCAGGACAGTACACTAGAAGTAGTCCTTCCTTGACCTATGACAGGACAGGATCACAGAGAGGTTAAAAGGCCCCTAACCACCTCCACCCAGTGTTTCTCAAAGTATTATCGTAGGTCTAATTCTCCTTTTCCAGTACGTCCTTCCAGACAGCACACCAGGAGCAGTACCAGAGAAATAGCACCAGGGTCGGTACAGAAGCCCTAAGGACCAAAATCCAGGGCAAGAACTAGGCTAGATATAGTAACTGATCTGTAAGATCAGAAGGAAAAATAGACAATTATAGAAATCTGCAAAGATAAATCACCGTAGCGAGTGCCTGAACTATTTCTAAAATGCCAAATATGCAGTATAAATGTGGTAGACTAATTATATGGCAGAAACAGATAGAGAGATTCTCCACTATTGTATCAACACCAATAATTAACAGCAGTGATTGTTAGATGAATTATACTTAGAAACACTGCAACCATAGAATAGATCTTAAACACCTCTTATTGCATATCAAAAGTATGGTGATCGCTACAAACGCAATGAGGACTGTTGCAGACCAATAACTCGTACATGCCTAATAACTCAGGACTGTTCTTTCCTCCTGGGCTCAAACTAAACCTTGGTTACCAACTTACCATAGCACAAGGAGTTCTGCAAGACTGAGGCCCTGGATTGCCAAAAGATCAAATCAGTTACCTTTAGGATATGGATAAGTGTGCAGAGCCTTGGGATGCTTATGCATTTCACACCCAAAAGTCTAGGCCTCAAGTAAGGGGCTGCACCCTATTGTGAGGAAATATGCAGTCAGGCAGGTAAGATCCCCCCTACCAGTACCAACACTTGGTTCATTATCAGACCACCTCATAGAGAAGCGTGGATCATCACTCCTGTGGTGCCGATGTTAACGGCACAGGGAATTTGGATTTTGGAACTGATGAAGTTGGCCTAAATAAATGCCCCTACCATTGGTTGTGCCATATACATAGGAATTAAAATCATTGTTATATTTGCACTTGATTCCAAACACAGGACCATGGTAAAACTCAGGGGCTGGAAAGAAGAACCATTTTCCACAAGAGATGGACTCTGAATTTGCCTCTATACAAGTCATTAGTGTAGATAAACTAGGTCACTTTTTTTTGTAACCAGGACAAGCTATCCAACTGGGTCATGGAGAAAATAAAAGCCTAAAAGGTGATCCCACTACCATGTGCAAATAAATGAGGGAACAGCACAAGATCTTTTCAATTATATTTTTACACACAGGCTGCATCGGTGCCAGGGATCATTCTCTAGAGTAAAGAAGATTTTTTTCCAATCACAGAGAGTTATTATCCGTTGTGAGGGCAGTGAAACTATGGATTCTTAACTGCAAACGCGCTGTAGCTGACCCGTGCCAATCACACACTTGGCCGAAACAGACACGGAGTCAAGAGAAAAAACTAAAGAAATCCTGTTGATTTCACAGGGGAGCACAGCTCTTTGGTTGGATCTTGCTCTGTAACTCAACTGTGCTAACCGCACACATGTAGGAAACAGAAGCTAAGCCAAGCGGGCCGAAAAAAGCCTAAGAGGCTAAAACTAAACACACACGTGCAGACAGAGTGGTAGCGTATCCACTCACATACTCCAACCATAAATGTTATTAGGCAACGCATGTGCCGCTGAGAGCCTTTTAAACCTAAAGTGCCACCCCAAACAATCATGCTGACAACGCCCACGGGCAAATCCGGAGCTGCACATCATCAGAGCAGCTGACGTCCGACCAATAGGAAGACAACACATCACGGACATGCGCAGTACAGTGATCTCGTGAGGCTGCACCTGTATAACACTGGTTACCATAGACTTGGCTGGGGAGCCAGCAGTAACTAAAAGGTACACCACGAGCCAGAGCAAGACACCAGAACCGACGTCTATGCTGAGCAGGACTCGCAGCAGCCGGACCTGAATGGGGGACTGCAGGGCCAGACAGTGCCTGGGATCTATCCCGAGCAGCGGGAGAATCCTGGCGCCTAACACCTACTTTGATAAATAAAACATTACAGATTATGGTACTAGAATCTGTTGACAGGATGTTGATCAAGGGAACTAGTCCGATAGCTGTATGTGGAGTCGGGTAGGATTTTTTTCCCCAATATGAGGAAATTAGCATCTACCTCAAGGTATATTTTTTATTCCCAGATTAGTAGGTTGTCATCTTATAGGATAAACTAGACAGATATATCTCTTCCTTCAACTATAACTATGAAAGAGCATCCTGACGGTAGCAATTAAGGGCCAAGTCTGAATACTTCTGACTAGACAGAGCATGGACAGCAGCTAAACTGAGACTCCTGTTCTGAAGCAGAAGAAATGCTAAGCCAATCTGAGAATAGTTCTCATTTGAGTCTCATTCAGACCAAGTTTAAGAACACAAAGAACATTTGAAACAATTTTTTTATTATTTGCCTTTATACCCCTCAATCCCAATTGCACTTATGTCTAGTTGCCATACAGTGTTGCCTTTACATATATATATTTTAATTATTAAATAAAAGAATAAGAAATTTTACTTCAATGAATCTCTATTTGAAGCTGGATCTTTTCTTTCTGCATACTTTTCTGTAATGTGATCCTGTGCTTCATTTTGCCAGAACTTATCTGGATTATTATTAGGGTGAGTTGATTTGTTTTTTTCCTCATTAACACCAAGTGCCTTCCTATGGATGGAGTAGTTAGACTAATACTGGTCTGACGGGACAACAGTAGAAACATCTGAGGCCCAGTGTAGCCATGACATGTGGCAACTGAAGTTAAACCATGAGACGTAGCTCAGACATATGGCCTAACTTTAGCCGAAAAAAATCCAATGCCTAGCTTCCGTACCTGAAGCCAATCTACAGCACGACGCCCAGCTACAGCATAAAGGCATGTGGCTAGCATCAGCCCAGAAGCCTAGCCCTTTGAGACAACATTTACCCTGTGCACTTACCTGTGCTGCTTCAACCTTTATTTCCTTATTACCAGATCCCCCTTTTCTTGTAATAGTATCTGGAAGCGATGTTAAGTTGAGAGCCCACCATGGAGAGAAGCAGCATCGCAACTAGGAATACTGCATTATTGCAGAAGGTGCACTGGCAGGCTATTGGTTGAGGGACCTCTACCCAGAGAAGTTTTGGCCCCAGACCACTTGACAGGGGAAAGGGAAGGATGAGATCTGCCCAATACCTGAGTAAGTACTCCGATACAGCGACTGATAGCTGAGGGACCTCTACTCATAGATGTGTCAGCCCCAGATTGCTTAGCAGGGAAGGCCGGGACCCTCCAATGCCCCCGAGTGCATACAATGAAGCTCCACAGGAAAAGATAACCTTAACTCTAGGAGCACCTCTCATGCAACTATCCCCTGTAGGAACAGGAAAAACACTGGAGGGTGGAGATTGGAGGGGCCTTTTAACCTGTCTGTGATCCTGTTCCATCATAGCTCAAGGAAGGACTACCACCTAACATGCTGCTGGAGGGACGTACTGGAAAACCGCTATCTTTGCTACAGGTTTCAAAATTCACACGTCAGATCAATTTATATGCAGAAATTCTGCAGCATGTAGAAGATATTTGAGAACTATACACCACTGTGGATATTCTATAAGCAAATTCACACTGAAAAATCCTCAGCAATTCTGTCGTGTGTAAAGTTACCCATATTACAAGGCTATAGCTCTAATTAAAATGTGGATAGAGATAAGCTAACGAAAAGCCCCTACTAATCTTCATTTTTCTATACTCTGTCTCTTTAAGACACTAGTTTATAGGTTCGTAAAACAGCTTCCTTAGGTCATTGAAATATTTATATTGGCTTTAGTTCTTCCTTTGCCTAAATTGGAAATCTCCGGAAAATGAGCCAATTTCTCATGAAATCTAGAGTCCATGGAGAAAATAAAGACTACTGTTGACAGCATGTTCTCATAAAATAGTAAGAAAATGTCTTATTGTCATACAACAGAAATTAATGTGGTACAATGTAAACTATTAATAAGAAATTATAAATGCTAAAGACAAACATAATTTCCTAAGACTGGAGTATACAATAACACAATCTTATGCTAAACTTGTGGTTTAAACATTTGCTGACAATTCTGCTGCATAAAAATATTGAATCATTTTAAATAAATTGAACAGAACAATGGAATCAATGGCGCTATATAAATAAATAATAATAATAATAATAATTGAAGTCAACCAAACACTCAAGATATCATCCCAATAGGTGTAGATAGACAAAGTGTGATCACCTGACAAAATTCAATATACGGTACTTGGTGAAAATGACTGTTGGTTCATACAGTACAAAAATGCTGCCCTGCATTATACAAACCATATATTCCTAGAGAGGAGGCTGTATGACAGCTTTCAAAATGACTTTAATTCCAAATGAAAGGCACAAAGTTGCCACAGTATAACAGGCTCTGCTCCAGGGAAAGCACAAAAATAGTAAGACAACATCCAAATTATCTAGTGTGGTGAAAGTGATGTGCTCCAAAAAATCTATTTACATCAGTTCTTTGAGAAAAAACTACTGTCATTCCCTACATTCAGCTATTATAATTAATAGGCAGCTCTCTCTATCCTAAACGTGATCGCTCTGCTCCACATCTACATACCAGTAACAGAAGAGTAGTATTCATTTCTCCTGAATTTAAAGATTATGGAACTGGACTTAAATGGGTTATATCCCATGAATGATTTTCATACCAAAGTCGCGTAAGGCTCTTAATAGCTGTTACAATAATTTACATGGTTTCTAGCAGAAATATGCTATTTATATATTTTTTAATGTAACATGTCCCTATGACCCCAATGCTGAGACTGTTAATATGTGCTGCTGGGGGAGGGGGAAAGGCTCTGTGCAGAATCAGTTTCCTTCCTCCTCTGGCAGATGACACTATTGTACCTTTATACTCCCGTATATAAGGCAACCTCTTAGTTATACTGTAAAACTACTACAGACGCGCTGATCTCTTTTTGAAAAGCAGCAAATAAAGCTTTTACCTTTGACTTTCCCGCAGCAGCTCAATACGACATAAAAAGGACATTGTGAAGACAGTACTGTCCAGCTTAAAGGAATAGTCCACTACTCAGACAACCATTTTGTTTTCGTCTTGCATGTAACAACACCTATCCTCACCTTTGATGCCATTCTAGCGGTGTCGGTACTGGCTCTCCAGAGGATTGAGTGAGATTGTTATGTCACGTGATCCCTGCGGCCAATCAGTGGCAGCATCACTCTCCTCGCCTTTGTACAAATCACATACATCCGGAGCAAGTTAAAGAGCAGCAGCTCTCACTTCCTCTGGATGGAAGAGATTTGGCCAAAGGCGGGGAGAGTGAAATGGCCAATGATTGGCAGCATGGATTACGTGACACAAAAAATGTCACACAATCCTTGGGAGAGCCAGTGCCAACAGCAAAGGAATGGCGCCGACACAGGAGGCAAGTATAGGTGATATTATTTTGCAGTGTGGAAACATAGGGATTGAGAAGAGGTTGTCCACTACTCAAAATTGGTAACCAAGTTTTCTCTACAGTGGCATGTAAAAGTTTGGACACTCTTGGTCAAAATTACTGTTATTTTGAACAGTTAAGCAAGCTGAAGATGAACTGATCTCTAAAAGGCCTAATGTTAAAGATAATACATTTCCTTTGTATTTTAGGCAAAAATAATATATTATTTTCATCTTATATATTTTAAAAATTACAAAAAGGAAAATGAGTCAAAGCAAAAGTTTGGGCACCCTTAGAGATTTGTGTACTTAAATAACTTAGACCAATGTTTCAGACCTTAATTGGCCTGCTAGGGTTATAGCTTGTTCACTATCAGCTGTATAAAACCCAGTCTCCTCTAACCTTGTGCCAAAAAACAGTAGCCATGGGTTCTTCTAAGCAGCTGCCTAGCACTTTGAAAATGAAAATGGTGGAGGCTCAAAAAGCAGAAGGCTATAAGAAGATAGCAAAGCGTTTTCAAGTTGCCCTTTCCCAAGTTTGAAATGTAGTTAGAGGAGTTGTCTACTACTACGACAACCCCTTTTTAAACTAAATGTTTGACCCCGATGAAATAAAAAAGCCTACATTCATCTCCCATGCTGTCACCGTTCCAGCAGTGTTAGCACTCACGGTCCAGGAGCTCTAGTGCGGTGGAATGACAAGTTGTGCCCAGCACCCAATCAGCGCTGGCGTCACTTTCCCCTCCTTCGTACAGATTGAACATGAAAAGGAAGTCAGAGATCAGCTGCAGCCCTGGCTTTTTCACTTCATGTTCAATCCGTACGAAGGCGGGGACAGTGACAACAGTGCTAATTGGGCGCCGGGCACCATGTGTCATTCCAACGCATCAGAGCTCCGGGACCTAGAGTGCTGACATCGCTGGAACAACGCCAGCACGGGATTTGAGTATAGTTTTTTTTATTTTATTGGGTCCAAACATTTAGTTCAAGGTGGGGTTGTCCTAGAAGTGGACAACACTTTAATAAATGGCAGTTTACAGGAACAGTGGAGGTGAATTTAAGGGCTGGAAGACCAAGCAAATTTTGATGAGAGATGCTTGTATGATTGCTAGAGAGGCAAATCAGTACCCCAGCTTGACTGCAAAAGACTTCAGAAAGATTTAGCAGACTCTGGAGCTGTGCTACATTGTTCTACTGTTCAGAGACAACTGTACAAATATGGCCTTAATGGAAGAGCCATCAGAAGAAAATCTCTCCTGCATCCTCATCATAAATTTCAGCATCAGAAGTAGGCAAAAAAAAAAATCTAAACAAGCCCTATGGACCGATGAGATTAAAAAAGAACTTTTTGGCCACAATGATCAACGGTATGTGTGGAGAAAAAAGGCTACAGAATTTCAGGAAAAGAAAATCTTGCCAAACATTGAGCATGGGGGTGGATCAATCAAGCTTTGGGGTCGTGTTGAAGCCAATGGCACAGGGAACATTTCACGAGTAGAGAGAAGAATGGATTCAATGAAATTTTAACAAATTGTTGATGCAAACATAACACCATCTGTAAAAAAGCTGAAGGTTTTACATTGGCCCTCACAGTCCCCTGATCTGAAAGTCATTGAAAATCTGTGGCTAGACCTCAAGATGACCCAAAATCTTACAGAATTGGAAGAATTTTACAAGTAAGAATGGATGATAATCCCTCAAACAAAAATTGTTAGACTCTTTTCTGGCTCCAAGAGTTTACAAGCTGTGACACTTTCAAAAGGGGGTACTGTTATGAATGTGCTAGAGATGGTTTCTGAGCAGAGGCTCCCTCTGGTGGTTACAGACAGTACTGAACCTTTCAGCGAAGTATGGCAATCTGGGTTCACTGACTGGACTGATATAAGGGTGGTTACCTCCCATGATGGTTGCCGGTGATCAATTGTTCTTGTCTCAATTGTGGTTCCTGGTTCATTTGGAAGTTTGCTGGAGTCTTGCCTGCATCTCCTGCTTTCAGATAAGATATTTTTGCTTTTCTTTTTGTGCTTGCTTTTTGCATTGTTTTCTGCACTTTTGTGGAGGTCTGAGCTCCTCACAGTTCATCTGCAGCCACTGTTATTTGTTCATTTGCTTTTTCCTATTTTTTTCAGCGGCTGCAGCTTGGTTTTGTTCATACTGAGATCTGATTTAGCGGGTGGCGAGATCGTGTGATCTCAGTATTTTTGGAATCAGAATTGTTGGATTTTTGTAGGGTTTTCTGGGTTGCAGAAAGTAATCTCTCCTGTCCTATCCTATTTAGTCAGCTTGTGGCCCCAGCGTTTGCTCAATCTATTTTCTGCCTATGTTTGTGTTTTCATCTTGTCTAACCGCCATTATATGTTTGGGGGCTTCCTATTTTCTTTGGGGATCTGCTCCGGGGCAGATAGCTTTCATCTTTCTGCCTTTAGGTGTAGTTATCTCTCAGGCTGTGACGAGGCATCTAGGATCAACGTAGGAACGCTCCACGGCTACCTCTAGTTGTGTCGTTAGTTTAGGAATCTGCAACCCATCAGTTACCAACATCTCAGGTGTTCTGCTGCCCTGCTGTTGTTCCTGTCCACCTCAGCTACCAAAACACAACAGGGTACTACTAGGTACTAACCATGGCTTGCACCTAGTTCACATTAGTCTGGAAGTGCCAGTCAGGTTTTTTTGTCTATTGAATGTTAGCTTGCTGACCGAGCACTCCGCCCCCACCAGGTGGTGATTTTAATTACACCAGGTCCCTACTTTACCCATAAATGCAGGCATTGCTGACAGAGGTGCATATTCACCCAGAAATTCAGATATCAGTCTAATAGAGGTATGTTCACATTAGGTTAGGGACTCACCAGTATTGAGACCACCTTGACGATGGTTGGTGGGCTTTAAAATGTTTGGCCAAATGTTTATACTAAGCGTCTCAAATTTTTCCTTATATTCCAAAGCCATATTGCTATTCTAAATTTCATGTATTCCATATTGTCATGCTTTAGTATGATAGAGTGCAGCCTTTTTTTGTATGTTTTACATGGGGGTAGCTTCCCTTGGCTTGCACCTAGTTCACATTAGTCTGGAAGTGCCAGTCAGGTTTTTTTGTCTAGGTACTAACCATGTAGGGTGCCCAACCTTTTGCATCGGCTTATTTTCCTTTTTTTGTAATTTTTTAAATGTAAAAGATGAAATTTTTTTTGGCCTAAAATACAAAGGAAATGTGTCATCTTTAAGTTTAGACCTTTAAGAGATCATTTCATCTTCAACTTGCTTAACTGTTCGCAATAACAGTAATATTGACCCATGGTGCCTAAACTTTTACATTCCACTGTATATAATTTGAATCCACCACCCTTGTTGAATTTAACAGCATTACTGCAACAGATTCATAAGATCACAGCTGCCCTAGATACCTAAAAAAATCTTTTATAATTGCCCCACATCATGTGCTAATTGGCGCCAAGTGATCAACGGTCATCTCTGAATTGTTTTCCGTTCCTCCTCTATCCCCTCAATAGCAGTCTCTCCTGCCTTGATTGGTAAGGATGATAGTCAAGGACGATGCCACACAGCTTGTCGTGCCTGCTCAAGTCTTGTTCCTTACTATGCAGGTACGAGAGTTCAACAGACAGTGTGAACGATATAGGAGACAACAGTCATGTCAATCAAGGCAGGACAGATGGCAATTGCATGGATTAAGAAGGTGTAGAGCACAGTCTGGAGACAACCATTGAAACCCTCAGTGCCAATTAGCATACGGCACGAGACAATTATAAAAAGCATTTTCCCAAGTAAGCAACGCAGCTAGGCTTTTTAGACGAGGATACAAATTTTAAAAGCTTCCCTGGTGTGCTGGCCAGCTGCTAATTTATCCCAAAGCATCTCCCACAACTCCTCCCACCTGATCCTCTACTCAGTCCTATATATCTGCAGTAGGCACGCGGCACACGCAGCAGAGAAGTACCACTGCAGCAAAAGTACAGTGAAGCTGCAGTTATTTCAACGGCAGGTAGTCAGGGCAGGAGTCAGGACCCCACACTATGTCTCTTTTGGGTATGTCTGCTGAGTAAGCACTTCTAATTACTTGTACCTGGCTTTTCTAATTACCCATCTTACTCTTTCACCATGTTTACATATGCCTTCACAGTGTTTGCTCCGTTAAGCCTCTCTCTCCTTCGCTATCCCCAAACCCCAGCACCCTCTAATCAAATAATCATCTCCCCTTCCCTCCTTCCTCCCCACCTGACCTCCTCTGCTGACCTGCTCCCTCAACCTCAAATCTGTCCTAATAAAACACAAAACAAGCTTCCCTCTCTCCTTCTCCCACCTGCTCTCCCTTTCTCTGCTCCTCCTCACTGCTGGTGACATATCTCCCAATCCTGGACCTCCACAGTTCAAACCCACCATTAGTACTCCTTCCTACCGCTCCCTATCTAATAAGAACTACCGCAATCTTTCCAAAGTTAAAACCCGTGCCATTGACACCCACCCCCCTGCTCCCTCTCTCTGGAGCACTCTGGAATGACCGCTCCATCTGCAATAAGCTTCATGTGATTCATGACCTCTTTCTCTCTCGCAATCTTGCTTTCCTCGCCCTCACAGAAACATGGCTGACACCCTCTGACACCGCCTCCCCTGCTGCGCTGTGTTACGGTGGCCTCCAATTCACCCACACTCCTCGCCCTGGAAACAGACATGGTGGAGGAGTGGGTGTTCTCCTTTCCTCTAACTGCAACTTTAACCCAATCCCACCTCTTCCCTCCCTAATCCTCCCCTCCTTTGAAGTCTACTCTGTCCGCATCTACTCTCCCTCCAACCTCCAAGTGGCCGTCATATACCGACCTCCAGGCCCGACCACTGCCTTCATCGACCAATTCACTACCTGGCTTCTTCACTTTCTCTCCACTGACATCCCCACCATCATCATGGGTGACTTCAACATCTCCACTGATACCCTTCAGTCAGCAGCCTCCAAACTTCTGTCCCTTACTTCATCCTTTGGACTTACTCGGTGGTCATCCTCAGCCACCCACACGGATGGTCATACATTAGACTTGGTCTTCACCCGCCTCTGCTCTCTATCTAACTTCACCACCTCCCCTCTCCCTCTATCCGACCACCATCTACTCACTTTCTCATCCCTGTCCTCCTCTCCTGTCACCCATGTCCAGCAACACGTGCACCCCCGCAGACACCTTGCACACCTAGACATCCACACACTCTCTGACTCTATTCTTTCACTGGCATCAATATCCTCACTCCACGATACAGACAGTGCCACTGCTTTCTACAATGCCACTCTCACATCGGCTATTGACACGGTCGCCCCTCTCGTTCATGGCAGAGTGCGACGTACCAACAGACAACCCTGGCACAATAACACCACTAAAAAGCTCCGGCAAGTGTCCAGGATTACAGAG
Organism: Oophaga sylvatica; assembly: GCA_033576555.1. Classification (NCBI taxonomy): domain Eukaryota; kingdom Metazoa; phylum Chordata; class Amphibia; order Anura; family Dendrobatidae; genus Oophaga; species Oophaga sylvatica. Next base: position 712,849,773 of record JARQOD010000001.1, read on the forward strand.
CGGCGTTGGAAAAAAACAAATTCGCAAGACGACTTCACTGCATTCAAACAAGCAACACTCTCTTTCAAATCTGCCCTCACCTCTGCTAAACAGGCCTACTTCACAACCCTCGTATCTTCCCTATCCTACAACCCCAAACAGTTATTCAAAACTTTTAACTCCCTCGTCCGCCCACCACTGCCCCCTCCTACCCCCTCATCTCTGCTAAGGACTTTGCCACACACTTCAAAAATAAGATCGACCTAACAAGGCAAGTCTTCATTGTTCAACCACCACAACCCCTTTGTATACCAGACCAATGCCCTAACCCCATAACCTCCCTCTCCAACATAACTGAAGGGGAGCTTAATTGTCTTCTCTCCAAATCGCACCTCACAACCTGTGCACCTGACCCCATCCCAACCCACCTCCTCCCTAACCTCACCACCATTATTATTCCATCCCTAACCCACCTCTTCAACCTATCACTAACTTCTGGTACCTTCCCTTCTGCTTTCAAGCATGCCACAATCACGCCTATCCTTAAAAAGTCAACCCTCGACCCAACCGCTATGTCCAGCTATCGCCCAATATCACTGCTCCCATTCGCTTCCAAACTCCTGGAGCTGCATGTCCATGCTGAGCTTTCCTACCACTTCTCTTCTAACTTGCTCTTTGACACTCTACAATCTGGTTTCCGCCCCCATCACTCCACTGAGACAGCCCTGACCAAAATTACTAATAACCTACTTACAGCCAAAGACAACGGACAATACTCTATACTCCTGCTTCTTGACCTGACCTCTGCTTTTGACACAGTTGACCACTGCCTTCTACTACAGATTCTTTCCTCCTTTGGCGTCAAGGACCTCGCCCTATCCTGGATCTCCTCATACCTTTCCAACCGCACATTCAGCGTCTCCCACTCCCACACTACCTCCTCGTCCCACCCTCTCTCCGTTGGAGTCCCCCAAGGCTCTGTTCTAGGACCCCTACTCTTCTCAATCTATACACTTGGCCTGGGGCAACTCAAAGTCCCACGGATTCCAGTACCACCTTTACGCTGATGACACTCAGATCTACCTCTCTGGCCCAGACATCACCTCTCTGCTATCCAGAATCCCGGAGTGTCTATCAGCCATATCCTCCTTCTTCTCCTCCCGCTTCCTCAAACTCAATGTGGACAAATCTGAACTCATAATCTTTCCCCCATCCCACAGATCTTCCTTACCTGACCTATCTATCACAATTAACGACATCACGCTTTCCCCCGTACCAGAAGTCCGCTGCCTCGGAGTAACCCTTGACTCTGCCCTGTCCTTCAAACCGCACATCCAAGCTCTTTCTATCTCCTGTCGCCTTCAGCTCAAAAATATTTCAAGAATCCGTCCTTTCCTCAACCCTCAATCTACTAAAATGATTGTGCACGCCCTCATCATCTCCCGCCTCGACTACTGCAACACCCTTTTCTCTGGCCTCCCTGCTAACACCCTCGCACCTCTCCAGTCCATCCTTAACTCTGTTGCACGACTAATTCACCGCTCTCCTCGCTACTCCTCCGCTTCTCCCCTCTGCAAATCTCTTCACTGGCTCCCATTCCCTCAGCATATCCAGTTCAAATTACTACTACTGACCTACAAGGCCATCTATAATCTGTCTCTTCCTTATATCTCTGAACTAATCTCCCGATATCTTACCTCACGTTATCTCCGATCCTCCCAAGACATCCTTCTCTCCTCCACACTTATTCGCTCCTCACCCAACCGCCTCCAAGACTTCTCCCGAATATCCCCCATCCTCTGGAATTCTTTGCCCCAACACGTCCGACTATCAAACACATTCGGATCCTTCAGACGGAACCTGAAAACCCATCTCTTCAGGAAAGCCTACAGCCTGCAATGACCCTGCTACCTCCTCACCACTACCGGAGATATCGCCTCAACCAACACCGGAACTGCTGCAACCCCCCGACCTAATGTCTCCTGCCTCACAATCCTGTAGAATGTAAGCCCGAAAGGGCAGGGTCCTCTCCCCTCTGTATCAGTCTGTCATTGTTAGTTTGTTTACTGTAAGTGATACCTGTAATTTGTATGAAACCCCTTTTCATGTACAGCACCATGGAATCAATGGTGCTATAGAAATAAATAATAATAATAATAATAAAAGGAATACTGGGTAACCCGTTGTCCTACAATATACTCTCTTGTTAGTCAGATGGGCTAAGAATAGCAGAAAAACTGATCTCTTCTTACGTTGCTCATCCTAAATGTCCCTTTCAGCTCCAAGCATAGCGCTTAACCCTTGGACCCCTCCACAAACACTCTAAAGCATCTTATAAGGGCTAAAATACACACATTAGCATTATTGTTTTACATTATATTTTCCTGCACAAGTGGAACAGATTATATAAAATACTTGGAACCCAAGAATGTCAAATTCAAAGGAGTACCATAGGTAATAATTTTACTCAACATATACAAAGTTATTGTGAAGCGAACAGAAAGGTATGCAAATACATATGCTAAAAAATAAAGACAAATCAACAACACAGGATATAAAATGCTGATCTTATTTGTTCCAGATATTGCAGGTGGCAATTACAAAAACATGTAGGTTCATTAACAAAAATTACCATATCTTGCATGACAAGATTACTTACAAAAACAATGTTTATTTTGTATCATATGTTTCTCTTAAATGCCACACATTTTTGCAAGATGTTACTTCACGTCATTTAAATAGTCATTACTTAAAATGACAGCTGAGACAAATATTAAAAATATTGCCAGTGCAAATTGCCTGCCTATCATAGAATGTGAAAAGAAAAAGATACCATCCTACTTCTATTTGTTAAAAAGGTATACACAAATGTGCCGCAGATTAACCAATGCTCAACCAGTAATAGAAGAGGACCACAGAAGGGGGGACATTTTCAAAACACTTACTGATTAGGAAATAATGTAGTCATGAGAAGTTTATTTCTTTGTAGGATCTTTCTGGTCTTTTCAGGAAAATATAAAAAAAAAAAAATCATACAGGTAGTAATACTACACCAGCAAAATACACTACCGGTCAAAAGTTTAGGGTCACTTAGAAATGTCCTTATTTTTTAAAGAAAAGCAGTTTTTTTCCAATGAAGCTAACATTAAATGATTCAGAAATACACTCTATACAGTGTTATTGTGGTAAATGACTATTCTAGCGGCAAACGTCTAGTTTGTAATGCAATATCTTCATAGGTGTATGGAGGCCCATTTCCAACAACCATCACTCCAGTGTACTTATGGTATTTTGTGTTCGCTAACTGTTGTAAGAAGGCTAATAGATGGTTAAAATACCCTTTAAAACCCTTGTGCAAGTATGTTAACACAGCTGAAAACCGTTTGGTTGATTAGAGAAGCTATAAACCTGACCTTCCTTTGAGCTTGTTGAGAATCTGGAGCATTACATTTGTTGGTTCCATTAAACTCTCAAAATGGCCAAAAAAAAAGAACTTTCTTGTGAAACTCGACAGTCTATTCTTGTTCTTAAAAATGAAGGCTATTCCATGCGAAAAATTACCAAGAAACTGAAGAATTCATACAATGGTGTGTAGTACTCCCTTTAGAGGAGTGCACAAACAAGCTCTAACCAGAGAAGAAAGACAAGTGGGAGGCCCCGCTGCACAACTGAGCAACAAGACAAGTACATTAGAGTCTTTAGTTTGAAAAATTGACGCCACACAGGTCCTCAACTGGCAGCTTCATTAAACAGTACACATTAAACGCCAGTGTCAACATCTACAGTGAAGAGGCGATTTGGGGATGCTGGCCTTCAGGGCAGATTGGCAAAACAAAAGCCATATTTAAGACTGGCTTAAATGAAAGGAAAAGATTAATATGGGCAAAAGAACACAGACATTGGACAGAGGAATATTGGCTTTTGTTTTGCCAATCTGCCCTGAAGGCCAGCATCCCCAAATCGCCTCTTCACTGTAGATGTTGACACTGGCGTTTAATGTGTACTGTTTAATGAATGCTGCCAGTTGAGGACCTGTGAGGCGTCAATTTTTCAAACTAAAGACTCTAATGTACTTGTCTTGTTGCTCAGTTGTGCAGCGGCGTAGGGTTGAGCATTCCGATACTTCCGATACCTGAAATCCAATGTAAGTCTATGGGAACAAAATATCGGAAGTAAATACTTCCGATACTTCCGATATTTTGTTCCCATAGACTTACATTGGATTTCAGGTATCGGAAGTATCAGAAGTATCGGAATGCTCAACCCTAGCAGCGGGGCCTCCCACTTGTCTTTCTTCTCTGGTTAGAGCTTGTTTGTGCACTCCTCTAAAGGGAGTACTACACACCATTGTATGAATTCTTCAGTTTCTTGGTAATTTTTCGCATGGAATAGCCTTCATTTCTAAGAACAAGAATAGACTGTCGAGTTTCACAAGAAAGTTCTTTTTTTTTGGCCATTTTGAGAGTTTGATGGAACCAACAAATGTAATGCTCCAGATTCTCAACAAGCTCAAAGGAAGGTCAGGTTTATAGCTTCTCTAATCAACCAAACGGTTTTCAGCTGTGTTAACATACTTGCACAAGGGTTTTAAAGGGTATTTTAACCATCTATTAGCCTTCTTACACAGTTAGCGAACACAAAATACCATAAGTACACTGGAGTGATGGTTGTTGGAAATGGGCCTCTATACACCTATGAAGATATTGCATTACAAACTAGACGTTTGCCGCTAGAATAGTCATTTACCACATTAACACTGTATAGAGTGTATTTCTGAATCATTTAATGTTAGCTTCATTGGAAAAAAACTGCTTTTCTTTCAAAAATAAGGAAATTTCTAAGTGACCCTAAACTTCTGACCGGTAGTGTAGCTTAGGTAAGTCTACAAAAAAAAGTAAAGTTGTCATACAATAAAAACATGTAGTTCATTTTAATGTCCATCTGAGATAATATTTTTTTTAAAAATAATTAACCCCTTCACCCCTGAAGCCGGTTTTCACCTTCCTGACCAGGCCACTTTTTTCAATTCTGATCAGTATCACTTTATGAGGTAATAACACATCGGATCCGACTGATTCTGAGAACGTAGGAAGCTATAAGGGTTAAAAAGTTGACCAGTGATTTCTCATTTTTCCAACAAAATTTACAAAACCAATTTTTTTTCTCTATTTTTTTTTTACAGACGACATTACATTTGAAGTTTGATTTTGAGGGGTCTATATGGTTAAAATACCCAAAAGTGACACCTTTCTAAAAACTGCACCACTCAAGGTGCTCAATCCATATTCAAGTAGTTTATCAACCCTTCAGGTGCTTCACAGGGACGGGAAAAATGAACACGGGTAACAGTAGAAAATGGACCTCAAAATTGTTGTGCAGCTTTACCTGAGCGTGCCAATACCCCATATGTGGGGGAAAACTACTGTTTGGGCACGCAGCAAAGCTAGGAAGGGAAGGAGAGTCATTTGACTTTTTGAATGCAAAATTTGCAGGAATCATTAGCGGACCCCATTTTGGAAACTGGACCCCTCAAGCAATTTAGATGTGTAGTAAGCAACTTGAACGCCCAGGAGCTTCATAGAACTTTATAACGTTTTGCCATGAAAATAAAAATCTAATTTTTCCTCACAAAAATGTTTTTAGCCCAAACATTTTTAATTTTCTCAAGAGTAAAAGGAGAAAATGGACCCCGAAATGTATGTGTACACCGATATCCCTTATGTGGGGGGAAAACTACTTTTGGGAGCACAGCAGGGCTCAGAAAAGATGGAGCGACATTTTAGACCGCAGATTTTCATGGAATGTTCTGCCGCTGTCAATTTAGTCTGGCTGGTTATCAAAAATACAGGGGAACCCACACAGCCTGCTCACTGTTATTATCGACAGCAAGCATAGCCTGATGGTAGCAGCAGTCCCATCAGCTAACACCAGTGATCGGAGGTAAACTTTTTATCTCCGATAGCAGCTGCTGGCTCACGCTGTCATAATGATTTTACCCCCGATCAGAAGCAGTGTTTGCCGCGATGTCATGCGCATGACAGCGCAACAAACACACGGCGTTCGGGGGGACCGAACCCGAACAGTAGCATGGAAACTTTACTGTTCGGGCAAACCCATCTCTATTCCTGAGTGCCAAAGGATAATTGGACAGCCACTGCCTGCAGATTACTCCTATAAGGCTGCTGCTTAATGCTTCTGGACACCTTGATAGATAAACACATCTCTAGACATGTAGACAGACAGGTGACAACACCTCTTGAAGCTGTTATGAATGATCGCAGATACTGCATTTTTACCCATGTACAAATGTTTTCATACTTCTGGAGGTACCAAGAGCATGAAGAGGACTGTGAACTCCTAACATTTATGATCTGATGCTGACATCAAATTTATTGACCTATTATTTATAACTTTGAACAATGCAACACTAAAAATAATACGTCATTTGAAATAAACAGTGGAAAGATCAGATACTGAAAATAATACAAATTTTTTAGACTACAAAAATAAAACAAACATTCGTTTTATTACACATTTATTTTTTTTTTTTAACATACTTCCAAAAACTCCATATTTACTTCGAACTGTAGAAAAATTCCCTTCTCGCCCCCTCATTATTTAAAATATTTCCAAATAAATATCAAAAGCAAAAACACAAATTCAATGCAAATCTGAGGACCTAACAATATTTTTTAATTTAGCTGTATATATTAGTAAAAAGGCTCATAGAGGCTGATTAAAATGTTTTTTTTTGGGGGGAGGGGTTTCTCCACTGCATTACAGAGATATGATAATACAGGACAGGTGTGGACTTGATAGGCCTGATTTTAACAACGCTCATCTTAATCAGGTCTATAAATCGGAACTATATTCTATGAGTCATAGATGAGAAAAATCTGAAGGACCTAGCTTGTCTAGGCATTACATGGACAGCCCGATGGCTATTTATATATTTCTTCAAGTAGATGGAGGGATGGTATACAGTTATTATATGACTAAATGAAAGTGCTTTCACATTCCAATCAACCTTACCTGCTCCAGGAATTATGGCCAGCTTAGTTTCAACTAGACCCATTTTCGCTGAAGAAGCTAAAAAAGACAATATAACCAAAACATAAAACCTCTTATTGTATTCGTATGAATCAAATATACTCATAATATGTGGAGGCATTTCTATAAAACATTACCAAGCAAGGTTCGTTTAGTGACAAGAAGGAAAACTTGGTGGCACTCCTGAATCCTTAAGCACAGTAATAGTATATGGATTTTATTTCTATAGGCTTAGCCATTTGTGTCTTGGGCTACTTTTCTCCTTCAGTTTGTTAATGGAAGAAAAGAACCAGCGCGACAATACGTCTCGCGACAAGTTTTACAGACTTCATAGGGTTTGTACATTACATCAGTGAAGGGTTAGTAGAAATGGTGCATTTATAATGGTTGAAGAGTAGAGATGACGAATTAGTTTGGATTCAGTTCTGAATATGATCGGATTTGAATATTGTTTTTGCAATATTCGTCGATCACAGCCGAACGTCATTAGAGTCAATGGGAGTAAAAATTACCGAATATGTTCGGAACCGATCATAAGATATACATTCGGCACCAAAAGTGTTCGACTATGGCCCGAATATGTCAAAATCAGATTCGGGTACAAAATCCAAACAAATTCTCTCATATCTATTGAAGAGTAATAGTTGTTTTAAAATTGTGACGCCAGAGCTGCAGCCAATAACGGACACCGGGTGTAAACGCAGACCGGGGGAGGGCGAGTAAACTGCGGTTTGTTTTTTTAAACAAACAGCGCCCCCAGAACTGCATTTTTTTTTTAATCAAAGGGCCATTCCCCTAAGTGATATATTTATGAAAAATTTCCCTCTTATTTTGGGTGAACCACAGTGTTTTTTTTTGCAACAAACAGCGCGCCTTGGGACTGTAATATTTTTAAAAGAGGCCAGCCTTAAGTGATATATGTATGGACCGTTTCCCTCATGTTCTGGGTACAGTGAAATAGTCACAATCTATGTTTAAGTGTAACAGTGTGCAGCTTTCATATGGTGATGTGCCCGCACCGCTAGGATGGTTATCTCTCATGATCATTTTCACTGGCCTAAATGTGCCATCCAGTTCTTCAGTGAATGTGAATATAGGTCTTGCCCAATAATGCCAACAACCCGTCTAATAAGTGCAAATTATAACAACTGCATCTCTGTCGAATAATAGTTTTACAATTAGCACAACTTTATTTTGGTTCATGGATAATCAGAACTTATCAGGACAAACAGTAAAATGCTAGTACTGCCAGTATCAGTGCCAGGTACGAATAGTGACTAGCATTGTCGCCATTTGTAAGCAGAGGTGAAAGGATACAAGGTTGGTGAAGACTCATTACATATAATTCAGTTTCAACAATAAGCTTTGTCCATTCATCCAGTAAAAGCACTAGATCTGAGTGCAGAGTAGATGCAGAAACGTAGGTTGGACTACATGCAGACAGGACAAACAGTAGCACTCATCTGTCAGAAGTCTGCCCTAAAAAACACTCCTGAAATACTATTGTGGGAAAACAAACAAGTAGAGGCAGCTTATCAGTGACGTTTTACGCCTAAACACAGTGTCAGGCTGTGAAAAAGGAAAGGACAGCGTGCTTACCAGAGTTGTACAGTCTGACAAGTTAGTGCCTTAAGTTGTATTACATAATATTCGGTCCTCCAAGGTAAAGTTTGCAAACCATTTATGAGGCTTGACAATGTTATAAGTTAAGCATTACCTTCTTAGTTATATCAAATTTATTTCAGCATAATACCTTTTGTATTAGCTTATTATTATTTAAATGTATTATGTTCTCCGTGCAAATAAAATCTGAACCAAATCAGAGAAACGGGTTCTCTTTCGCATTCGGTCAGTTAGAATGTATTCTTGTTCTAGTCTAGACTAGTACTATTAAGTAATTCTTCCCTATCAATGCACACTATTGTGGAGCACTACTAAATCTGCCATGTGCTTGACAGCTGTGTCGTGGCACAAAGATGACATTTAACTGGTGAACTTATTATGCGTCCTTTAGCTTTGCTCCAAATAACAGCACAGTTCAGAAACAGAAGGAGGAATGAGTCCATTGTATGTCTGGAAGAGTCTGTACACTAAACCTTACCTGCCACGATGATGTCACTAGCTAATGCCATCTCTAGGCCTCCTCCTAAGGCTGCTCCATCCAAGGCTGTAATGGTTGGCATTGGTAAGTTAGCTGAAGAGAAAAAATAAACTATGATTATAAATATACAAAAACAATTTCTAACTTTCATTCATACCACTCTTTGATCTCCTAGCAATCGACTCAATACAGACGTAGCAGTTGTAGGAAAGCCAGGTAGGACAGGGTTAAATACTAGCACTAGAGATCCAGAATAGATGCACATGGCTAGCTAGGACTTGACTAGAACCAGGCCATGTGTACGTTTTACTGCTGGTCAGCTAGGGGAGCAGAGAAGTGTGAGGAGCCGGTGAATAACCAGTGAATGTGAGCACGCTGAGCCTAAAGCAGGACCTGAATTGCGGCCTGGGTGAGACCCTGTTACTGCTTTGTCTTCATTGAAAGAGGACTGTGATTTTTCGTTTGTGCCGGAAAAAGGCTGTTCTCATTTAAAGAACTCCAAGTTTATGATGTTCAATAAACCTCCTTCTGGTTTCATACAAGAATCCGATGCCTGTGTGAACTCTAGTGCCTACTTGAGAGTGTGAATTCCTCCTACACAGTAGATTATTTTAAACTGGATGTCTTGTTGTGATGCATAAAAAAAAATTGGGTGTCATTTAACCCCTTAACCCCTGGGCCATTTTCCGTTTTTGAGTTTTCGGTTTTTGCTCCCCTTCCTCCCAGAGCCATAATGTTATTATTTTTCTGTCAAAATGGCAGTGTGAGGGCTTGTATGTTGCAGGAAAAGTTGTACTTTTGAACAACACAATTACTTTTAACACATCTTGTACTGGAAAACGGGAAAAACATTCCAAGTGCGGTGAAATTGCAAAAAAAAAGTGCAATTACACATTTTTTTTACCATGTTCACTAAATCCTACAACTGACCTACCATTATGATTCTCCAGGTCATTACGAGTTCATAAACACCAAACATGTCTAGGTTCTTTTTTATTTAAGTGGTGAAAAAAAATCCAAACTTTGGTAACAAAAAAAAAAAAAAGGCACCATTTTCTGAGACACATAACGTCTCCACTTTTTGTGATCTCGGGCATGGTGAGGGCTTATTTTTTGTGCACCGAGCTGGCGTTTTTATGGATACCATTTTGGTGTAGATACGATCTTTTGATCGCCCGTTATTGCATTTTATTGCAATGTAGCAGCGACCAAAAAAACGTAATTCTGGCCTTTTGAATTTTTTTCTTGCTACGCCGTTTACCGATCGGGTTAATACTTTTTTTTATAGATAGATCGGGCGCTTGTGAACACGGCGACACGAAATATGTGTAGGTTTGATTTTTTTTTTTTTATTTTGTTTTGAATGGGGCAAAAGGCTGGTGATTTGAACTTATATATTTTTATTTTTTTTAATATTTTTAAACACTTTTTTTAATATCTTTCTTTTTGAACGCTGCAGTTGTCTGATCGGCTCTGCTACATACAGGCGATGATCAGATCGCCTGTATGTAGCAGAAATGCTCACTTGCTATGAGTTCTAGCCACCGGGTCATGCCAACCCATCAGTGACCCGCGATCACGTGACGTGGTCACCGATGTGATCGTATTTCGGGCGCGCTTGCCAGAAGCTCGAGTTAAATGCCGCTATCAGAGATTGACAGCGGCATTTAATGGGTTAACAGCCGCGGATGGATCGTCAATCCGCCCTCGGCTGTTAGAGGCACATGTCAGCTGGGAAAGATGTGGGCTCAGCGCCGGAGCCCATATCAAAGGGAAGTATTCTGACTTGGGAATAATATTATTGGACAAATTTGAACTAATGTGTATGGCAGCCTTTAGCTTATTTTTCGGCTAGAATATCTGTATTGATTATCAACTAGTAGTGACCTCCTTATCCTAAAAGTGAAATTTCACGAAGTGGCTGCGCACTGAGTTCCTGGGTCAAAATCTGACCAAAGGCAACATCTGCATGGAGTTTGTGGATCCGTATTGTGTTTATGACACGTCCGAACACGGGTATGTCCAGCGGACGGCACAACGGGATGATAAAGGGAGAGGAAGGCCCTTACAGTAGGGAGTGAGGGATGGGACACCTCCTGACACTAACTTGTGTCTGTCCCTAAGCGCCACCTAACGCCCTATGCTGGTCCTTTCCCCCCGACGCCGTCACGTGCTTAGTGCAAGAACGCTAGCTTTGGCACTGCAGGTGATATAACAGGGAAAAAAGAGACAAAAGAGGAACAGACAGAAAGGATACAACTCAGCTCAGAATCTGCTGCAAAGCTTCACAGTAGCAGAGTAAACAGCACCAGCTAAACAGAACAATACCACAGTCACAGGAAAGCTCCACACCTAGCTGATCTACATAAAAGTAAACTCTATAACAGACGCTCAGCTGATGGGTCATGTGACTATTTAAAGGGAGGTGGGAGTGGTTACCAACCAACATCAGCTGCCCTGCCTAAAAGAAGCTGCCAGCAAGAGACTGACATTAACTCTTGCTGGACAAAAGGAAAAAAAAACAATTTAAATTCCAGCAAACCCAGAGCTGCCACAAATCCCATAAGGCCGAGATCACACATGCGAGGAAATCGTCCGATGCTCGCATGTGAAATCCCAGCTCTGGCGCCGGCACTCGGGATTGGAGCGAGCGGCTGCATATTAATACATGCAGCCGCGCACTCCACTCCCGAGTGCTGGCGCCAGAGCTGGGATTTCACATGCGAGCATCGGACGATTTCCTCGCATGTGTGATCCCGGCCTAATGATTAGCGAGTGTGTAAGATTGTCAACCCCACTGGGGTCAAACACTGATGTAAATGATGAAAATCTCTCTTTAAACCCCTTGGCATATGTTGGCACTAAATAAGCAAGGAGAAATAAGTAAATGAAATAAAGGTGAATTCTGTAATTCCAAGCGGTAATGGTTTAAGTCTCAGCATAGTTCGCTAGGAACGTTTCATGGAGCTAATAGGAGCAATCCACTGCGCTTCTTTTGTTTCCTTACATTTGTGAATGATACATAAGTACACGGGATACACATAAAAAGACATACTGAGATAAACAGTGAACGCTCTACCTCTATTAATGCCACAATTGTGCAGATTATTTTCATACAGACCCAACCAAATTGTTATAGCGAAGAGAAAAGTTCTAAATACTCTACTAAAGTTCAATACTAAAAGTTAACTTTAGTTTTTAATTAAAGATGCTCTAGATTTAGGCTCCTGATACACAGTATACAGTGTATTTTTTTCAACTTAAAAATCATTGTTATGGAGCTAAAATAAAACAGCCCATCTGCCAGTGCATGCCCATCATACAGACAGATTGTATTCCATCCTTTGTCAACATCCACCCCCACCAAGCAGATGAACCTGAGGGAAATTTGTTGATAACAGTCTTAGCAATGATCTCCACAAGTTCTTACAGTACAACTAGTTTTAATCAGCTGTATAAAAAAAAAACCTAGACCATTATTGTAAAGTGGCAAGTGACTCGATGGAAGTGACAGACCACAAAGTAGCACACAAGTAGCAAAACATCACTAAATGACTGTCTATAGTTTCCAGACAGTGCAACACATTCTCCTAACAACTACACCTACTAGAAATTGAGGTAGAAATTATTAATATTAACCACGAGTTCACAAAGTCGTCTAGTAAAAAGTCAAATGCATATGAAAAGTCTGACCTTATAGTAAAAAGCATGGTGAGGAGGTTCAAGTTCAAACAATAAGACTTGTCCAGTATCATCATCATCCTTAATAGTTTCCCAATATACTATTGCGAACACAGTAACACCACAGCAGACTATTCACAAAAGTCGTTCAACCTCACTGTTGTTGAAAGTACCGTAATTTTTTATGCTTTTCTTTTTTCTTCCACATCTTGAAGAATCATAACTTTTTTACATTTCTGTAGACATTCATATAAGACCTTGTTTTTTTGCAGGGCTAGTTGTAGTTTTAAATGACACCATTTATTTCACTATACAGTGTACAGGAGAACTGGAAAAAACGTCCAAGTGCAGAGAAAAAAATCCCACAATTCAGCTATTGTTTTTTGGAGGTTTTTTTTTTTTTTTTTAATCGACCTCATTGTGCAACATTAAAAAATGTCCTGGCATTATGATTCTGCAGGTCAGTAAATAAAAAGAAAGGTAATTATAAGGATAACAATCTTGTTTAGTTTTTTCTACTTTTATTCCAGTGGTAAATAAAATTCTATAATTTGTAAGAATAAAAATTGGACGGTACTCCAAATTTCTGAGACCCATATATTTTTTAATTTTCCTTCGAGCTGTGTGAGGGCTTGTTTTTTGTGTGGCGAGCAGTTTTATTGATACAATTTTGGGGTGCATATAGTGCTTGGATTACTTTTTATTGCATTTTTGGTAAGTGGTGTGCGGACCAAAAAAATGCAATTTTGGTGTTTTCACAGCCGTGATCCCCTGCTGTCCTGGTCTGCATCCTCTCTTTTGCTTCCTCCCCTGTCCAGGAGCTGTGGTATGATCAGACCATGTTCCTGCACGGTAAGACACAGCCATAACACAGTACACAGCAGGGGCACATTTATAAAATTATCTCAGCACAGGAACATTTTTTTTTACCTACAATTGTAGAAATTTTTATTCCAAGCTGTAATGATTAAAATGTACGGTACTTTGTTCATGGAAACACCCCTTTAAAGTAGAATTTTCTGACGTGTTAAAATGATTACATTTATTCCTAGCTAAACACACAAAACCTAAATCATACAAACACTGACGGAGGAATCTGTGTACAATCTTGCCTATAACTCAAGAGATTCCAAGGACTACCTGAAATAGAGATGTACAGGCTTAATGCGCTGAACTTCTGAGTTAATCACTCTTTAGTTATTATGTCTTATAGTGTAATTTCCAGGCAAGGGTATTTACAACCATCATGACTCACAAGGGATACATGGTCCACTGGCCAATGTCGCCCACCACTCCTATTTCTACATTAATCATCAGCAGCTAAGCATGCACTTCGTTCTTTAGAAAATGTTCAACAAATTATTACTAAGCTGCACATCTTTAGTATTACTTCATTATTCAAGGATGATCAGACATTTACAGGGAACTTGACAACTGATTCGTGTTGCTGAACTCCAAGCAGAAATATCAGAGACTGGCTCTGTCATTTCAGCCAGGTATGTTTTAATCTAAAAATTCAGCAGCGTTGAAAGCTGGCTTAGGAGCATACTAGTCCGGTGACTAGTCAAGGAGGATAGTCCCAGGTGGCTTCTCCCTGCCTCATATCCCTTCAGGGACAGGTGTCTTCCCTAAATGTATGTGTATAGGGAGAGACCTGTCAGTCATGGGGAGAGGGCAACATGGACTGGCTTCTTGGACTAGTCACCAAGCAGCAAGATCTTTGAAATACAGGGGACAGAAGTGAAGGCTGCCTGGGTTTACCGAGGAAAACAAGAATGAATACCAGACCAGGGCAGAGAAAATAATTTTGCTCAACTCTATTATCATCATTACAGTTATGGCCGAAAGTGTTGGCACCCTTGAAATTGTTACAGAAAATGAAGTATTTCTCCCAGAAAATTTTGCAATTACGCAGGTTTTGTTATACACAATTATTTCTTTTGTGTGTTTTGAAACACAAAAAAACTGAAAAAAGGCAAATTTGGCAGCATTTCACACAAAACCCCAGAAATTGGCATAACAAAATTCTCTGTACATTTCCAAAATTGTGAGTAAACAACTTTGTTTCAAGCATGTGAAGCTCGCTCAAACTCACCTGTAGCAAGTAACAGGTGTGGGCAATATGAAAATCGCACCTGAAACCAGATAAAGGGAGAAGTTGACTCAATCTTTGCATTGTGCGTCAAACATGGTGCACATGAGGCATGGAGACCAGAAAGAAAAGAAATCTGTCTGAGGACTTCAAAACCAAAATTTTTGAACAATAACAACAATCTCAAGGTTACAAGTCCAACTCCAAAGATCTTGATGTTTCTTTGACCATGGTGTGCAACATGATGAAGAAGATTACAACCCATAGCACTATAGCAAGTCTCCCTGGATGTGGGCGGCAAAAAAAAAATTGATGAAAGTCTGCAACACAGGATAGTCCAGATGGTGGATAAGCAGGCACAGCCTCCCATCAAGTTCCAAAGAAATTCAAGCTGTTCTGCAGGCTCATGGTTCGTAACTGTCAGTGCGAATTCTCCGTCAACATTTAAATGAAATTAAACACTATGGCGATGAGGGAATAAGGCCCTTAACAATCGCCGTTTTAATATGCGTATCGGCGGTTGTTGACTGGCCAGGTCAAATGAAATAGTTGTTGTAAAACTGAAAACACAAAACATAGTTTGTTGTTTTTTTTATTTCTCATCTATGTTGTGGAGATATTGGCTTGTGAAGTTTAGATTCTAATTTTCCCTTCAATTGGGGTGTTAGTAGAGATTCATCTCTGAGGGTGTGTACTTTTTTTCCTGCATGACATTGCCCAATAATGAAAAGAATGTGTCATGCAGGTAAAAAAAAGAACACGTCCCTAGGAGGAGCTTACAGCAAGCTTTCACCTGTGAAACAGGTAATGACACACAGCCCTGCTCTTCTCTATGACCTTTGCACCTACTGTGTAGAGCAGAGGTCTCAAACTGCATTCCTCAAGGGCCACAAACAGGTCATGTTTTCAGGATTTCCTTGTATTGCACAGGTGAAAATTTAATCACCTGCACAGATAATGATCCCAGCACCTAAGGCAATGCTAAGGAAATCTTGAAAACACGCACGGTTTGTGGCCCTCGAGGAATGCAGTTTGAGATCCCTGGTGTAGAGTAAAGTAAAGTAGAGCAGAGCTGTGTGTCACTACAAAAACGTCTTGTAGCTTTCAGCTCAGGGCACTGTCTGCTCTACTCCTCTTCTCCCCACACTGACTGCAGTGAGAAGAAAGCTGCAAGAGGTTTTTGAAATGACACATACAGTGGCATATAGAAGTTGGAGGTCATTTTGCAGGGCTCGGACAGGAGGCAGCGGTCTGCTGCTGGGTTGTTGCCCTCCTACGGCCCCCTCCACGTCTCCTGGTGTACTGGCCTGTCCCCTGGTATCTGCTCCATGCTCTGGGCACTATGCTGACAAACATAGCTACCTTTCTTGCCACAGCTTGCATTGATGTGCCATCCTGGATGAGCTGTACTACCTGAGCAACTTCTCTGGGTTGTAGACACCGCCTCAGGCCGGTGTCACACTTGTGTGTGTGAGGCAAAAAACTCGCACAAGTCTCTCGCATCAATACCCGCACTTCCGCCGGCACTTGGACCAGAGTGTGCGGCTGCATAGAAATACATGCAGCCGCACGCTCCAGTCTGAGTACCGGAGGCAGTGCTGGGTGTTGATGCGAGAGACTTGTGTGAGTTTTTCGCATCACACATGCAAGTGTGACACCGACTTCATGCTACTGTACAGTACCTCTAGGGGTGAGAGCAATGAGAAAATGCAAAAGTGACCAAAACAATAGCCAAAAAGGATGAGATGGGAGAAATGGTATGTGGTCAACCCCTGCAGAATCACTCCTTTATAGGGATTGTCTTGCTAATTGCCTATCATTTCTACCTTTTGTCTGTTCAGGGATCATTTCATCTTCAACTTGCTTAACTGTTCACAATAACAGTAATTTTGACCAGAGGTGCTCAAACTTTTGCATGCCACTGTAGTTCTAATCTACTCAATAGGTGCAAAGATAATAGAGGAGAGTAGGGCTGTGGGTGATTACATATCACAGGAGAAAGCCTACTCTAATTTTCTCTAAGGGGATGTTTTTACTCCTGCAAGATGTCATGATGTGGCCAGTGTAATATGCTAAAATGGTGAAAAGTCCTAGTTAAATGAAGAAAATAACATTCATAGTATGTAACCTATGTTCTTGTTATGGAGATTCTACAATTTTGAATGATATAGCACCGCATCACAGTGACAGCAAAACTAAATGAATGGGAACTGGATTAGTATGGAGAGTAAGCTGGTCATGAATGGAGACATATGTAATATTTTCCCCTAAATACACAAAATCAATCCCCCAAAAAATAAAAGCAGAGGCAGATGTCAGATAGCTAACAAAGGTTTAGCATCGTTTCACCTAAAAGAAAGGACAAAGGGAATGATTTACCAAAGAAAACCACTAAAGATATCTTCAATGATGTAACATGGTAACCAAAACAACACATACACAAATACATTAAGGCTGCCAAGTAGCTAATAACGATTATTGGAGACAGAGATGCAAAATTCCTGGGAAATACTGAAGCAACATTTAATTCAGAGAATGCCAAACAAGAAGAAAATGTAGCCCACCCATTGCAGTCTGTCATCCTTCTCTGAAGAAAGGCTAATTTATGTAAGCAAATAGTAAAGCAAGAATCAGAGTGTGCCGAGCCAAGCAGCGATTTTTATGCCGGGCATGGAGTCAAGCTGACATCTTTTATGTTCTTAAACTGAAGCAAACATCGTACAGATACAGAACGGCCTTTTAAGAGCTTAACAAGTGGGCACTATGTGAGGCCATTACACAGCAGTGACGGGGGCTCCATTCTACTTTCTTACTGGATCAGTCAGCTGAGTGATGCACTTTGAGGAAGCTGTGCCGTTTCCCTGTTCCTGGTCAGTTAGCATCACTGAATGGTGGTATGGAGGGAAAAAAAAGGGACAAAAACCCCCTATAACAATCACCCAGCCTACTCTGAGTAAGTGGAAGCAGTGTGCATCCTCTGAACACACTCGCCCTCTTCCTTTTACATGTAATTAAATAAGATGTCTCATTTAAAAGGTTTTTCAATATGATAGGTAATAAGTGTTCAAGACTTGATCTTTTGGATCGCCACAATCAGGAGAATGGGGGTCTAAAAGTCCACTGTGTGAATGCAGCAGAAGTGCCAATGTGAGATCACTGCTCCATTCACTATAGGACAGACGGATAGTTGAATACAGTATTTACCTCCATCAGTCCCATACAAAATTAGGAATGAATCCCCCACCTAGTTGCAGCAGACTGAAAATTAACATTACTACTGTTCGTGGAGAAGAACCCAATGTAGACAGATGCACCAAGGGATATCATGTTACATAGCAGATTTTTGGTACGAAAGAGTACCAACATAGTGGAGAAGAAAGTGACCACAATATGATATCCCTGCTCCCTTCTCATATAAACTACCATCTTCGTCACTTGAGTCATCCCCGCTGGGCCCTGTAACAGCGCTCTGGCTGCCAGGCTGGAGTTAAGATTCTGGTGGACAGAAGTCTGACCATGCACCATCGTGTATTATAGTCACATCTGATCACAGTGAAGCTCTTTATGTAAGCTTGACGTCTTCAGGAAAATACAAATCCATTAAATAACACGGTCAAAGATCAGAACGCAATAGTATGTTAAGGGAACGGGGCACACACTCCAAGACGTCTGCAGTGACATTTCAGCTAAGACAATGGAAGGCTGACACTACTAGGTCTCATCACCACACGCATTCATGACCTTTGTTTCAGCCGGCAAGCAAGGTCACTGCACAGATCTCCAGGCAATGTAAGGAAGCTGAAGTCTGAAGACCTAATCATAGCAAACTCCTGACAAGCTGAGATTTATACATGCCTTCCTGCCAGCAGAAAAAGCGCTGTCAGATTATATAACAGCCACTGGCTTGATAACGAGTAGAGTAATGTGCATGCAATAAAATCTGTCCGTTTGTAGACTGCAATCACTGAAAACTAATGCCAACTGTGAGGCACCAAAGACGCAAAGCCTCCAGTCTCACTGCGAGACCATATTACACAGCGATGCCTGATGACAGAAGAGGGAGCCCGACCGCACACGGTTTCGCTAAACTGGTCATCCTCTAGTAGGCATTAGGCCATCTCATTCCAGCAACTGGGCAGTCATTTATACAATGGCATATAATGCTGAGGTGTCTGTGGGATGGGGAAAGTTTATCTGTGGGATAAGCAGACATAGGTTTCCTATGGAGGAGCAGACAAATGATCACAATATTGAGGCAGCAAGAACACATGGCGCCCAACTTGAACATTGTTCAAAACCCTCCATTGTCGGCTTGAAGGTCGGGTGCAGTGCTCAAGAGTGGGAGTGCATCACAGCACGTAGTGCCCACCTTTACTAGAATAAAAATGAGGCATCATGTACAGTGCCTTGCGAAAGTATTCGGCCCACTGGAACTTTTCAACCTTTTCCCACATATAATGCTTCAAACATAAAAGATACCAAATGTAAATTTTTGGTGAAGAATCAACAAGTGGGACACAATTGTGAAGTTGAACGAAATTTATTGGTTATTTTACATTTTTGTGGAAATGCAAAAACTGAAAAGTGGGGCGTGCAATATTATTCGGCCCATTTAACTTAATACTTTGCTGCGCCCCCTTTTGCTGCGATTACAGCTGCAAGTCGCTTGGGGTATGTCACTATCAGTTTTGTACTTCGAGAGACTGAAATTCTTGCCCATTCTTCCTTGGCAAACATCTCGAGCTCAGCGAGGTTGGATGGAGATCGATTGTGAACAGCAATTTTCAGCTCTTTCCACAGATTCTCGTTTGGATTCAGGTCTGGACTTTGAATTGGCCATTCTAACACCTGGACACGTTTATTTGTGAACCATTCCATTATAGATTTTGCTTTATGTTTGGGATCATTGTCTTGTTGGAAGACAAATCTCCGTCCCAGTCTCAGGTCTTTAGCAGACTCTCAACAGGTTTTCTTCAAGAATGGTCCTGTATTTGGATCCATCCATCTTCCCATCAATTTTAACCATCTTCTCTGTCCCAGCTGAAGAAAAGCAGGCCCAAACCATGATGCTGCCACCACCATGTTTGACAGTGGGGATGGTGTGTTCAGGGTAATGAGCTGTGTTGCCTTTATGCCAAACATATCGTTTGGCATTGTTGCCAAAAAGATTGATTTTGGTTTCATCTGACCAGAGCACCTTCTTCCACATGTTTGGTGTGTCTCCCAGGTGGCTTGTTGCAAACTTTAAATGACACTTTTTATGGATATCTTTGAGAAATGGCTTTCTTCTTGCCACTCTTCTATAAAGGCCAGATTTGTGCAGTGTACGACTGATTGTTGTCCTATGGACAGACTGTCCCACCTCAGCTGTAGATCTCTGCAGTTCATCCAGAGTGATCATGGGCATCTTGGCTGCATCTCTGATCAGTCTTCTTGTTTGAGATGAAAGTTTAGAGGGACGGCCGGGTCTTGGTAGATTTGCAGTGGTATGATACTCCTTCCATTTCAATATGATAGCTTGCACAGTGCTCCTTGGGATGTTTAAAGTTTTAGAAATCATTTTATATCCAAATCCGGCTTTAAACTTCTCCACAACAGTATCACATACCTGCCTGTTGTGTTCCTTGGTCTTCATGATGCTCTCTGTGCTTCAAACAGAACCCTGAGACTATCATAGAGCAGGTGCATTTATTCAGAGACTTGATTACACACAGGATGATTATATTTATCATCATTAGTCATTTAGGACAACATTGGATCATTCAGAGATCCACAATGAACTTCTGGAGTGAGTTTGCTACATTGAAAGTAAAGGGTCCGAATAATATTGCACGCCCCACTTTTCAGTTTTTGCATTTCCACAAAAATTTAAAATAACCAATAAATTTCGTTCAACTTCACAATTGTGTCACACTTGTTGTTGATTCACCAAAAATTTACATTTGGTATCTATGTTTGAAGCATGATATGTGGGAAAAGGTTGAAAAGTTCCAGGGAGCCGAATACTTTCACAAGGCACTGTAGCTCCTGCTAGTATTCTCCATTATACAGACTATTTTTTCTTGCTTAGCTTTAAAGAGAACCTGTCACGTGAAAAACCGCTATTAACCTGCAGACATGGGCTTAATCTGCGAGTTAATAACGTTTTCAACCTGCCGGGCGCCTGCAGGTAGCCGAACGTTGAGGGAGAGAAAATTAACTTTATACCTCCTGGTTGTATTCCGGTTTCAGTCACGGGGGTGGCGCCGCCACAGGTTCAGTCAACACTTTGTGTATAGAGAGCGGCGTCTGTAGCCGCACCCCCCCCAACACAGACTCACAGCAGCTCCACATTAGGGTCAGCTGTCAGTCAGTGCCAGGGGCGCAGTTACAGCTGCCGCTATCTATAAACAAAGTGGTGACTGAACCCGATGCCGGCACCATCCCCATGACTGACAGTTCATTACCTACATAAGTCCGGGTACCAGGCAAGTTCACAACGCTATTAACCTGCAGATTAACCCCATATCTGCAGGTTAATAGCATTTTTTCATTTGAAAGGTTCATTTAAATTAAATAAAACAAATTAGGCATTCAAGCTTTAAATAACCAGGCAAATTCTTGGTAGGCATTTCAGCTTGATCTCTCAGTAGACTACCTGTCCCACTCCTGATAAATTCTAAAATTGATTTTCCCGTTACATCTTGGTCCTGGGGTGGTCAAACAAGATCTTGGCACTAGCTATCATCAGGACGGTGTTGCCTTCACCTTCCACATATTCTCCAGTTGTCCTTTGAGGTCCTGGTATTTCTCCAGCTTCTCATACTCCTTTCTGATGTTGCTTTCACTTGGCACTGCCACATCTATTATCATTGCTGTTTTCTGGTCCTTGTCTACTATCACAATGTCTGGTTGGTTAGCCAACACCTGCTTATCTGTCTGGATCTTGAAGTCCCACAGGATTTTAGCCCTTTTATTCTCCACCACTTTTTCTGGGGTCTCCCACCTGGACTTAAGAGGACTTAGCCCATATGCTGTGCAGATATTCCTGTATACAATTCCCACTACTTGTTTGTGGCATTCAGTATATCCGGTTCCTGCTTGCATTTTGGATCCTG
The DNA here is from genome assembly GCA_033576555.1 of Oophaga sylvatica. Lineage (NCBI taxonomy): Eukaryota > Metazoa > Chordata > Amphibia > Anura > Dendrobatidae > Oophaga > Oophaga sylvatica. The sequence continues at coordinate 712,871,773 of JARQOD010000001.1, forward strand.
CTACTATGTGTTGGACTGTTCTGGAGGTTTCTCTGCATAGTCTGCACCTTAGGTCTTGTCTTGTGTGGTATATGCCTGCTTCTATGGATCTGGTACTTTGTGCTTGCTCTTGTGCCGCTATGATTAGTGCCTCGGTGCTGTCTCGGAATCCAGCTTTCTCCTTCCAGATCTGTTGTTGCTGCCTTAGGCTTTCTCTCAGCAACTCATCTTTTGGCACCATTCTTCTGATGTATTCCTGGATTCTCAATATTTCATCCGTGATGGTGGCTTGGACGCTTATCAAGCCTCGACCACCCTCCTTTCTGTTGGTATACAATCTTTGGGTGCTATACTTAGGGTATTGTTAGGAGCTTTGTGAGGAGCTTTCGTGTCTTCACATCTGCAGCTTCCATCTCTTCTTTCGGCCAGCACACTATGCCAGCAGGGTATCTGATAACTGGCAGAGCATATGTATTGATGGCACTAATCTTATTCTTCCCATTGAGCTGGCTCTTCAGGACCTGTCTTACCCTTTGATGGTATTTGGATGTTGCTGCTTTCCTTGCCTCCTCATCATGGTTACCATAGCCCAGTGGAATGCCGAGGTACTTGTAGCATGTCTGTACATCTGCTACATGCCCTGCTGGTAATTCCACTCCATCAGTCTTGACTACCTTGCCTCTCTTTATTACCAACCGGCTGCACTTCTCCAGTCCGAAGGACATCCCGATGTCTTCGCTGGAGATCATAGTCAGGTGGATAAGTGAATCGATGTCTCGTTCGTTTTTTGCGTACAGCTTGATATCATCTAAGTAGAGGGAGGTGGCTGATGGTGCTTCCACTCGAACTTGTATCCTCTGTAATTATCTGACTGAGGGGGTTCAAGCCTATGCAGAACAGCAATGGGGACAGTGCATCACCTTGGTATATGCTGCATTTGATGGGATACTTGTGCTAGTTGTCTTGAGTTGACTTCTAATGTTGTTCTCCATAGCCCCACTGAATTTCTCAGGAAGGTTCTTAATTTCCTGTTGACATTGTAAAGGGCCAAGCATTCACAGATCCATGTGTGTGGCATTGAGTCATAGGCTTTCCTGTAGTCAATCCAGGCTCTACTGAGATTAGTCTGTCTGGATCTTGAGTCTTCATGAACTGCTCTATCTACTAGGAGCTGGTGCTTAGAGCCTCTGGTGTAGGTCCCAATGCCTTTCTGAGCTGGATTCATGTACTAGTTCATATGGTTCTGTAGCTTGTTGGCTATGATGCATGACAGGAGTTTCCATGTTGTTGTAAGGCAGGTTATCGGGCGGTAGTTGGATGGAACTGTTCCTTTATGAGGATCCTTCAAGATCAGCACTGTTCTACCTTGTGTTAGCCAAGCTGGGTGGTGGCCTTCTTGGTTTATCTGCTTTGCCATGCGTTCATGTACCGCTGTTAATTTCTTCAACCAGTAGGTGTGGATCATGTCTGGACCAGGTGCTGTCCAGCTCTTCATGTTCTTGACCCGCTGTTGGATGTGTGCTTCTGTAATGGTGACTGGTTCTTGCTCTAGGTGGTTACTGTGTTTCATTTTCAATGTCCTTCCAGTATTGTTCAGTCTCCGCTATTGGTGGAGTTGCTGTCTTTGTACTGTTATTCTGTAATTGGGAGTACACTTTAGATGGTTCATTTATCTTTTTGGCCTCAGCTTCTCTAGTGTATCTCCCTAGTCTTGCAGAGTGCTGAGAGCCTTTGGTTAGCAGTCTCTAGGGCTTCAGTTGGGGTCAGGCCTTTGTACTTGTCCAGCTTGGTCTTATTCTTGATCTTTACACCTTTCTGTATTTCTGTTAGGCTGGTTTCACACCAGTGCCTGACCGACCTGCGTCGTCCGCTCAAGGCCGCCGCTAAGCTCTGCCCCGACCGCGCCTCCTGCTGATCGCTCCACCTATGGGTGCAAGACGCTGCATGTGACCTACGCACCTTATCTTTAGCATTGGGTTCGCAGGCCGTGCGCAGCTATGTGTTTGCCGGCACATGCGTCCTTTTGACGGTGTGCCGACCTGCGCCCAACGCACCGTGTTGCATTTTGGTGCGCTCGGCGCATCGTCGAATGGACGCTTGCGCCGGCAAATGCATAGCTGCACACGGCTTGCGTACTCAATGCTAAAGATAGGGTACGCAGGTCGCACGTCATGCGCCCATAGGCGGAGCGATAGGAAGGAGGAGCAGCCGGGGCGGAGCTTAGCAGCGGCCGTGCGCTGACCAACGCAGGTCAGTGCAACGCTAGTGGGAAACTAGCCTTAGCTGGCTGACTTCCCTTCGTGTCACCTTGATTTTTGTCTTCTTTTCCATATACTTCTGTTCTTGTTGGCTGTATAGCCAATCATTTCCATGATTGCTGAGGCAGTAGCATAGATCAGTTTATTAGTTTGAGTTATAGTGGTAGGTAGGTGCTCTATTGGCATCTTCTAGCACTGTCTGGTGGTTCTTTGCTGGGCCTTCGCAATCGATCTCTGGTATAGGTGGTAGTTAGGTTATCTAAGATCTTCTGTTTCAGATCCGCTACAGTGCTCTCTGGTTGCAGGACTGGATCAGGATTTTCAGGGGGTTGCACATATTGTTCTTCCAGGTTTTCATGTGGGGTGGATCTGCAGTGCAGTTGATCCATCAAGTTGTGATAATAGCTTTCTCTTTATGATATTGAAACGTTGGGTGACTAGCTGTTTCTCAGTCAGTGGACATGTAGGTCTTGTATCCATCCAGAGTTTCCTCAAACTTCATATATCCTCTATCATTTGGTCTGCCATTATAGTATTTCATCAGAAGGTTCTCTTGCCTTGTCCATGTATGGTTTTGTTCTAGTAGCCCATTTATCATCAGATTGTCTGAGGCAACGTCCGAGCCAGCATGACTCTCTTTGTTCGTGACACTCTCATGTTTTATTCAGGTAGGCACTACAGTGTTAGTAGTCTTGCCCAAGGATATATATATTATGTATATATTATTTCTAGAACCAGGATCTGAACCCCAGACTTCCACGTTGGTGCACTTTGAACAGCTACCTAAGGTTGTATAATAGTGTTAGGAGCCTTAGTATATAATTTAGGAGCCATAGTATATAATTTATCTTTAATTTAATTTTCACAGGTCAGAGCTGGGATTTGAACCCCAGTCTCCCATGTCATAGGCTGTTCACTTAACAATCACACACACACACACACACACACACACACTAGACAAAGATAAGACAAGTAACCACAAAATACAGGTTTTTAATTAAGGTCTTTATTATTAAGGGAAAGAAATCCAAACTTACAAAGGCAAGGTGTGCAAAAGTAATTGTGTCCCCCAACCCCATCTAAAACATAAATTAACTGTGGTTTAACACATCTATGCTAAGAGGAGTTCAAATTCCCTAGCGAAACCCAGGTTTGATTACTGCCACACATGTTCTCAATCAAGAAAACTTAAATAGGACCTGCCTGACAAAGTGAAGTAGACCAAAAGATCCTCAAATGCTAGAAATCATGCCGCGATCTAAAGAAATTCTGGAACAAATGAAAAATATTTAGAATTGAGAGTCCTCAGTGGTTGATACCTTTTAATGGCTAACTGAAAAGATGGTAACAAATTGCAAGCTTTCGAGACTACTCAGGTGTCTTCATCAGGCAAAGACTAATACAAAATCTAAAGAATCACATATTTGTACACAACACAGCACAGAAAAAATGCAATAGATGAGACAAGTGACGTGAAGCAGAACTGTCATTATGGGAGAGGGATGAACAGTTGTGGCAATAAATATTGGACTAGTTCATAGATAAGGAGTGTGAAAGTTTTATTGCCCTCTGATTGGGGTTTGGTAATGTTTTGTGATGTTCTCACAGGGTCTTTGAAGCAAATTCCTTAATTGATGTAATAGGCCATAAATCCATGTGATAGGTTCATTACAGCATTGAGAGTGTCAAAGGTCACTATCAATTTGTATTCGCAAACTCTCCTGTGTCTCTGAGATGTGAAATCACCGTTCAGTACAAGTAATTTCATGTCCAACATGCTATGACCGGGGATGCAAAAGTGTTTGGCCACAGGTAAATCCATTCTTTTTTCTCTTATTGTGTGGCGATGAGAATTCATCCTTGTTCTAAGTTTTTGCCCTGTCTCCCCCACATACAGACCCCCAGTTGGACATTTTGTACAAATAATTAGGTACACCACATTAGATGTGATGCAGCTAAAAGTACCTGGGATCTTGTAGTCCTGATGTGAGTTGGGGATCTTTATCTTGTCCGTGGTCATTATAAATGGACAGGTTTTGCATTTCTTCTGGTTGCAAGGAAAGGTTCCCGCAGCTGTTGGAAAGGACAGGGAACTTCTGACAATGATGCTTCTTAGATTTGGGGACTGCCTAAAACACAGTAGTGGGGGGTCTGGAAATCTGGATTGTAATCGGCATCTTTTTGTAGTAAAGGTTGTAGTTTCCGTGCAGCTCCCCTTAGCATCTCCAGATTTGGATTGTATGTGACCACTAGAGGCACCCGGTTATTTTCTTCTTTAGTTTTGTAATGTAGCAGGTGATTCCTTGATATTCTGGTGGCTCTTGTAATTTGGTTTTCAATTGTTTTTGGATGGTAGCCCTGATTTAAAAAGGTCTTTCTAAGGCGACCAAGGTGTTCATCTCTATCCATGGAGTTGGAACATATACGGTTGTATCTGATGGCTTGGCTGTAGACAATAGAGTTTTTTATGTGTTTTGGATGGAAATTGACTTATCTAAATACAAAAAGGAGAATTTATTTCCCAAAGGACTCTGGATTACAAACCCAATTCTTCACACCAACAATACCCATTATGCACAAAACCTTTGTCACAGGACTTCTGAGAGACTAAGGAACCATCTTTTGCATGTCTGCTACAGCATAAGGGGTAACGTCCAAGGGCAATTTGAAAGTCTAAGGAAAACACTTACAGAAAGCACAGAGCAAAAATTACAACAATACTACAACAAACTACGGACCTTTCTGATTCATAACAAGGAAAAGAAACTACACAGATTGCACCTCAATTCAGGACTCTATACAAACAGATCCAAAACAAAGCCAAAACCTGACAACCTGTACAACCACTCCATTCCAGACACAAAAGCATCTAACTGTGTCATCAATCTCTCGGATTACAAACCCAACAAGGTGGAGATGGCCGTGCTTTCTAGAGGACTCTCATTTTGTCCCACTAAGGCCCTGGATAAAACTGAACTCTGCAGTGATATGGAACATTTTTTCAGGAGACTGCGCCTGAGGGAATACTTCAATGACACAGAAGATTAAGAAAACACTCGGACTGAAGGAAAAGGGATCCCAACAACCAAGAAGAGGTCAGTCTGGACACCTCCTCCTGGACGCAACCCTCATTTGGATAAATATATAGACTCATTCAGATATTTGATAAAATCCACCATCATAGACACCAACAGGAGACAAGCATCCAACATCAGTGCCCAGGAGAGAAAGGCTATACAGTCTCTGAAAACCAACAAAGAAATCATCATCAAACCTGCTGACAACGGAGGTGCAATGGTCATGATGAACACATCAGACTATATGAAGGAAGCAACCAGACAACTTACGGACACACACTACTACAGAAAACTGGAGTCGGACCCTACACAGGACTATTACAAGGAACTAAGCAAGTTGGTATCTTGTCTGCCTGACAAATCCATAAGAGCCGATGACCTGATACCAGAGAGTCCAAGAACAGGGACATTCTACATGCTTCCCAAAATCCACAAATCTGGAAATCCAGGAAGGCCGATTATTTCATGTGTGGACACCCTTACTGAGCAGGTATCTGGATGGGTAGAGGGCATTCTTAAACCCCTGGTAAAGGATACACCCAGCTACATTCAGGACACAACTGACCTACTGAATAAACTAGCGGCAATAGGTCCCCTACCAGAAGAAACCATCCTGGCCACCATGGATGTGGAATCTTTGTACTCTAATATCCCACACCAGGATGGATTAAATGCCTGCAAAGTCTTCATGGAAAACACCGAGAATGATGCTGATTCTGTGGTGAAACTCACAAAATTCATCCTCACCCACAATTACTTTGAATTTAACAACAAGATCTATTTACAGGAGACTGGCACAGCGATGGGAAGTAAAATGGCTCCACAGTATGCAAATCTTTTCATGGCCAAGTTTGAAAGCGACTTTCTGTCCTCATGTCCCATCAGGCCTCTGGCCTACTACCGCTACATTGATGACATTTTAATCATCTGGACGGAGTCTGAGCAACAGCTAAAGACGTTCCATGAACAGTTCAATCAATTTCATCCCACCATCAATTTAACACTCAACTACTCCAGCACTGAAATTAACTTTTTGGACACCATCATTAAGCTAAAGTACAATGAAATAGAGACATCCCTGTATCAGAAGCCAATCGACCGTCCAACATACCTTAAATGGGACAGCTTCCATCCAAAACACATAAAAAAAACTCTATTGTCTACAGCCAAGCCATCAGATACAACCGTATATGTTCCAACCCCATGGATAGAGATGAACACCTTGGTCGCTTTAGAAAGACCTTTTTAAATCAGGGCTACCATCCAAGAACAATTGAAAACCAAATTACAACAGCCACCAGAATATCAAGGAATCACCTGCTACATTACAAAACTAAAGAAGAAAATAACCGGGTGCCTCTAGTGGTCACCTACAATCCAAATCTGGAGATGCTAAGGGGAGCTGCATGGAAACTACAACCTTTATTACAAAAAGATGCCCGATTACAATCCATATTTCCAGACTCCCCACTACTGTGTTTTAGGCAGCCCCCAAATCTAAGAAGCATCATTGTCAGAAGTTCCCTGTCCTCTCCAACAGCTGCAGGAACCTTTCCTTGCAACAAGAAGAAATGCAAAACCTGTCCATTTATAATGACCATGGACAAGATAAAGATCCCCAACTCACATCAGGACTACAAGATCCCAGGTACTTTTAGCTGCATCACATCTAATGTGGTGTACCTAATTATTTGTACAAAATGTCCAACTGGGGTCTGTATGTGGGGGAGACAGGGCAAAAACTTAGAACAAGGATGAATTCTCATCGCCACACAATAAGAGAAAAAAGAATGGATTTACCTGTGGCCAAACACTTTTGCATCCCCGGTCATAGCATGTTGGACATGAAATTACTTGTACTGAACGGTGATTTCACATCTCAGAGACACAGGAGAGTTTGCGAATACAAATTGATGGTGACCTTTGACACTCTCAATGCTGTAATGAATCTATCACATGGATTTATGGCCTATTACATCAATTAAGGAATTTGCTTCAAAGACCCTGTGAGAACATCACAAAACATTACCAAACCCCAATCAGAGGGCAATAAAACTTTCACACTCCTTATCTATGAACTAGTCCAATATTTATTGCCACAACTGTTCATCCCTTTCCCATAATGACAGTTCTGCTTCACGTCACTTGTCTCATCTATTGCATTTTTTCTGTGCTGTGTTGAGTACAAATATGTGATTCTTCAGATTTTGTAATAGTCTTTGCCTGATGAAGAGACCTGAGTAGTCTCGAAAGTTTGCAATTTGTTACCATCTTTTCAGTTAGCCATTAAAAGGTATCAACCACTAAATATCAATTCTAAATATTTTTCTATCTACTGGCTAACACGGTACTAAGATATACATCTTTACTGGAACAAATGAGTAACAAGTTAATAGAGATCCATCAGTCTGGAAAAGGTTTTACAGCCATTTTTAAAGCTTTGGGAGACCAGTGAACCACAGCGAGAGTCATTATCCACAAATGGCAAAAACATGGAACAGTGGTGAACCTTCCCAGGTGTGGCCGACCGACCAAAATTACCCCAAGAGCGCAGCAACAACTTATCCTAGAGGTCACAAAAGGCCCCACAACAACTTCCAAAGAACTGCATGCCTCAGTTAAGGTCAGGGTTCATGACTCCACCATAAGAAAGAGTTCCAAGACAAAAACAAATGCTGAGCAAAAGAACAAAGGCTCATCTCAATCTTACCAGAAAAAACTTGATGATCCCCAAGACTTTGGGGAGAATACTCTGTGGACCGAAGAGACAAAAGTTGAACATTTTGGAAAGTGTATGTCCCATTACATCTGGTGTAACACAGCATTTCAGAAAAGGAACATTATACCAACAGTAAATATAGTGGTGATAGTGTGAAGCTCTGGGGCTGTTTTGCTGCATCAGGACCTGGAAGACATGCTGTGGTAAATAGAACCATGAATTCTGCTGGGGTGGCCTAGTCAAAGTCCTGACCTTAATCTGATTGAGATGCTGTGGCATGACCTTAAAAAGGTGGGTCATGCTTGGAAACCTTCCAATGTGGTCAAATTACAACAATTCTGCAAATATAAGTGGGACAAAATTTCTCCAAAGCGTTGTAAAAGACTCATTGCCAGTTATCACAAACGCTTGATTGAAGTTGTTGCTAAGGGTGGCCCTACCAGTTATTAGGTTTAGGGGCAATCACTTTCACACCGGGCACTATAGGTTTGAATTTTTTTCTCTTAATAATAAAGACCTTCATTTAAATTCTGCATTTTATGTAAACTTGTGTTACTTTTGTCTAATATTTAAATTTGTTTGGTGATCTGAAACATTTAAGTGTGACAAACATGCAAAAGAATAGGAAATCATACATACACACACAGCAGGGATGAAATAAGAATTGAACACGTCACCAATTTTTTAAGTGACGTGATATCAACCCATCCAGTCCACACACAAAGAAATTAAACCATAGATGTCCATAAATTATTTGTAATACTGAGAAATGCCACAGGAAAAAAGTATTTAACGCATGAAGTAAGAGGTGCAAAAAGCCATTGAAAGTCAAGACACCAGCTGAAATCGATCAGTAATTAGAAATCAATCCTGCCACTTAGTGAAAAATATTAGCTGGTTCAACTGATGGCCTAGAAAAAGGTGACTCATTACCAAGGTGCCACAAAAGAAACATCTCATGATGGACCAATCTAGGGAGCTGTCTTGAGACCTTCGCAACCTTATTGTTGCAAAACATACTAATGAAATGACATTGGTTACAAAAGAATTTTAAAAGAACTCAAGATTCCAGTTAGAACTGTTGGAGCCATAATCTGGAAGTGAAAAAACATTTCATTACCAGGTGCTCCCCACAACATTTCAGACTGTGGAGTGAAAAGAATTATCAGAAGAGTTGTCCAAGAGCTAAGGACCACCTGTGCAGAGCTACAGAAAGATATAGAATCAGCAGGTATAATTGTTTTAACGAGACCTAAGTAATGCACTCAACCTCTACGGCCTGTATGCACGCTCACCACGCAAGATTCCATTGCTGAACAAAAAGCATGTTCAAGTGCGTTTAAAGTTTCTGCAACAACATTTAGACAAGACTGTGAAATACTGGGAGAATATAGTCGGACAGATGAAACCAAAATGTAAGTCTTTGGATGCCATGATACACACCATGTTTGGAGCAGGGTGGATAAAAATCAATGATTTTTTAAAAATAAAAATAAAAAAAAAAAAATCGGATTTTTTTTGATTTAAATCGGATTTTTTTGATTTAAATCGGATTTTTTTCAATAAACTGCTTTTTGAGGAAAATATTTTACCATCCAAAGGTTCTTCCATCATGAGATAAAGCTGAGTTGTTTAACTCAGTAGAATAAAGGCTGTATATGTGTAACATTCACAATGCCATGCTCTTCCAGAGGTTTCTGTAGGATTAGTGAGCAGTTTCTCTCCTATATTATCACAGACGCTCACTTTACTTACGCAGTTCTCAAAACTGAATTTGACTCCGCAGAGGTCCCAGCCTCTTCTTCACGGCAAAAATGTTACAACATGAACAGAGTTGAGAAAAAGACCTTAATCCTATTGTTCTACAAACCTATATGAATACAGAATCAACCCCTTCAGTGCCAAGTCCAAGAAGTTAGACAATATGTTTCTGATTGTTTGGAGTGGAATAGATCTGCACAACACAAGAAGAATGTGAATCTAAGTGTGAGGAGGAGGAAGGGCAAGCAGACAAGAAAATGAAAGTGAAACTTTGAGCACAATACTGCAGCATAGCCACAGACAGACAAGTCTGCATCTGTTTGTGTGTACGATCTGAGGTTTATTACATTCTTTCCTTATAATGGCAGCAGGCCGTAAAAGAGACACAGTTTGGGAATATTTTAATGAAGCTCCTTCGCCTATCGGTAAGGCAGGCATGCGTGCAAAATGCAAACGATGCAACAAAGAGATGCAAGGCCTGGTGGCGCAAAAGAGGCAACATCATGAGAAGTGCGGTGATGAAGATGACCAAAGAAACACTTCTGAACAGGCAGGATCTTCAGGTTGGTAAACATTTTTATTGAATCCTATTTCTAAAGACTGAACTGTCATGTGTGAGAAAAATTATATTTCTTATTATTACTGCATGTTACTGTCATTTGGAACAGTTATGAAGAAAAACAAATATTCCTTTAGGGGCAGTGCTGTGTTGTGTACAATAAGCAGAAATTGTATAAACAATAAAATAACAGCATTTACTTTTTTTGTTTAGGGGAATTCATGGATTCTGGAAACTATCCACCTCCAAGATCACCATCATCCTGTTCTACAGTTTCAGAGTTATCCATCCAGGATAGTGCTTCATTAGCAGCAGCATCATCATCAGACACCCACAGCCACATATCACCATCACCCAAAAGGAAGAAAAAACCTTTACCTCCTGGAACCACCATAGATAGGTTTGTGATAAGAACTAGCAGATTAGAAAAAGAGTTGATTGATGAAAAAATTGCCCAGTTTATTTATGCAACGAACTCTTCTTTCCGTCTGACTGAGAACCCACATTTCATTAATATGGTTCAGTCACTGAGACCAGGATACAGTCCACCCAGCAGAGCTGATGTTGCAGGGAAACTGCTGGATCAAGTGTATGACAGAGAAATGGAGCAATGTGCAACAGCTCTGGAGGGTAAAACTGTTAACCTAAGTATTGATGGGTGGAGTAATATCCACAATGATCCTATTGTATGTGCTTGTATAACAACAGAAGAAGGTAAAGTCTTCCTTGCACAAACAACTGATACGTCAGGAAATGCAAACACAGCAGAATACTTACAAGAAGTGGCAGTAAAAGCTATAACAACATGTGAACAAAAATTCAAATGTCTAGTACGCAGTTTGGTCACTGACAATGCTGCAAACGTATCCAAGATGAGAAGAAATTTAGAAGAGCAGGGAGGGAATACAAAGCTAATAACATATGGTTGCAGTGCTCATTTGCTGCACCTCTTAGCCAAAGACTTAAGTGTTCCAGAAATAAAGGCTAATGTTGTTGAAATTGCTAAATACTTCCGTAATAATCATTTTGCTGCAGCAGCTCTGAAAAGGATGGGTGGAACCAAGCTAACGCTCCCACAAGATGTTAGATGGAACTCTGTGGTGGACTGTTTTGAGCAGTATATCAAAAACTGGCCTATTCTGATGACACTTTGTGAAGAAAATCGAGATAAAATAGATGGCACTGTCACGGCCAAAATCCTCAACATTGGGCTTAAGAGAAATGTTGAACATATGCTGAGCTTCCTGAAACCCATCTCTCAAGCTTTAAACAAAATACAGAAAAATAGCTGTTTTATTGCGGATGCTGTTGAAATTTGGAAGGAACTGAGTGAACACTTAAAAACAGAACTACACATGGACAGAATTAAATTACAAGCAGTAAACAAACGAATGGGACAAGCACTGACTCCAGCTCATTTTTTGGCAAATATTGTCAATATCCAATATCAGGGTCAAAACCTAAGTGCTGAGGAAGAGGAGTTAGCTATGACATGGGTATCCAGCAATCATCCATCTTTAATGCCAACTATAATAAACTTCAGAGCTAAGGGGGAACCATTCAAGAAATATATGTTTGCTGAAGATATTTTAAGGAGAGTCACACCAGTAAACTGGTGGAAGTCACTTAAGCGCTTGGATTTAGAGACTGTTCAAGTAATGATTTCACTTTTAACAGCAGTAGCTTCTTCTGCAGGCGTTGAAAGAATATTCTCTTCCTTTGGACTCATTCATTCTAAATTGAGTAATCGGTTGGGACCCAATAAAGCAGGAAAGCTTGTTTTTCTTTTCCAGATTATGAATAGGAACAAAGAAGAAGATGATGATGAAGATGACGACGAGTGAGCTACAGAGGACAGCAGGGACAGTAGTATTTAAGTTTTTCATGTGTCGGCTGGGCTGACAGTCTAAGTTTCTTAAAATATATATATATTTTGTTTAGCCAAATTAGTTAACAAACATGGATGTTTGTTTAAGCAAATAACTTATGCTGTAATGTTGTTATTGTTTCAGTTGAATAAATCTATTTAAATTGTTATTAAGGTCAGGATTATTTTTCTCCTTCCTAAGTACAACAGAACAGTGGTGTCCAAATATGAATGATTAACCCATTAAACTGGGGAGAAAAAAGTAATATAAAAAGTGATTCTAAAAATCTTCATCTACTTGCATGTTAAAGTAGCAAGAACTAGTTTAGGTAGAAACTTTGATTTAAATCACTGATTTAAATCAAGGCTTACCGACTAGTGATTTAAATCGTGGTTTAAATCGTGATTTAAATCAGTTTGATTTAAATCAAATCCACCCTGGTTTGGAGGCCAAAACGTAATACATGTCAGCCCAAAAACACCATACCAGCAGTGAAGTTTGGAGGTGGGAACATCATGGTGTGGGGGCTGCGGTTTTCCAGCATACAGCACTGGCAAACTTCATATAATTGAAGGGAGAAAGGAAGAATGGACAAATGTACCAAGGCATTCTTGATAAAAACCTGCTGCCATCCAGATGATGGTGAAACAAGGGTAGACATCCCAGCAAGACAATGATCACAAACCTACAGCCAAAGAAACACTCAATTGGTTTCAGAGAAAGAAAAAGCTGCTAGAATGGCCCAGCCAATAACCGAACCTGAATCCAATAGAAAATTTATGGAAGGAACTAAAGCTTAGCGTTCATATAAGGAGCCCACCGAACCTTCAGGATTTGAGGGGTGTTTGTGTGTAAGAATGGGCCGAAATCACACCTGATGTCACAGGTGTGTCAGAGTATGCAGACAGTTGCACTGCATCTGGTTGCAGACTAGTGGCCACTTACCCCAGCCTTAATGGTGTCACCTCGATCTGGGTGTTTATAACTCAACTTCATATTGGGAGATGCGGGTGTTATTTCCTATTTACGCTTCTCTGTTGAAGCTAGGAGCTGTAGCAGTCCTCTTGAAGTTTGGAGGGTGTCGGCGTTTCTCTCTGAGTCTACTCAGGCTAAGTGTCGCCCTGGTTTCATTTATCCTTACTGTTTTTAGTGTTAGTTGAATAGACTAGCGTTCATCCTGTCCTTCCCGTTGCAGGGCTTATCGCCAGGGTCACACAGGGACTAGGTATCCTGCTCGGAGATAGGTGCGCAACCTATATAGGGACTGTAGGACAGATAGGGTGACGTTAGATCAGTCTAGGGGTCTCCACTTCCCCCTTCCCTAATGTTTCGCTCTCCTTCCCTTATCCCTTTGTGTTGCACTTAGTCTGTCCTACACTATGCGTGACAACTGAGCAATGCATGCGACTAGTTTCTCCATACAGGAGGCATCTTGAAGCTGTCATCACTACAAAGGCTTAGGTGCGAAGTATTAAATAAATTTCACTAAGTGTATTCAATACTTTTTCCCTGTGTCATTTCTCATTACATAACTCAATTTATGGACATATATGGTTTTATTTCTTTGCTCACTAAGGTAATATATATTCCCTCCACGCCTATGGGAGTGGAGAGCCGTGCATATTCATTACGTTAATGAGCGGGGCCACGTGATAGCTCGGCACAGGAAGAGCTGGCAGCGCCGGGACCAAGGAGATGCTGCGAGGGCGCCAGGACCAACGAGATGCTGTGAGGGCATGCAGGAGGGTGAATAGGATGTCTTCTGGAAGTCGGCAGCTGCAGGTGTCACTGTGCGCGCTATAAGGGAAATGAATATTAATTTCTCTTTAGCAGCAGCACAGGCTTTAGCCACAGTCGCCGACTCCTGCCTCTGTCACATGACGCTGCCCCTCCTGCCACTGGCGTTCTGGGACAATTGACTCAAGTAAGTCAAGGAGGGCGTTTTCAGCACAAAAAAAAATGTGCTGAAAAACTCAGCTTATACAAGAGCATATACGGTACTTTAAAAATTGGTGACACGTTCAACATTTATTTCACCTGCTGTGTGTATATACAGGTGCTTCTCACAAAATTAGAATATCATCAAAAGTTAATTTATTTCATTCTTCAATACAAAAAGTAAATATCTCATATTATATATGTTCACTTGGTCCCCGTGCTCTTCTCGTTTCTCAGCGTCCTGCTCCCTCCCCAGTTCCTGGCACGCAGCCAGCCAGGCCTCCAGGGAGAATGCGTAGGACGCGAGCGCGCCTTCAGCTTCTCTCTTAAAGGGACAGCGTACATTTTTAAAAATGTCAATTAACCAACGGCAGCGCTCTGATTACTATATCTGGCCACTCCGCCATAGGGGGAGTGCCGGAGCAACGAGTATCTACCATTGCTACATCCGGTTCTGTCTCTGACCTGTCTGCACTGCGTTAGCAGTCTCTGTGCATTTGCTCATACTATTTGTATCCACAGAGTATCAGTATTCTGTATCCTGCTATCCCTGACAACCTCTGCAATCACTTGTGCAAGTGTCATCCCGTTCCGCAAACAGCCATCCGAATCCGTGGACTGTGACAAGGTTACTGGAGCCAGCCTGCTACCATATACCCGGAACCAGGACCTCACCTGTGTCTATCTCTCCACGGTCTCTTCTATTATATCTGTTACCCCTTTTGGTCTCACTGGGACAGCTGCCACGTGTCCGGATTTTAACTGGAGGTAGCACCTGTGTCCTCCGGGTATTCCATTCTGGTCCTGTTCGAGGGGCTTTACTACGGGTACCCGGGGCTTACTAGTTACGCCCCCTTCGGAGCCCCCCGAACCGTGGTCCCGAGGTTCCACTTCAAAAGTAAAAGATGAATGTGAACTTCACCATCTCTGCCTCTGCTTCCATTTGTTACAATATAGAGTCATTCCAAACAGAGATCAAGTGTTTATTTCTTTTAATATTGATGATGGCTTTCAGCCAATGAAAACCCAAAAGTCATTATCTCAGTAAATTAGAATACTTTATAACTACAGCTTGAAAAATGATTTTAAAATTCAAATGTTGGCCTACTGAAATGTATGTTCAGTAAATCACTCAATGCTTGGTCGGGGCTCCTTCTGCGTCAATTACTGCATCAATACGGTGAGGCATGGAGGTGATCAGCCTGTGGCACTGCTGAGGTGTTATGGAAGCCCAGGTTGCTTTGATAGCAGCCTTCAGCTTGTCTGTATTGTTGGGTCAGGTGTCTCTCATCTTCCTCTTAACAATACTCCATAGATTCGCATAAGGGGTGTTCACACTGGTGCGCATTGAGAGTGTACTGGCCAGCCCGCCTAGTCGAATAGTAGGGGCGTAATTAATAGGCTGTGAACCGGACACTGTGCAGTATCCTTGTGTGAACGGCACCCTATAATCAATATGGGCTTCAAGTTCAGAATTTCAGCTTTAGTTTCAGCTTATTCGCATCCTAATTGGAGTAAGGCTTTAGAAATTACAGCAGATCTTAACCTCATAGAGCAGCAGTTGACATGCTTAACACAACACTTAAGGCAGAAAGACCCACAAACAAGCAACAACTGAAATCAGCTTCAGTAAAGGACTGGCTAAGCATCACAAAGGAGGAAAGCCAGTGTTTGGGGACGTCCATGGTTTCCAGACTTCATGCAGTCATTGCCTGCAAAGGATTCTCTACTAAGTATTAAAAATAACCATTTTCTTTATGGTACACTTAATTTGTCCAATTACTTTTGAGCCCCTGAAATGGGGAGGCTTTATAGTAAATGTTTCACAGGGTATTTACCCCTTTAAACCTGAAAGACTACACTTCAATTGAATCTGGTTTTTTTTTTTCATTTTAAATAAAAAATCATGGAATGTAGAGCCCAAACCACAAAGATCCGGTCACTGTCCAAATAGATCAGGAACTTATTATATTTTATTATTATTTTTTAGTTTATATGAATGTATCATTTATTCCATTCATGTGTCATTATCCAATATGATAATCACTCCAGGAAATGTTGCATGCATTTAACTGCCAAGATATGCTACAGTAAAAAAAGTGTGGAAATATCTTACAGATGGGAGAAAGCTAAAGAAACTGCTATTAGGGAAACACAAAGAAGCACGCTTGTGAATTTCTGAGCACGGAACTAAGTCAAGTATGAAGTAATTGTAGCGAGCAGACAAACATGTTATCATCATGTAAAGTAAAAATGCAGATCAGATTTCTCTGGCTCATGAAGCGAGGGATTTTTCCATAGAGTTATATTTAGTGTATTGATTAGAACCTCTTGATCTTTTTTTAGTGCAAAACAAAACACTCAGCTGTTGAGGGTAAGAAAAGCAGAACTGCGGCATGTCAGATATGTGGGCTACTTATCATCTTTCTTTAGTGGAGCAAATTAATTGGTCTTCCTGTGCCATCTGATATGATAATCTGCAATGGTTAACCACTTCACAGTGGGCTGCGTCCATACCCAAGACTGCTGATATGTCATAAACCATAAGTATACTGATTATCTAAGAACCGTCCTCTAAAATAAACAATGGTGCTAATCTGTACACTGATTTTCTTTCATTTACAGATGTGTGCTGTGTATGAGCTTTAATACATGGATTCCTATGAAACTGGCAAATACATGCAGCTTCATAATTTAGAATTTCAATGGAATAATATGTAAAGTGTAGACTTTTTTGGATTATGTTTAATATATTTGACATGTAGGGTTTAGGTACGGAACATGGCAGTGGTATTTATAACTACTTACCAATATTGTGCACATTATTTTTTCCTGAACAACTAGAGAACATATAAATTGCAGGCTGATAATGCTCAGTTTCAAACCAGGATCAAAATGCTAGGAAGTAAGGAGGTCTAAAATCCACCATCTTTTCAACTCTTTTCACAGTTCTTTTGCTTAGAAGCATGGCATGTCTGCTAGGTCTAACTTTTAACATAACACTACCATTTTTAGTGAAAATAACTAACATAATATACCAAATATATGTGGGTGGTAATCAATCCCTGTAAATGGAGACTATTCAAAGGGTTCTTCACACAGCAGCCATGCAATCCAGATGGAGCTCAATAATTTTTAATACCTAAAATAACAAAAATCTATCTGCAGATGTCCTCAACACATCTCCATGTTCACGGGTCATGCAGCATCGACCACAATATTTAAAATCCTTAGGGAAATCAGGCCAAGGATGGATAGGGCGAGCATAATAAAATGGGTTGTCCACCACTAATGAAATCTTGAGCAAATGCTGCAGCTTGACGAATCCCAACAATGAGCAATGCACAACCCATTTAGGTTCGGCTCCAGTTGCCGATTCCAGTGGTCATCAATTTTCATTCTTGCGGTCACATGCCTACAAAAGTCTCAGCTGCATCTCACAATGTTTTATTGAGAGGTGATGCTGAGACTCTAGTCTTAATGTGACCGCAAGTATCATTGTGATCACATGACAACCTCTGCAACCGGCAAACGGAAACTAATCCTAACAGTTTATGCATAACACATAGTTAAAATTCGCCATTATCCCGAACTTGCCGAAAGTTTCACTGGGGTGGACAATCCCTTCAATCGCCAACATCTTAAAAAGTGTAACTAAACACTAGGTGGAAAAAAGTGCATAAAGTCCTGCCAATGTCCAGCTCACTTCAGAGAGTTCTAGGTCCAGCAAGTCTGCCAGGGTTGTGCATTCAACAGGGCAGTGGAGTCGGAAACCCAAACCTCCGACTCAAGACTCCTCAATTTCCCTGACTCAGACTCTCCAGCACTGGTCACTACTGAGCATGTGCATAAAGTGCAGCACAGATTCATCTAAACTAAAAGCCGAGATCCTTAGATCAGGAATAGGACAGACATTTATAGCACATTTCATAATTTTCCAAAATTATGAAAACATTTACAGCACATCCTGCACTGTACTATATATTATTATATAATGTTCATATTTTAGGAGTCAGATTTGGTCCATTTTATACCAAATCTACCTAACTGGACACAGATAAGAACAATGTTAAACACCCTTTAATGCTGCTATACACATTAGAGGGCTGCTGGCTGATCGTCTGCGATCAGCCATCTCGGCTGGCTTTCCCATACACAGAAGCGCTCAGCCAAGGGCTCCTGTGCTCTCTATGAGAGGGGCCATCACTAGCCGTGTCAGGCGGCGGTTTATCTCTGGGAAACAATATAATCAGCAGTCCGAAATTGGACATTGGCATATATACAGTACAGACCAAAAGTTTGGACACATCTTCTCATTTAAAGATTTTTCTGTATTTTCATGACTATGAAAATTGTAAATTCACACTGAAGGCATCAAAACTATGAATTATCACGGGAATTATATACTTATCAAAAAAGTGTGTAACAACTGAAATTATGTCTTATATTCTAGGTTCTTCAAAGTAGCCACCTTTTGCTTTGATGACTTCTTTGCACACTCTTGGCATTCTCTTGATGAGCTTCAAGAGGTAGTCACCGGGAATGGTTTTCACTTCACAGGTGCGCCCTGTCAGGTTTAATAAGTGGGATTTCTGGCCTTATAAATGGGGTTGGGACCATCAGTTGTGTTGTGCAGAAGTCTGGTGGATACACAGCTGATAGTCCTACTGAATAGACTGTTAGAATTTGTATTATGGCAAGAAAAAAAGCAGCTAAGTAAAGAAAAACGAGTGGCCATCATTACTTTAAGAAATGAAGGTCAGTCAGTCCAAAAAATTGGGAAAACTTTGAAAGTGTCCCCAAGTGCCGTTGCAAAAACCATCAAGCGCTACAAAGAAACTGGCTCACATGAGGACCGCCCCAGGAAAGGAAGACCAAGAGACACCTCTGCTTCTGAGGATAAAGGGTATGCCACACTAAGTGAGATCGCTAGCGAGATCGCTAACGAGATCGCTACTGCGTCACCATTTATGATGCAGTAGCGATCTCGTTAGCGACTTAGCTGTGTGTGACATGTAGCAGCGATGTGGCCCCTGCTGAGATGTCGCTGATCGCTTATGAACGTTCTGAGCCGTTTTTTGGTCGTTGGTGTCCCGCTGGTGAGCCTGAATCGCTGAGTGGGACACCCTTTATGAACGACTTCACCAGCGTCGCAGGTGGGACTAGGTTTTCCCAACGACCACAGAGGTCGTTATACAGATCGCTGATGAGTTGTATTTGGAATCACAGATCGCTGATGAGTTGTGTTTGGAATCTAACTAGCGAACACATAGCAATCGCACTAGTGATCTCGCCAGGTCGTGTCGTTGTCGTGATCGCTGGTGCGATCGCTAAGTGTGGCAGTGCCTTAAGTTTATCCGAGTCAGCAGCCTCAGAAATCGCAGGTTTACAGCAGCTCAGATTAGAGACCAGGTCAATGCCACACAGAGTTCTAGCAGCAGACACATCTCTACAACAACTGTTAAGAGGAGACTTTGTGCAGCAGGCCTTCATGGTAAAATAGATGCTAGAAAACCACTGCTAAGGACAGGCAACAAGCAGAAGAGACTTGTTTGGGCTAAAGAACACAAGGAATGGACATTAGACCAGTGGAAATCTGGGCTTTGGTCTGATCAGTCCAAATTTGAGATCTTTCGTTCCAACCACCGTGTCTTTGTGCGACGCAGAAAAGGTGAACGGATGGACTCTACATGCCTGGTTCCCACCGTGAAGCATGGAGAAGGTGTGATGGTGTGGGGGTGCTTTGCTGGTGACATTGTTGGGGATTTATTCAAAATTGAAGGCATACTGAAGCAGCATGGCTACCACAGCATCTTGCAGCGGCATGCTATTCCATCCGGTTTGCGTTTAGTTGGACCATCATTTATTTTTCAACAGGACAATGACTCCAAACACACCTCCAGGCTGTGTAATGGCTATTTGACCAAGAAGCAGAGTGATGGGGTGCTACGCCAGATGACCTGGCCTCCACAGTCACCAGACCTAAACCCAATTGAGATGGTTTGGGGTGAGCTGGACCGCAGAGTGAAGGCAAAAGGTCTAACAAGTGCTAAGCATCTCTGGGAACTCCTTCAAGATTGTTGGAAGACCATTTCCGGTGACTACCTCTTGACGTTCATCAAGAGAATGCCAAGAGTGTGCAAAGCAGTCATCAAAGCAAAAGGTGGCTACTTTGAAGAGCCTAGAATATAAGACATGTTTTCAGTTGTTTTACACTTTTTTGTTAAGTATATAATTCCACATGTGTTAATTCATAGTTTTGATGCCTTCAGTGTGAATGTACAATTTTCATAGTCATGAAAATACAGAAAAATCTTTAAATGAGGTGTGTCCAAACTTTTGGTCTGTACTGTATATTACCCTCCCTAACAATAAACTGTGCATTAGACTGTTGGCCGAACCCAAAGCATTAGCATTTTTTTGTACCAGAAAATTTTAACTTTTTTTCCAAATAATATATCATAAAACATAACAGAAAAAGTGCTCAGCACAACAAAATTTTACCCACATAAATTACACTCAGCAGACTTTAGTCTAAAGTGTATGGGGCTTTACCCCTCCCAACATAGAGTACAGGGGACCTTTACACCTGCAAACTGTGGCCTTTAAACAAGGTTGTTTGATGTATTAATACAGGAGAAGAAAAGAGTCACTAGTGACCAATGAGTCAAAATGTATAAAAGGTAAGTATTTATTTCACAAGTCAATAAAAGAAAATATCACAAAAAGTACATATAGACAAAAAATGAAAACACATACAGAACATGTGCACATACAGGGAGATTACCTCAGAAAGCGGCATAGTAATATAACACAAATGGCAAAAAGGAAGAGTAAATAGGTAATGGCACTATATATATCATAACAATATCCCCATTAAATGGGAGTCAGGTGCCTATTACAATAATCAAAATGCCACAGTGAGATCAACAAGCATGTTTCTCAAACATGGCCAGCGTGTAGATGTAATAATAAGTAAAGAGCAGTGATAACCACAAGGGCAAGAGTAACTCACGCTATATCAAATGAAAGGCGCTACAAAAAAGAGTCAAAAGGAAAAACGCTGCCATATCTGAGGGAAAAACATGCTCACCAGAGAGGTATAGTAACCGCAAGAGATCACCCTGTACAGGAGATACCGTCCCAACGCACGTTTCGTGGCGTCCTGCCACTTTTTCAAGGGGATAGTAGTATACTGTGCACAGGACCTTCTTATACCGAGTATTTCCTGATCACATGGTTAGAATCCTCCAATGGGAGACGGTATCACGGCGCATGCGTCGCTTAAGACCCGGGAGCTCTCAGCGGTGAAAGCGTCATACACCCAGACATGCGCATAGGCACAGGGCCCAGGCACCGCCCGGGTGCAGGAGAGACGCCCCCACCGCGGAGAAACAGCCCAGGTAAAACGGGCATGCGCGCGCCGATCTCCCCAGTTGATAGGTGATATTATAGTGAACTGACTAACAATTATACTAGGCAGACCCAAAGTACATAAAACACAACAGGTGTAATTGCGGTAATACATCTATAGTGTGACACTATACATATCAATGAAAAAACACTGCAACTATGAGTTCCATCGATTAGTTCAGTTCTTCATATCCAGACAGGAATCAAGGTAAAGAAAGTCCCAAAAATACGTGAAATAGAGGGATAAATATAAGCTGTAGAAAAATAAAAAATATTTTTAAAAACACAGGTTAAAAAAACGAGAAGGCATCAAAAGGGAGCCAGGGAGGTCTGTAGATGTTTTTTGTAGATTTCTTTGTAGATGTTTGAATTTTTCCCTTTTGATCTTCCCTCCCTGGCTCCCTTTTGATGCCTTCTCGTTTTTTTAACCTGTGTTTTTAAAAATATTTTTTATTTTTCTACAGCTTATATTTATCCCTCTATTTCACGTATTTTTGGGACTTTCTTTACCTTGATTCCTGTCTGGATATGAAGAACTGAACTAATCGATGGAACTCATAGTTGCAGTGTTTTTTCATTGATATGTATAGTGTCACACTATAGATGTATTACCGCAATTACACCTGTTGTGTTTTATGTACTTTGGGTCTGCCTAGTATAATTGTTAGTCAGTTCACTATAATATCACCTATCAACTGGGGAGATCGGCGCGCGCATGCCCCGTTTTACCTGGGCTGTTTCTCCGCGGTGGGGGCGTCTCTCCTGCACCCGGGCGGTGCCTGGGCCCTGTGCCTATGCGCATGTCTGGGTGTATGACGCTTTCACCGCTGAGAGCTCCCGGGTCTTAAGCGACGCATGCGCCGTGATACCGTCTCCCATTGGAGGATTCTAACCATGTGATCAGGAAATACTCGGTATAAGAAGGTCCTGTGCACAGTATACTACTATCCCCTTGAAAAAGTGGCAGGACGCCACGAAACGTGCGTTGGGGCGGTATCTCCTGTACAGGGTGATCTCTTGCGGTTACTATACCTCTCTGGTGAGCATGTTTTTCCCTCAGATATGGCAGCGTTTTTCCTTTTGACTCTTTTTTGTAGCGCCTTTCATTTGATATAGCGTGAGTTACTCTTGCCCTTGTGGTTATCACTGCTCTTTACTTATTATTACATCTACACGCTGGCCATGTTTGAGAAACATGCTTGTTGATCTCACTGTGGCATTTTGATTATTGTAATAGGCACCTGACTCCCATTTAATGGGGATATTGTTATGATATATATAGTGCCATTACCTATTTACTCTTCCTTTTTGCCATTTGTGTTATATTACTATGCCGCTTTCTGAGGTAATCTCCCTGTATGTGCACATGTTCTGTATGTGTTTTCATTTTTTGTCTATATGTACTTTTTGTGATATTTTCTTTTATTGACTTGTGAAATAAATACTTACCTTTTATACATTTTGACTCATTGGTCACTAGTGACTCTTTTCTTCTCCTGTATTAATATGTCTATATATGAGTAGTGATTTTCTGGTCTCACACATGGTTTGTGTGACCCACATTTCCTTTGCTATACCCATGCGGCTGTTTATGATTATAAAGGTTGTTTGATGGCCTGTTTAGACAGCATGTCCATTTTGTACACAGAATATCACTGTTATTGGCAGCACATCTCCTTACACAGAGCAATGTGCTACCGATAATGAGGATTTTAATGTCGCCAGTTATCTTAAAGGTATGAGAAGCCTAAAGATGACCTGTCAATTGTCCTATAGTGTATTTTAGTAAATGCTTGTATTTACCATAAAATGATAGTTCTGAGCAATCTATAAGATAGTCATAAGTTACTGTTCAGTGGGGGTCTGACTGCTGGAAACAGAGTGGTGGTGTGCATGCCTGGCCACAAGCACTGCCCCATTCTTGTGATCAGTGGGGGTCCCTGCGGTTGAATCCCCACTGATAAGGAAGTTATCACCTATCCTGTGGGAATAGCATTTTAATTCTGTGTCTTGGGCTCATCCTCGTTTATTACTCCTAAAAATGTATTATTACATTGTCAACTGGGTGTTAGCAATTTCAATTTCATCAATAGGGTTTGTCCCTAAACGGTCAGCACTCATTGGACCATAAGTGTGCAGGGATATGCCCCCATCTGGTAACATCAATTTAGGCATACATTTGAGGAAAAATAACATAAGAACAGCAATTCATGGAAATAAATCAATAAGATTTGTTGTAAAAAGTGACAGGTCTTAAAGCCTTACGTCACATCTCAAATGTATCAATAAATCAGCAGAAGAGGGACTGGCAGGGGGGAAGACAAGCGGATACCTACTGAGACACCTACAGAAGACAGTAGCCTTGTTTTAGGTTTAGGTTTCCATTTCAACATTCGGATACCTTTAAGTAATTTAATTTGGGGATGATAACACACAAGAAGATTAGGCATGATAATTACAAACATGTAAAGTAATACTAGTGAAAACATTGTATCCATCAACAGCTGCGTGTTATTATCTGATGTAGCCACCCAGATATTAGCATATTATGAATGCCCGCTCTTGGAGGTAACACACTATATCATTAGCATAATTACTTAAACTTCTGCATGTACATTATTCGGCAGCACTGGCAAATAAAAAATGAAAGCATCCAGTATTTCCACTCACACTGTCAGACTTTGAAGAACTTTAACGACGGTGTAAATTAAACTGCCAAACAGTAAACAGAAGAAATTACTTCGATAATGAAGCTCTGCTGTGAAATAGAACTGGGCTGGATGTAGCTCTGATTTATGACATGGACAGAATCAGCATAATGAAAGGATTAGCGCGCACAGCATATTCACTGAACACTGTGAACCTCGCCGTGCTGCCAAGGAGGACTTTACCGCCCAACTCTGTAGCAGTAGGAGCTGTGCGGTTTTAGATGTTGTGGAACATATTGTCACCTTATCGCAGCTCTTATCCTGAACTAGTCAAGCAAATATCAGATTATTACTAGTAGCACCTGTTACATTTAGTAGATCTACTAAACTAAAAATCACAATGAAAATGTATTAATGTAAAACATCACCTATTAGATAGTCTGGTCTGCTGATCATAATAGCACATAAAAAAAATTACCGTATTTTTCGGACTATAAGACGCACCCAGGTTTTAGAGGTGGAAAACAGGGAAAAATATGTTTGAAGCAAAAAATGTGGTAAAATATTTAATAACATAAATAACATACTATTATATGTGGTGTTATTATAGATGGTGCTAAGGGACCAGTGTGGTGTCTATAAAGTACTATAAAAAAGCACTCTGCCACTCCTGTGGTGGACTATAACTCCCAGCATGCCATAGGATCTGCAGGACATGCTGGGAGTTAAAGTTCTCCCATGGGATCTTAAAGCTGCACTCCAGTGTTATTTTTCAGTGCTGGAGTGTGGCTTTAAATTTAAGTCCCGTGCCCCCATTCTTAGGTTGGGGTCACACAGGCGAGAAACTCGCACGATTTTCGTGTGAGTCTCTCGCATGAACACCTGGCACTGCCGCCGGCACTCAGACTGGAGCATGCGGCTGCATAGAAATACATGCAGCCGTACGCTCCGGTCCGAGTGCCGGCTGTTAAAATACGACACATGACCACTATGCATAAAACTCTCCATGAGCAAGCCCTGCCACTGACTGGAGACTTGTAGCCATGTTCAAGGATACAGACCCGTTCGCCAGGATCCTTAGTATTCCCTAGTTATACTCAATAGTATCCTACTGTATAAGAAGTTCTCACTTATGGGCGATGTTGAATGCAGTGAAGTTACAACAAGAATTCAGCGAATTTGTTCGCAATCGGTCACCGAACCTGAATTTGCCATATTTGTGCCATATTGCTACCCTATTCGTGCCGAATTTACATTTGATGATCGGTTCTGAACATATTCGTTCATTTCTACTCCCATTGACTCCAATGACGTTTGGCTGTGTTCGGCGAATATTACAAAAACAATATTTGCTGCCGATCATAATCGGCACCGAATTTTGAAAAATTCGCTCAACTCTAGCTACCACTTACACTTCTTCACTTTCCATGAGTAAAGTGTTTCTCCAGATACATCATGGTCCAAACCGCCATTGTGGTTTATCTGATGCCGAGTTCTATTTCTGCATTTGTATATGGAAAGAAGCTGTACAAATATGTGGCAGGAAGTCATACCTAACAGCAGATGTATCAACCACCATAATGTTATTGACTGTCCACATAAAAAAAAAAAAAAAAAACTTCATTTTTGTGGCCTTGTACTCTGTAAAATTGCTTGGCTCACCAGTCAAGCACATCTTGCTCAGAATATAACAAAAAATGGCAAAGCCCTAAAGTAAGCTGTGTGTGATCTAGTTCCCCTTTACACAGCCTCTTCATATTTAAAGCAGATTAAATATATTGTTCGTTAAAAGGAATTTGTGTTTTGATCCAATCACCATTCATTAACCCATAGCTTCATATTTCTATCTAATTTAGAGTGAAATGACAATTGGGCAGTTAATGCTAGAAAGGCTTAGCATCACCCTCAGTGAGAATTTATTGCTCACTTTTGTCTTGGAAACGAAAAAGTATGCGTCATTAGAAAATGACTAATATCCATTTTTTTAATTTAAATCAATGTGTTTTGTTTTTTTATTTTTAAGTCACAATCCATATTAAAGAATATTCTGAAATTTAGTAATTTTCATTTAGGCTATAATCCTGCTATCAGACTGACACTTCCTGTATAGAAAACTTGCAGCATTCATTTAATTAAATATTATATTTAATTAAATATACTATTATACACACATACACACACTGCTCAAAAAATAGATATCACTAAATGAAATATTACAGAGGCAAATCTTTATTCATTACATAGTAGAATGTTTTGAGAACAATGAAGCAAAAATGATCAATGTATATCAAAATTAATATCCCATGGAAGTCTGGGTCTGGATTTGATCAAAATCAAAGTGGAAAATCAAAATTCAGTTGAAATGCCTGAAGACCAGGAAATGATGCTCAGTAGTGCGTGTGGCCTCCACGTGCCTATATGACCTCCATACAACGCTTGGGCACACTTCTGATTAATGATGGCCGAACATTTAAAAAAAAAAAAAGTTTGGTTCGGGTACCAGAACAGTATCCGAACCCATTCACATGAATGGGGGGCCCGAACATCTAATGTTTGACATGTGCATGACAGTGCAGCAAACACTGCCTCTGATCGGCGGTAAAATTATTACTACCGGTCAGAAAAAAAGTTTACCTACGGTCACAGGCGTCAGATGATGGGACTACTACTCCCATCAGCCTACGACTGCTGCCCCTAATAATAGTGAGAGCAGGTGGCGGCTGATGGGAGTATTCATCAGCTGGTGCCTGCACTAGACATAAATAATAAAGAAAAAAAAAACTGAGTGTGGTCCTCCACATTTTTTGACCACCAGCCAAGCTAAAGCAGACAGCTGGGGGTTGGTATTCTCAGGCTGGTAAGGGGCCATGGATATTGCCCCCCCCAAGCCTAAAAATAGCAGCCCACAGCTGCCCCAGGAAAAGTGCATTTATTAGATGCGCCAATGCTGGCGCTATGCCCGGCCGTTCCTACTTGCCTTGTGGCAGTGGTAAGTATGGTTCATATTTGTGGGGTTGATGTCACCTTTGTATTGTCTGGTGACATCAAGCCCATGGTTTTATAAGATGCCTATCCATTACCAATCCTATAGTTATATTATAAATAAACCCACAGCCAGAATAAAGTTCTTTATCTGAAATAAAAAAACACACTTTTACTTTTTTATTTAAAAATAACAGCCACACTGATACTCACCTAACGCCCATTCCATTGAAGCCATCGCCTCCTGTAAAAAGACAAAAATAAAAAATAACCATATCCCTCACCTGTCTGACGTTCTGTCAGTGATGTCATCGAGGTTACTGCAAGTCACTGAGGCTGTGTTCCCAGCCGGGCCCCTGAAATGCAGTGACCTCAGTGAGATCACTGCTAGCACCATGAAAAAAAGTCTCACGATGCAGAGCTGAGCTCAGTGAGTCATCGCAGTTCAGGGGCCCAGTTGGATATGCTGTCTCAGTGGCCTGCAGTAACCTCGATGACGTCACCGCTAGTCACTGACACTGCGCTCGCAGCAGCTCATTCTCCAGCGACTTTCAGCCTGGACTGTCGCATCTTGGCACCGTCCAGGTTGAAAACTATTTATCCTAGACATGGATTATGGCATGGACAGAATGTCATACAGCTGAGGGATTTGGTTATTTTTGTTTTGTACAAGAGACCATAGCTTCAATGGAATGAGCATTAGGTAAATATTTTGTTTTATTATTTTCTGACTTTTACAGGAGACTGGCTTCAATGGAATGGGTGTTAGGGGAGTACAACTGTTTGTTATTTTTAAATAAAAAAAGGAAAAGTGTGCTTCATTTAAAATAAAAAGGACTTTATTCTCGCTCTGCTTTGGTTTACAATATAACTATAGGATTAGCAATGGACAGCACATCTTATAGACACCTCTACATTACTAGGCTGTGGGCTTGATGTCACCTGAACATTATAAAGGTGACATAAAGCCCACAAATATGAATCCCACTTACCACTGCCAAAAGTCTAGTGCGAAGAGCCCAGCAAAGTGCCAGAATTGGCACCTTTTCTGGAACAGCTGCAGGCTGCTATTTTTAGGCTGGGGGAGGGTGAGGGGGGATGGCCAATATCCATGGCCCTTCAACAGCCACCAGCTGTTAGCTTTAGCTTGGCTGGTTGTCAAAAGTGTGGTGGGAAACCACACCATTTTTTTTTTTAATTATTTATTGGGGACCCCTTCATTCTTGATAACCAGCCTTGCTAAAGCTGAAAGCAGAGGGTTGCAGTCCGCAGCTGTTAGTTTTTTTAGTTTTGTCTGGCTGGTTATCAAAAATGCAGGGGAAGCCACGCCATTTTTTTAAAAAAAATTATTTATTTAGAGCACAGGCTGACGAATACTCCCATCAGCTGCCTGCTCTTGCTGTAATTAGCGACAGCAGTCATAGGCTGATAGGAGTGATGATCTTACCGCCAGTCAGAGCCGTCGGTGTTGCTTGTGCTGTCAAGATGACAGCGCGAGAAATACCCGGTGTTCGGGGGACAGAAGCCCAACAGTAACACGGACTTCCTGGTGAAGTCTGTTCAGCGTCCGTGCCTGAACAGTAGGTTTTCATTATGACCCCAAACTTTACTGTTCAGGTTCGCCCATCTCCACTTACTGATGAGGTGGTGGATGATCTCCTGAGGGATTTCCTCCCAGACCTGGATTATGGCATCAGTCAACTCCTGGAAAGTCTGTGGTAAAACATGGCGTTGGTCGATGGAACAATGACATGATGTCCCAGATGTGCTCGATTGGATTCAGGTCTGGGGAACGGGCAGGCCAGTCCATAGCATCAATGCCTTCATCATGCAGAAACTGATGACACACTTCAGCCACATGAGGCCTAGCACTGTTATGCATCCGAAGGAATCCAGGCCCCACTGCACCTGCATATGGTCTCCCAATGGGTCTGAGGATCTCATCCCAGTTCAAAATGGCAGTTAGGGTATCTCTTGCTAGCACATGGAGGACTGTGCGGCCCTCCAAAGAAATGCCTCCCCACACCATTATTGACCTACTGCCAAATTGGTCATGCTGGAGGATGTTGCAGGCAGCAGAATGTTCTCCACAGCATCTCCAGACTCTGTCACGTCTGTCACATGTGCTGTGCTCACTGTGAACCAGCTATCGTCCGTAAAGCGCACAAGGTGCCAAAGTCGAATCTGACAATCTTTATGTTCTCTGACAAATGCCAATCACCCTGCATGGTGTTGGGCTGTAAGAACAACCCCCACTTGTGGATGTCGGGCCCTCATACCACCCGTATGGAGTCTGCTTCTCAAAGTTTGAGCAGACATACAGATGTTACCGGCCTGTTGTACCTCATTTTGCAGGCTGTCACTCCTCCTCCTCTTCCTGCTGTTGGGTTGCTGCCCTCCTACGGCCCCCTCCACGTCTCCTGGTGTACTGGCCTGTCTTCTGTTATCTGCTCCATGCTCTAGACACTGTGCTGACAGACACAGCTACCATCTTTCCACAGCTCGCATTGATGTGTCATCCTGGTCGAGCTGCACTACCTGAGGAACTTATGTGGGTTATAGACACCGCCTCATGCTACTGTACAGTACCTCTAGGGGTGAGAGCAATGACAAAATGTAAAAGTGACCAAAACAACAGCTAAAAAGGATAAGAAAAAAAAAAAATAGGACCAAGGAGCAATAGCTAAAATATACAAATTTTATTGTTACAAAAATTATGAATATAATAAAATAATATGTAGTATAACAATATGAGAACAAGGGAATCAGCGACATCTAGATACCATACTCAACTAAGTCGGTACATAAATGACAAATTAATTAAACCTGTATATATCACATATACCCATGGCAGTAAGACAAAGGTTCACAATTGGCCATGCATATAAAATGGACCACCAGTGTAAGAGTAAAAATAAATGATTGCCGCAAGGTGTAATGTGCAAAAAATATTATGTATATGGTCACAAGAGGACCTACATAGAATATATATACACACACAAATGAAAAGGCAAATATCTCTCAAAAAGTAAATGATCTCAAATATAAAGTGCAGTAGTGCAATATACGTGGTCCAAAACACGGACCTACTAAAAAAACATATGGAGACACATAAGCTGACAGCCAAATTTTCAAAATAACATTCAGTGGTTCAAAAGTTCAAGAATACTGGCCATGACGATAAGTAAAAAAAGGTATATGTAGCTATATTGAGCAATATATACATGTAATGTCAAAGACCAACCTTGCTGAAGTGTGGGCAGGAAGACCCCAACGCGCGTTTCACATTCGTGCTTCTTTGTGCTGAAAACGCGCCCTCGGCTTATACACGAGTCATTATCCAGAAAGCGGCGGGCGGGGGGGCTGGGGAGCAGCGTTAAGAGCCAGCGGCTATGGCACAGTGACAGCTGCAGCGGCTGGCTTCCATAAGACATCAATACTCACCCTCCATCGCTGCATCTCCATCCCGGCGCCAGCAGCTCTCCTGTGCTGAGTAGTCAGGTGGTAACGCTTATCAAAGTAATGAATATGCACGCGTCTGAACATCCCTTAATGAGCTGTACCAAATAACCGCTCAGTGCAGGAGAGTGGCCGGATCCGGGACAACGGAGATGCAGCGACGGAATGAGGAGGGTGAGTAGGACGGGGGGGGGATGAGCCATGCAAATAACGATGAGACGGGGGTGTCCTGTGTATGCCGTCCCAAGTGCTGTATATACTGTCCCCCTTGCAGTGTATGCTGTCCCAATGCTGTATATGCCGTCCCCGTGCTGTATATACTGTCCCCCATGCTGTGCACGCCGTCCCCCATGCTGTATATACTGTCCCCCATGCTGTATATATTGTCCCCCGTGCTGTATATACTGTCCCCCGTGCTGTATATACTGTCCCCCGTGCTGTGTACGCCATCCCCCATGTGGGACCGGAGGAGCCATGCCAGACCAGGGAGCCATGCGGGACAAAGGAGCCATGCATACAACAGGGGGATCCACACATACCAGGACAGGGGAGACACACATACCAGGACAAAACGGGGAGTCACAAACCAGGACAGGACAGGGGGAGCCACGCATAGCAGGACAGGGATGAGGGGACAATGCATACTCGGCTTATACTCGAGTCAATAAGCTTACCCAGTTTTCCGTGGCAAAATTATGTGCCTCGGCTTATACTCGGGTCGGCTTATACTCTAGTATATACAGTAATTTAATATTTGGTAGAGAAACCTTTGTTTGCAATTACAAAAGGTCAGACATTTCCTGTAGTTCTTGACCAAATTTGAACAATGCAGCAGGCATTTTGGCCCACTCCTCCATACAGATCTTATAAAAATCTTTCATGTTTCGGGGCTGTCTCTGGGCAACATTGAGTTTCAGCTCCATCCAAAGATTTTCTATTGGATTCAGGTCTGGAGACTGCCTAGGCCACTCCAGGATCTTGAAATGCTTCTTACAGAGCCACTCCGTAGTTGCACTGGCTGTGTGCTTCGGGTCATTGTCATACTGGAAGACCCAGCCACGACACATCTTCAATGTGGAAAGGAGGTTGTTGGCCAAAATCTTACTATACATGACCCCATCCCTCCTCCCTTCAATACGGTGTAGTCATCCTGTCCCCTTTGCAAAAAAGCACCCCCCAAAATATGATGTTTTCCCCCACCATGTTTGACAGTTGAGACTGTGTTCTTGGGGTTGTACGCCTTCTTCCTCCAAAGAAAATGAGTGGAGTTGATACTAAGAACTTCTGTTTTGGTCTCATCTGACCGCATGACCATCTTCAATTCCTCCTCTGGATCATCCAGATGGTTACTGGCGAACTTTAAACAGGCTTGGACATGTGCTGGCGAGAGCAAATACTTATTGCATGCAATACAATGCAAATTAATTATGTAAAATCATACAATGTGATTTTCTGGATTTTTTTTAGATTCTGTCTTTCACAGTTGAAGTGTACCTACGAAAAAAATTACAGATCTCTCCATTCTTTGTAGGTGAGAAAACTTGAAAAATTGGCAGGGGAGCAAATACATATTTTCCCCACTGCATATATGACCCTTGAAATTGTTCCTGAAAATAAAGTATCTCTCCCAGAAAATTATTGCAATTGCACATGGTTTGTTATACACGTTTGTTTCCTTTGTGTGTATTGGAACAACACAAAAAGATGGCAAATTGGACATATTCACGCAAAATTCTGAAAATGGGCAGAACAAAATTGTTGGCACCTTTCCAAAATTGTAGGTAAAAAACCTTGTTTCAAGCATGTGATGCTCGTTCAAACTCACCTGTGGCAAGTATCAGGTATGGGCAATTTGAAAATCACGCCTCAAACCAGATAAAAAAGGGGAGAAGTTGACTCAATATTTGCATTGTGTGTTTGTGTGTGTCACACTAAGAATGGAGAGCAGAAACAGGAGAAGAAAACTGTCTGAATACTTAAAAACCAAAATTGTTGAAAAATATCAACAATCAAGGTTACAAGTTCATGTCCAGACATTTTGATGTTCCTTTGTCCACAGTGCGCAACATAAATCAATGCTTTTTGAATTGCTTCCTGCACTTTTGTGGAATTCAGCCAGGTCCCCTCCGGGGGCTTGTGCTCCTCTCAGTTTGTCTGAGCCACTGTTGTTTGTTCATTTGCCTTTTCCAGTTTTTCTTCAGTGGCTGTGGCTTAGTTTTGTTACACCAGAGAACTAATTTAGGTGGTAGAGGTTGTGTGATCTCAGGTGTTTTTGCAATTAGTAGAGTTGGTACTTTTTAGGGTTTTTTTGGGATTGCAGTAAGTGTCCTTCCTATCCTTTTCTGTCTAGGAAGATTGGGCCCCAACGTTTGCTCATACTATTTTCTGTCTGTGTCTGTATTTCCTCTTGTCTAACCGCCATTACATGTTTGGGGGCTTCCTAGGTTCTTCGGGGATCTGCTCCGGGGCAGATAGCTTTTCCTCTTTCTATCTTTAGGTGTAGTTAACCTCTCAGGCTGTGACGAGGCGTCTAAGACCAACGTAGGTACGCTCCACGGCTGCCTTTGGTTGTGGTGGTTAGTCAGGGTACTGCAATCCAGTAGATTCCAACCTCTCTGGTGTATTGCCGTTTTTGCTTGCTCTCCTCAGCTACCAAATCATAACAGTATCACCGGCCAAACTGAAAATTATATGGTACTCTACAGAAGGGAAAAATAGTAAAAGGAAAAAGAAAAAGAAGTTGTCAGAAATTTTTTTTTTCTCTCTGTTTGTTGCATTTCCCTCTTTTTCTCTGGGTGCTGAGGAGGATTTTTTTTTTTTTCTCTCAATGGAGTTTGCACAGTTGTCTGGCCGTGTGGATCAGCTTGCCACTGAAGTTCGGAGTATTGCTAAATATCTTGCTAGGTTGCCGGTTGTGGAACCTATGATCCCCATGCCAGATTTATTTTTGGGGGATCAAGCTAAATTTCTGAATTTCAAAAATAATTATAAGTTGTTTTTTGCCTTAAAACCTAAGTCCTCAGGGAAAGCAGCACAGCAGGTTCAAATTGTCATCTCTCTCCTGTGCGGCGATCCTCAGGATCTGGGGACCCTGTTTTGAGTAATGTTGATGCATTTTTTCTGGCTCTGGGGTTATTGTACGATGAACCTAATGTCACTGATCAAGCTGAAAAAACCTTGTTGGCATTAAATCAGGGGCTTGAGGACGCTGAGTTGTACTGTCAGAAATTCCGAAAGTGGGCAGTCCTGACCAAATGGAATGATGATGCTTTGGCAGCCCTTTTTCGAAAGGGTCTGTCAGAGAATGTAAAAGATGTTATGGTGGGTTTCCCTGCTCCCTCTGGTCTCAGTGATTCTATGTCATTAGCGATTCAAAATGATAGACGTTTGCGTGAGCGTAGAGGTATGCCTGGAATAGTGTTGCCTTGTGAACCAGCTTCTGAGTCCATGCAGTGTGATAGAGTGGCTTCTGGGGCACAGCGTCATGAGTTTCAAAAACGCAATGGGTTATGTTTCTACTGTGGTGATGCCTCTCATGCTATTTCAGTCTGCCCTAAGCGGGGAAGACGTTTTGCACGCTCAGTTGTCTTGGGTAGTGTTCAGACTAAATTTCTGTTGACTGTTACCCTGATTTGCTCCCTGTCCACATTTTCTGCTCAGGATTTTGTTGATTCGGGAGCAGCTATTAACCTGATGGATTTTGATTTTGCTAAACGTTGTGGGTTTCCCTTGATACCCCTACGGAAGTCTATTCCCCTACTGGGGATTGATTCTACCCCTTTGGCTGAGAATAAACCCCAGTTCTCTACTCAGGTGATAATGAGGGTTGAACCTGATCATCAGGAGAGTTGCAAATTTTTGGTGCTGTATAATCTGCATGACATTATTGTACTGGGTTTCCCTTGGTTACAGTCTCATAATCCTGTTTTGGATTGGAAATCTGTGTCTGTGACCAGTTGGGGCTGCCAATGTGTTAATGCCAACACTCCTATTTTTTCTGCCTCTCCCCAGGCTCAGGATGTTCCTGACTTTTTGACTGATTTTTCTGATGTGTTTAGCGAAAGTAAATCTGCATCCTTGCCCCCCCATAGGAGCTATGACTGCGCTATTGAATTAGTGCCTGGTAGTAAATTCCCTAAAGGTCGCCTTTTTAACTTGTCTGTACCTGAAAATGACGCTATGCGGTCTTATATCAAGGAGTCATTGGAGAAGGGTCATATCAGACCATCCTCTTCACCCTTGGGTGCCGGTTTTTTCTTTGTGGCCAAAAAGAATGGTTCATTAAGGCCGTGTATTGATTATCGTCTCTTGAACAATATCACTGTGAAATATCAATATCCGTTACCCTTGATTTTTGACCTGTTTTCCAGGGTGAAAAGTGCTACTTGGTTTACCAAGCTTGACCTCAGGGGGGCGTATAACCTTATTCGCATTAAGCACGGGGATGAATGGAAGACGGCGTTTAATACCCCAGAGGGGCATTTTGAGTACCTACTGATGCCCTTTGGGCTCACTAATGCCCCTTCCGTCTTCCAGTCCTTCATGAATGACATTTTCAGGGATTTTGTGGATACATTTCTGATTGTTTATTTGGATGATATCTTGATTTTTTCCAATGACTGGGACTCTCATGTGAAACATGTTCGGACTGTGTTCCAGATTTTGAGAGAGAATGCTCTGTATGTGAAGGGATCAAAGTGTCTTTTTGGAGTACAGAGGATCTCATTTCTGGGATTCATTTTGTCCCCATCTGTTATTGAAATGGACCCGGTCAAGGTTCAGGCCATCTGTGATTGGATCCAACCTACTTCATTAAAGGCTCTTCAGAGATTCTTGGGTTTTGCCAATTTTTATCGAAAATGTATTGGTAATTTCTCTGTTATTGTTAAACCATTGACTGATTTGACCAAAAAGGGTTCTGATGTGGTGAATTGGCCTCCTGAGGCAGTCTCTGCGTTTCAGGAACTTAAGCAGAGATTCACTTCTGCTCCTGTTCTGCGGCAGCCTGATGTTTCTCTGCCATTTCAGGTGGAGGTTGATGCCTCTGAAATTGGGGCAGGTGCCGTTTTGTCCCAAAGAGATCCGGAGACCTCTAAAAGTAACCCTTGTGCCTTTTTCTCTTGAAAATTTTCTCCAACTGAACGTAATTATGACGTGGGTAATCGGAAGTTATTGGCCATGAAGTGGGCTTTTGAAGAATGGAGACATTGGCTGGAGGGAGCCAAACATCAGGTGGTGGTCCTCACGGACCATAAGAATCTGGTTTATCTGGAATCAGCCAAGCGACTTAATCCTAGACAGGCCAGGTGGGCCTTGTTTTTCACACGTTTTAATTTTGTGGTTTCCTTTCTTCCTGGCACTAAGAATGTTAAGGCGGATGCCCTCTCGAGGAGTTTGCGGACTCTCCTGAGTTATCTGATCCTGCTGTTATTTTGAAAGAGGGTGTAGTTCTTTCCGCCATCTCGCCCAATTTGAGACTGGCACTGGAGGGGTGTCAGGAGGATAAACCCGAGCGCTGCCCTATTGGGAAATTGTTTGTCCCAGACCGGTGGAAAAAGAGTGTGATGTCTGAGATTCATTGTTCCGCGTTAGCCGGCCATCCCGGAATTTTTGGTACCAGAGACTTGGTTAGTCAGTCCTTTTGGTGGCCTACTTTGTCTCGTGACGTCAGGGAATTTGTGCAGTCCTGCGGGACTTGCTCTCGCTCCAAGCCTTGCTCTCGCTCTAGTGGTTTGTTGATTCCATTGCCTGTGCCCAAGAGACCATGGACCCATATCTCTATGGATTTCATTTCCGACCTCCCTGTTTCTCAGAGAATGACCGTTATCTGGGTGATTTGTGATAAGTTTTCCAAAATGATACATCTTGTGCCATTACCTAAGTTGCCTTCCTCCTCCGAATTGGTGTCTTTGTTCCTTCAGCACGTGGTTCGGTTAAACGGCATTCCTGAGAACATTGTGTCTGACAGAGGAGTCCAGTTTGTGTCCAGATTTTGGAGGATTTTTTGTTCTAAACTTGGTGTTCAATTGTCTTTCTCCTCGGCTTTTCATCCTCAGACCAATGGACAAACTGAGAGAACAAACCAGACATTGGAGACTTATCTGAGATGCTTTGTGTCTGCTGATCAAGATGACTGGGTCTCTTTTTTGCCTTTGGCTGAGTTTGCTCTTAATAATAGGGCTAGCTCTGCCACTTTGATGTCTCCATTTTTCTGCAATTTTGGGTTTCACCCTCGATTTTCTTCGGGACAGACGGAGGCTTCTGTCTGTCCAGGTGTTGACTCTGTTGTGGAGCGTATGCAGCAGATTTGGGACCAGGTAGTGGAGAGGTTGTCCCTCTCTCAGGAGAGGGCCCAGCGGTTTGCCAACCGGCATAGGACTGATGGTCCTCGGTTTGAAGTGGGGGACTTGGTCTGGTTGTCCTCAAGAAATATCCCTATGAGAGTTGCATCTCCTAAGTTTAAGCCTAGATTCATTGGACCTTATAAGATCATGGAGATTCTTCGTCCTGTTTCCTTTCGTTTACTTCTTCCAGGGACATTTAAGATCCATAACGTGTTCCACAAGTCCTTATTGAAGAGGTTTGTCGAGCCAGTGGTTCCTATGGCTGCGCCTCCTGATCCTGTTTTGGTTGAGGGCAATCTGGAGTATGTGGTTGAGAAAATATTGGATTCTCGTTTTTCTAGACGGAAACTCCAGTATTTGGTTAAGTGGAGAGGTTATGGTCAGGAGGACAATTCTTGGGTGTTTGCTTCGGACATCCATGCTAGGAGACTGATCCGTGCGTATAACAGAGCTCATCCTGACCCACCTGGTTGCCCAAGTGAGGGTTCGGTGACCCCTCCTCAAGGGGGGTACTGTTGTGAATGTGTTAGAAATGAGTTCTGAGCAGAAGCTCCCTCTGGTGGTTGAAGACAGTGCTGAACCATTTAGTGAAGATTGGCAATCAGGAGCTACAGACTGGTCCTATATAAGGGAGGTTCCCTCCCATCAGGGTTGCCGGTGATCAATTGTTCTTGTCTCAACTGTGGTTCCTGGTTCACTTGGAAGCTTGCTTAATCTTGCCTCTTCTCCTGCTCTCAGATAAGACATTTTCTGTTTTTATTTTTGTGCTTGCTTTTTGCATTGTTTCCTACACTTTTGTGGAGGTCAGCCAGGTCCCCTCCGGGGGCTTGTGCTCCTCTCAGTTTGTCTGAGCCACTGTTGTTTGTTCATTTGCCTTTTCCAGTTTTTCTTCAGTGGCTGCGGCTTAGCTTTGTTACACCAGAGAACTAATTTAGGTGGTAGAGGTCGTGTGATCTCAGGTGTTTTTGCAATTAGTAGAGTTGGTACTTTTTAGGGTTTTTTGGGATTGAAATAAGTGTCCTTCCTATCCTTTTCTGTCTAGGCAGATTGGGCCCCAACATTTGCTCATACTATTTTCTGTCTGTGTCTGTATTTCCTCTTGTCTAACCGCCATTACATGTTTGGGGGCTTCCTATGTTCTTTGGGGATCTGCTCCGGGGCAGATAGCTTTTCCTCTTTCTATCTTTAGGTGTAGTTAACCTCTCAGGCTGTGACGAGGCGTCTAGGACCAACGTAGGTACGCTCCACGGCTGCCTTTAGTTGTGGTGGTTAGTCAGGGTACTGCAATCCAGTAGATTCCAACCTCTCTGGTGTATTGCCGTTTTTGCTTGCTCTCCTCAGCTACCAAATCATTACACATGGCACTGTAGCTAATTTCTCTGGACGTGGATGGCAAAGAAAAATGGAGTAGTGGTTGCCACGCAGGATAGTCTGGATGATGGATAAGCAGTCCCAATCAAGTTACAAAGAAATTCAAGCTGTTTTGCTCACTCAGTGTGCATCAAGGCCAGCGCAAACTATCCGCCAAAATTTCAATGCAACGCTATGGCAGGAGACCCAGGAGGACCCCACTGCTGACACAGACATAAAATGCTAGACTGCAGCTTGCCAAAATGTATGTGAATAAGCCAAAATCATTCTGGGAAACAGTCTTGTGGAGAGATAGAGCTTTTTGGTAAAGCACAACATTCTATTGCTTACCGAAAACTGAATAAGGCCTACAAAGTAAAGAATACAGTATCTACAGCCAAATATGGTGAATATTCAAATATGTTTTGGGGTTGTTTTGCTGCCTCTGGGTGCCTTGACTGTGTGCAAAGCATCATGAAATCTGAAGATCACCAATGGATTTTGGGTCGCAATGTAGTGCCCAGTGTCAGACAGCTGGGTTTGCATCCTAGGTCATTGGGTCTTCCAGCAGGACAATGACCCCAAACATACTTCAAGAAGAACCCAGAAATGGATGGAAAAGCGCTGGAGAGTTCTGAAGTGGCCAGCAATGAGTCCGGATCTAAATCCAATTGAACACGTGTGGAGACATCTTAGTAATTGCTATTGGGAGAAGGCACCCTTCAAATATGAGAGACCAGGAGCAGTTTGCAAAAGAGTGGCCAAGAATTCCAGTTGAGAGTTGTATAGAAGCTTGTTGGTGGTTATAGTAAGTGATTGATTAAAATTATTTATTCCAAAGGGTGTGCAACCAAATATGAAGTTGTGGGTGCCAACAATTTTATCAGGCACATTTTTGGGGTTTTGTGTGAAATTTGCTTTTTTTTTTTCACTTTTAATGTGTTGTTCCAATACACACAAAGGAAATAAACATGTATATAACAAAACATATGTAAGTGCAATGATTTTCTGGGAGAATTACATAATTTTCTGGAAGAATTTGAAGGGTGGCAATACTTTCGGCCATGAGGCTAAAGAGATATAAATATATACTGTAGTGCAGCGCTCACTGCATGAGTTTGGGGACCACTCACAAGGCTGCAATAATCAGGCACACAGGAACGATCTTTCACTTAAAGACAGTCTGGTTTATGAAGAAAATAAACCACACAATGTCA
Organism: Oophaga sylvatica; assembly: GCA_033576555.1. Taxonomy (NCBI): domain Eukaryota; kingdom Metazoa; phylum Chordata; class Amphibia; order Anura; family Dendrobatidae; genus Oophaga; species Oophaga sylvatica. The sequence goes on from JARQOD010000001.1 coordinate 712,911,345, forward strand.
CAGGAACACAAGGCAAACAGTCTTGCATCAGACAGACGAATCCTTTATGTCCATAGTAGAGCTCCGCACTCTCAGGCCTGTGGCACACCGCTGTGCTCTCCAGCACGCAAGCTCTATAGCATAAACACAGTCTATTACTGACCCTGGTCAGCATAACACAGATTCGGGTCCGTTACCTGTTGGTGTCGGCCACACAGGTTCCCGGATGCCTCTTATCCTCAGAGGTATCCCATAAACAGTTCTCACTGACCCCGGTCAGTATCAATCACAGATGGCAGACCGTCCTCTCTGGAGATATCTCACAGACCTCCTTCCTCTGGCTCAGACTAGCCAGCACTGCACACAGACCATTCTGTAGTGTCCAGCCTGGACACATGGAAATCTGTCTACACTGACAGATTCCCAATCACTCTCTCATGTGCTCAACATACCTCCATTACATAGCTTCTAACCACACCCACAGGTGAGGTGACATCACATGGACTGGTCATGTGATCGTGACATCACTGCAGGTCCTCAAACTCACCACCACAAGAGGGCGGTATATGTGTGGTTAGTGAGTCCCGCCCAGCTCTCCGACTAACCCTGTAAGCCTCCTAGTAAACAGAATTCTTGTGGACTACAAGTCCCAGAACAACATTACTTGGCCTACAGCGCAGAGGACTTCTGCGACAAATACTGGCCATTCACAACAATGCCGGGTAGTGTTTCATCATCACAATTACGCCTCCAGGCAAATCCTGAGGAGCACATACAGCGCCACCTAGCTGCAGCATGGGTCAGTGCATCACATACCCCCCTCTCTGTTCAAACTTGTGGGGTTGAACATTTGTCACACACCAGGGGCCTGGAAACCGGGCACCCATGTCACTTTGCCATACAAGTCGAGAGGACCGTCTCAGTTGGTTTTGGGCATCATTCAGCATCACACCTTTGTTAGGCCTCTGTTCTGAATGTGTTGGAGATGACTTCGGAGCTGAGGCTCCTTCTGGTGGTTGCTAAGGGTATTGAACCTATGTTGAACAGCAAGAGTTCTCCACCTGCAATGGATGAATGGTTAACAGGGGGGACGGACTGGCCTGATATAAGTGAGCTGGCCTCCCATGATCCTCGCCGGTGATCAATTGTTACTTCCTGGTCTAGGTTGGAATTCAGCTTGCTTTTCTGCTGTCTCCTGCTATCATTCAGATAAGTTACTTTCTGTTTTTTTTTTCTGTGGTTTGATTTCCCTTGTTTTTGCGGCCTTGCTTTTGAGTTCAGCCGGGTCCCCTTTGGGGGCATGCGCTGGTCTCTGTTCTCTTTTTGTATTTGCACTTGTGCTCAGTTCCTGTGATATTTTACTGCTGGGTAGCTGCGTTTTCACACCAGAGATCTGATATAGGTGGTCAAGACTATGTGGTCTCAGAATTATTGGATTCAGAAGTGTTGGAATTTTTCCTAGGGTTTTGTTGGGTTGCAGACAGTATTCTCTCCTGTACTATCCTATCTAGACAGTTTTGGGCCCCAGCATTTGCTCATTCTATTTTCTGTCTGTGTTCGTGTTTTCCTCTTGTCTAACCGCCATTATATGTTTGGGGGCTTCCTAATACTTTGGGGCTCTACTCCGGGGCAGTTAGCTTTACTCTTTCCATCTACAGAGGTAGCTAATATATCCGGCTGTGACGAGGCGTCTAGGGCACCGTAGGAACGTCCCACAGCTGCTTCTAGTTGTGCGGTTAGTTTAGGGGTCTGCAATCTATTAGATACCAACCTCTCTGGTGTTTGGCTGTCTTTGCGTTTTTTTGCTCCTGCCCTCCTCAGCTACCAAAACATAAAAGAATCACCGGCCATACTAAAAATTCTATGGTACTCAACAGAAGGGAAAAATTAAAAAAAAATAAAAAAAGATGTCAGAGTTGTCAGAATTTTTTTTTCTGTTTGTTACATTTCTTCCCTTGTTTTCTCTGGGGGCTGAGGATTTTTTTTTCTCCTCAATGGAGATTGTGCAGTTGTCTGGTCGTGTGGAGCAGCTTGCTGCTGAAGTTCGGAGTTTTGCTATCTATCTTGCTGGGTTGCCTGTTGTGGAACCTAGGATCCCTATGCCAGATTTATTTTTGGGGGATCGGTATAAATTTTAGAATTTTAAAAATAACTAAGTTGGTTTTTGCCTTGAAGCCTAAGTCCTCAGGGAACGTGGCACATTAGGTTCAAGTTGTCATCTCCTTGTTGCGCGGCAACCCTCAGGATAGGGCCTTTTCCCTGACACCTGGGGATCCTGTTTTGAATGATGTTGATGTGTTTTTTCAGGCTCTGGGGTTATTGTACGATGAACCTAATGTTACTGATCAAGCTGAAAAAACCTTATTGGCATTAAATCAGGGTCATGAAGCCGCTGAGCTGTACTGTCAGAAATTCCAAAAGTGGGCAGTACTTACTAAATGGAATGATGATGCTCTGGCAGCTCTTTTTCGGAAAGGTCTGGCGGAGACTGTAAAGGACGTTATGGTGGGATTTCCTGTTCCCTCTGGTCTCAATAACTCTGTCATTAGCTATTCAAATTGACAGACATTTGCCTGAGCGCAGAAATATGCGTGAGATTGTGTTGCCTTGCGAGCCAGTCCCTGAGCCCATGCAGTGTGATGGAGTGACTTCTGGGGCACAGAGTCATGAGTTTCGAAAGCGTAATAGGTTGTGTTTCTACTGTTGTGACGCTTCTCATACTATTTCCATCTGCCTCAAGCGGGGAAGAAGTTTTGCGTACTCAGTTGTTTTGGGTAGTGTTCAGACTAAATTTCTGTTGACTGTTACCTTGATTTACTCCATGTCCACATTTTCGGCTCAGGCTTTTGTTGATTCAGGAGCAGCTATAAACCTGATGGATTTTGATTTTGCCAAACATTTTGGTTTTCCCATGATACCCCTGCGGAAGTCTATTCCTTTGCTGGGCATTGATTCTACCCCTTTGGCGGAGAATAGACCCCAGTTTTCTACCCAGGTGATAATGCGGGTTGACCCGGACCACCAAGAGAATTGCAAATTTTTGGTGGTACATAATTTACATGACATTATTGTACTGGGTTTTCCTTGGTTACAGACTCATAATCCTGTTTTGGATTGGAAATCTGTGTCTGTGACCAGTTGGGGTTGCCAATGTGTTCGTACTGACACTCCTGTTTTTTCTGCCTCTCCCCAGTCTCAAGATGTCCCTGACTATTTGACTGATTTTTCTGATTGTGTTTAGTGAGAGTAAGTCTGCATCCTTACCTCCTCACAGGAGTTTTGATTGTGCTATTGAGTTAGTACCTGGTTGTAAATTCCCTAAGGGTCGGCTCTTTAATTTATCTGTACCGTAGCATGATGTTATGCGACCTTATATCAAGGAGTCTTTGGAGAAGGGTCATATCAAACCATCCTCTTCACCCTTGGGCGCCGACTTTTTCTTTGTGGCCAAAAAGGATGGTTCATTGAGGCCGTGTATTGACTATCGTCTCCTGAATAAGATCACTGTTAAATACCAATATCCGTTACCCTTGATTTCTGACCTATTTTATAGAGTAAAAAGTGCTAGTTGGTTTACCAAGCTTGACCTCAGGGGGGCGTATAATCTTATTAGCATCAAGCACGGTGATGAATGGAAGACGGCGTTTAATACTCCTGAGGGGCATTTTGAGTACCTAGTGATGCCTTTTGGGCTCACTAATGCCCCTTCCGTCTTCCAATCCTTTATGAATGATATTTTCAGGGACTTCGTGGATAAATTTCTGATCGTTTATTTGGACGATATCTTGATTTTTTCCAATGACTGGGATTCTCATGTGGAACATGTTCGGATGGTATTCCGGATTTTGAGAGAAAATGCACTGTATGTGAAGGGATCAAACTGTCTTTTTGGCGTACAGAAGGTTTCATTTCTGGGATTCATTTTGTCTCCGACTGTTATTGAAATGGACCCGGTCAAAGTTCAGACCATTTGTGATTGGGTTCAACCCACTACATTGAAGGCTCTTCAGAGATTTTTGGGTTTGCTAATTTTTCTCATAAATTTATAGGTAATTTCTCTGGTATTGTGAAACCACTGACTGATTTGACCAAAAAGGGTTCTGATGTAGTGAATTGGTCTCCTGAGGCAGTTTCTGCGTTTCAGGAGCTTAAGCGGAGATTCACTTCTGCTCCTGTTCTACGGCAACCTGATGTTTCTCTACCGTTTCAGGTGGAGGTTGATGCTTCAGAGATTGGTGAAGGTGCCGTTTTGTCCCAAAGGGATCCGGAGACCTCCAAGAGAAACCTTGTGCCTTCTTCTCTCGAAAATTTTCCCCAGCGGAACGTAATTATAATGTGGGAAATCGGGAGAAATTGGCTATAAAGTGGGCTTTTGAAGAGTGGAGACATTGGCTGGAAGGAACCAAACATCAGTTGGAGGTCCTCACTGACCATAAGAACCTGGTTTATCTCGAATCAGCCAAGCGACTTAATACTAGACAGGCCACGTAGGCCTTGTTTTTCACACGTTTTAATTTTGTGGTCTCTTTTCCCGGGCACTAAGAATGTTAAGGCGGATGCCCTCTCGAGGAGTTTCTTTGCGGATTCTCCTGAGGTAACTGAGCCTGCTGTTATTCTGAAGGAGGGTGTGGTTCTTTCCGCTATCTCGCCCAATTTGAGACTGGCTCTGGAGGAATTTCAGGAGGATAAACCTGAACACTGCCCTGTTGGGAAATTGTTTGTCCCAGACCAGTGGAGGAAGAATGTGATGTCTGAAGTTCATTGCTCTGCGTTGGCTGGTCATCCCGGTATTTTTGGCACCGGAGTTCTGGTGAGTCGGTCATTTTGGTGGCCCACTTTGTCTCGTGACGTCAGGGACTTTGTGCAGTCCTGTGGGACTTGTTCTCAGTCCAAACCTTGCTCTCGTTCTAGTGGTTTGTTAATGCCATTGCCTGTGCCCAAGAAGCCATGGACCCATATCTCTATGGATTTTATTTCCGACCTCCCTGTCTCTCAGAGAATGACCGTATCTGGGTGATCTGCGACAGGTTTTCCAAGATGATACATCTTGTGCCACTACCTAAGTTGCCTTCCTCCTCCGAGTTGGTGCCTTTATTTTTTCAGCAGGTAGTTCGGTTGCACGGAATTCCAGAGAACATTGTGTCTGACAGAGCAGTCCAGTTTGTTTCCAGATTTTGGAGGACATTTTGTTCTAAACTTGGAGTTCAGTTGTCTTTCTCCTCTGCATTTCACCCTCAGACCAATGGGCAAACAAACCAGACCTTGGAGACTTATTTGACATGTTTTGTGTCTGCTGATCAAGATGATTGGGTCTCTTTTTTGGGTTTGGCTCTCTTAACAATAGGGCTAGCTCTGCGACCTTGATGTCTCCTTTTTTCTGCAATTCGGGTTTTCATCCTCGGTTTTCTTCGGGGCAAGTGAAGGCTTCTGTCTGTCCGGGTGTTGACTCTATTGTGGAGCGAATGCAGCAGATTTGGGACCATGTAGTGGATAAGTTGTCTCTCTCTCAGGAAAAGGCCCAGCGATTTAGGACTGATGGTCCTAGGTTTAAAGTGGGGGACTTGGTTTGGTTGTCCTCAAAAAATATCCCTATGAGTGTTAAGTGGAGAGGTTATGGTCAGGAGGACAATTCTTGGGTGTTTGCTTCGTACATTCATGCTAAGAGACTGGTCCGTGCCTATCACCGAGCTCATCTTGATTGGCCTGGTGGCGCACGTGAGGGTTCGGTGACACCTCCTCAAGGGGGGGTACTGTTGTGAATGTGTTGGAGACGACTTCGGAGCTGAGGCTTCCTCTGGTGGTTGCTGAGGGTATTGAACCTATGTTGAACAGCAAGAGTTCTCCACCTGCAATGGATGAATGGTTAACAGGGGGAACGGACTGGCCTGATATAAGTGAGCTGGCCTCCCATGATCCTCGCCGGTGATCAATTGTTACTTCCGGGTCTAGGTTGGAATTCAGCTTGCTTTTCTGCTGTCTCCTGCTATCATTCAGATAAGTTACTTTCTGGTTTTTTTTCTGTGGTTTGATTTCCCTTGTTTTTGCGGCCTTGCTTTTGAGTTCAGCCGGGTCCCCTTTGGGGGCATGCGCTGGTCTCTGTTCTCTTTTTGTATTTGCACTTGTGCTCAGTTCCTGTGATATTTTACTGCTGGGTAGCTGCGTTTTCACACCAGAGATCTGATATAGGTGGTCAAGACTATGTGGTCTCAGAATTATTGGATTCAGAAGTGTTGGAATTTTTCCTAGGGTTTTGTTGGGTTGCAGACAGTATTCTCTCCTGTACTATCCTATCTAGACAGTTTTGGGCCCCAGCGTTTGCTCATTCTATTTTCTGTCTGTGTTCGTGTTTTCCTCTTGTCTAACAGCCATTATATGTTTGGGGGCTTCCTAATACTTTGGGGCTCTACTCCGGGGCAGTTAGCTTTCCTCTTTCCATCTACAGGGTGTAGGGATTCGCTCAGGTAGGCCGGGCACGAAGTAATGAGGCAACACACAGGCTTCAAGTCCAAAATTCAGTGGTTTAATGATACTTTTCCAGTCTGGATAACATAAACAAAAACAGAACATAAATACACTCCAGCTTGGAGAACCACTGTTCCCAGACTCACCATTGTTGGGACGGGCTAAACTAAGCGGCTGCAGACCAGCAGTGACCGACAGGTGCCATTCTCCGGGTGGTCTGGAATCTGCTTTCTGGAGCTTACTGACACAGTGCACCAAAACCAAGTATCCAGGCTGGCTCCAGCCAAGCTCCTTCTCTTCCACACCCACACACTACAACAGATCCTTATTAAATAGCCCTAAACACACCCTCAGGTGAGGTACACATCACCTGGGCTGCTCACGTGACCATGACCTCATCACAGGTCCTTGTGTTCAGGGAAAATCCTGACCAAACTTTAGCCTGCTGGGAGAAATATATCTCCCATCCAGCAAGACCCCCTTTTGTGTACCACATACCTACCCCCTTTGTTCAACCTTAAGAGGATGGACACATGACATACAGAACTCTGGACAGGGCATCTGCGTTCCCCTGTAGTATGCCTGCCCGATGTTCCACTGAAAATTTTAAATTTTGCAGTGACAGAAACCACCTGGTGACTCGTGCATTCCTCTCTTTGGCTTGACTCATCCATGTCAGAGGGGAATGATCCGTCACCAACCGAAACGTTCTCCCCAGCAAATAGTAGCGCAATGACTCCAGTGCCCACTTGATGGCTAGTCACTCTCTCTCTCTACAATGCTGTATCTGGTTTCAGCTGGAGTAAGATTCCGACTCAGGAAACTAACGGGATGCTCTTCCCTGTTAACCTCCTGAGACAGCACGGCACCCAGTCCTATTTCCGACGCATCAGTCTGTACAATGAATTCTCTTTTGAAATCGGGTGTGATCAGCACTGGTGTATCACACAGTGCCCCTTTAATTTTACAAAAGCATTTTCAATCTGATCATTCCATCACACCAATACTGACTTCCTCCCTTCAGGCAGTCAGTTAACGACGCCGACAAGGTTGCAAAATTGGGAATAAACCGCCTGTAATATCCCACTAATCCCAAAAACCCTTTCACTTGTTTTATGGTGAGGGGACGGGGCCAGTTTTGGATTGCCTCCACTTTGTTTATTTGGGGTTTGAGAACTCCTCTTCCAGTTACATACCCCAGGTACCAAGTTTCCTCCAACCCTATGGAACATTTCTTTGGGTTGGCAGTTAGCCCTGCTTGTCGCAGAGAATCTATCACCGCCTGTACCTTGGGTAAGTGACTTTCCCAGTCTGTACTGTATACAATAATATCGTCCAGATAGGCCGCGGCTTATCTGCGATGGGGACGGAGAACAATGTCCATTAACCTCTGGAAAGTCGCTGGAGCGTCATGCAACCCGAAGGGTAGGACTATATACTGGAACAGCCCCTCAGGTGTTATAAAAGCTGTTTTGTGTCTTGCTGCTTTTGTTAGGGGTACCTGCCAATAACCTTTTGTGAGGTCAATGATGGAAAAATACCGGGCCTGTCCAAACCGCTGTATTAACTCATCGACTCGTGGCATGGGGTAGGCGTCAAACTTAGATATTTCATTCAGTTTTCTAAAATCATTACAGAACCTTAGAGTCCCATCCGGCTTTGGTATTAGGACTATTGGGCTGGTCCACTCACTTTGGGACGCTTCAATAACCCCTATCTGCAGCATCTTTTTTACCTCCTCCGAGATGGCTTGTCGCCAGGCTTCAGGCACCCGATATGGCTTTAGTCGGACTTTGGCCTATGGCTCCGTGACAATGTCATGTTGGATTAGGGAGGTACGATCAGGGAGGTCCGAAAAAAACATCGGTATTTCGGCTAACAAATTCTCAAACCTCCTGAATTTGTCTAGGAGACAAAGTGTCTGCTATTTTGACAGCGGAGAGGTCTTCTCCTACCTCCGCCTGAGGCAAGGGAGCCTTCTCCACCGGAAATGCCGGCCGTGGACACTCTCCACCCAGGTGGTCTCTGTCTTTCCATGGTTTGAGTAGGTTAACATGGTACACCTGCTCTGGCTTTCTCCGTCCCGGTTGGTGTACCTTATAGTTTACTGGACCCACCTTCTCTATAATCTCATAGGGTCCTGCCACCTTGCAAGCAACTTACTATCGCCGTAGGCACAAGTACCAACACCCGATTCCCAGGGTTAAAGGACCTTACCCGTGCCTCTCGGTTATAGACCTGACTCTGCGACGCTTGGGCTGCCTCCATATGTTCTCGGACTAATGGTAGGACGTCTCCATTCTCTCTGCATTTCGCCACATATTTTTCACACTTTTGTAGGAGAAGTTGGTTCCCAGCTCTTTGCGATGTCGAGCAAGCCACTGGATGTCTGCCATTAATAGTCGAAGGTCGAGAACCCTAGACGCCTAGGCACCTCCCGCACTGTAAAAAAAAATAAGGCAGCACGAGATCCAGTCCCTACCATCTTTGGAGACTGTTTTTTTAACAATTCTTCAGAGTCTATAATCTTTCTACCAGCCTGTCTGTTGGTATGATAGACCGATGTGCGCAACTGTTGTGATACTCTGGAGGCGCTTCTGAGCTGGGCTCCTCCGTCTTGCTGAGGTAATAACTAATTGCTAAATGGCTTCAGCTGGTCTGAATGGTCTGTATAAATGACCTGAACTCCCTCAGCTTTGCGGTAATCAATTGTTCTCCACGTCTTGCTTGAGCTCAGCTGCATTCCTGCCTCATTCAGATAGGATTTGCTGTTTTTTTTCCTCTGTTGGATTTCTTGCTGTTCTGCTTAGCATAGACTCACTGGTCCCTTTTGGGCTGGCTCTGCAATTGTGCTAGTTGTGTCTCACTTTGCTCTGTTCCTATGTCACTTTTTCTTGCTGAATGCTGTGTGTTACACAGATCTATTTAGGTGGTAGAGATCAATGTGATCTCAGGTTTTTTGTAATAGACTGTTGGTATTTTTGTCAGGTTTTTTGGTTGCAGTCAGAATCTTTCCTAGCTTTCTATCAAGACAGATTGGTCCAGCGTTTGCTCACTCTATTTCTGTCTGTTTCGTATTTTCTCTGGTTAACGCATTACATGTTTGGCTTCCTATTCTTGGATTCTACATGGGGAGATAGCATTATCTTTCTGCCTTTAGTGTAGCTATCTCTCCAGCTGTGACGAGGCGTCTAGATCACCGTAGTACACTCCACGGCAACTTCTAGTGTGGTGGTAGTTAGCGTCCTGCAATCCAATAATTTGCAGCCTCTCTGGTGTATTGCTTTTGGCTATTTGCAGTCTCTCCTCTGCTACCGAAACAACATGCAATGTTTAACATTTAACAGATGGCAGAGTTCCTTGATAATTTTTGACATAAAAGGGGTTCCTTGATCTGTCAAGATTCTTGAGGATTCCCACCCGTGTGAACATACTCATGAGTTCTTTTGCAATGAGCTTAGCTGATGTGTGACGCAGGGGGATGGCCTCAGGATACCTGGTAGCGTAGTCTACAACTACAAGGATGTGTTGGTGACCCCTTGCTGATTTATTAACAGGCCCCACCAAATCCATAGCTATTCTCTCAAAGGTATTTCTATAATTGGTAAAGGCACCAAGGGACACCGAAAATGGGGCTGAGGACTGGTTACCTGGCACACTGGGCAGGAGTTCCAATATAGTTTAACTTCTTCATAGACCCCTAACCAGTAAAATCGCTGTAGAATTCGGTCTAGGTTTTCTTTTGGCCCAAATGTCCCCCCAGTATATGCGCATGCGCTAAATCCATTATCAGTCTACGATATGCCTGAGGTACCAGCAATTGCTCTTACCCTTTCCCCACGTATTCTCTCACCCGATACAGCAAATCTTGATTCAGCTTGAATCGGGAAATACTGTAGCTGCCCCGGGTTGTTGAGGTTCCCATTAACGACCAGTACATGTTCCCGGGCTCGAGCCAACGTAGGGTCTCGGAGTTGCGCCGTACCAAAATTGTCACCGGCCACATTTAAGTCTGACAATTCCGGTCCCGGTGGCAAGTCTTCCACCTCCCCAGCTAACACTTCTATTGGAGAGGTTCTCCCCTCCTCCACCGAAGGGAAAGATACTCCGCCACCAGTACTTCTTCCTCTGGGCCACCAGGTTCATGCCCGATTTCTGGAGCATGCAACCCGGGTGCCACTAGGTGTCGGCGACTGTTCAGTGGAAGGGGTAACTACAGGCCAAAGCACAGAAAACAATGGAAAATCTCTTCTAATTATTACGTCATAATGCAAATTAACCACCACCCCCCCTCGTGGGACCGCCTCCCGCTGGCGTGTTTATCATCACCAGAGCGGTAGGATAATCTTTTAGGTCCCCATTAATACACAACACGCCCATTTTCCGACCAGTATACCGCTGACTTGCACTTGGCGGGCTCGTATCAGCGTCACCAGACTCCCTGAGCCAGTAGAGCCATAGCAGTGGTACCCTCCACCTCCACTTTACACAAATGGTCCTATACTGGGTCCCTTGGGGTTGCCCACTGCACACATGGGTTCGGCATAGTGAGACTGGTAGTACCCAAAGTTTGTGTCCAAGGGCTCCATCAGGTGGGGGCAATCAGCTCTTACATGTCATGGTTTCTTGGCACCGCCAGCAGATTATGGGGCCCCTTTCATCCCCAGACCCGACCTGAGCGGTCTTCCGGGTCTCTGCTCGCTGAGCCGCGGGTAAAGGTTTAGGAAAGTTCCTCGTTACTTTCCGGGAGCCTTTAGCTGTATTCCTTGGTAGCCCCATATCTCTCTATGAGGTCTACCATCAGAGGCCATTAGTAGGGGCTACCTGTCCAACCCATGTCTGAAGGGCGTGGGGCAAAGTTCTCCAAAATATATCAGTCATGATACGATCCAGCATAGCGCTGGGTGATAACACCTCCGGCTGCAACCACTTTTCTACCAGGTGTACCAAGTCATAATACTGAGTCCCAAGCCGGCTCGGAGGGGAAAAACTCCCAATTATGTACCCGCTGGGCCCGGACCAAGACATTTACCCCAAGACGTGTGAGAATCTCACCCTTGATGATCATGTAGTCCTTCTGTTGATCGCGGGGTAGGTCCTGATAGGCTTTTGGGTCCTGGAGCCAGGAATGGAGCAACGATTTCTGCCCACTGGTCCCAGGGTAGTCTCTCCTTTCAGCCACACCTTCAAACATTTCCAGGTACACCTCACGTCGTCCGTTTTCTCCATTTTGGAATTGCTGCATGCACCGCTTTCCAGACATCCTGGCGTACCTGGGAAGCTTCCGCTGTCTGCTGCGCTGTGAGGTGCTGTATCAGTAGCCTGTTGGTTTCCTGTTGCTGCTGATTAAATAGCAGCTGCTGCCGCATAGCCTCCTGTTGCTGCTGCATAGCCTGCTGCTGCTGCGTAGCCTGCTGCTGCTGTCGCACGGCCTCCGCTAGCACCTTTAACGTGTTCTCCATTTCCGGACAGTTTTCCACTAAGTTTTGCAAAACACTTTTCACCCAGGACATCCACTGGCATGCAGAAAGAAACCCTATGAGAAAAACAGCCTGACCTCACTGCGTGTGCCCGCATTCAAGCCACCAAAATGTAGGGATTCGCTCAGGTAGGCCGGGCATGCAGTAATGAGGCAACACACAGGCTTCAAGTCCAAAATTCAGTGGTTTAATGATACTTTTCCAGTATGGATAACAAACAAAACAGAACATAAATACACTCCAGCTTGGAGAACCACTGTTCCCAGACTAACCCTTGTTGGGATGTGCTTAACTAAGCTGCTGCAGACCAGCAGTGACAGCCAGGTGCCATTCCCTGGGTGGTCTGAAATCTGCTTTCTGGAGCTTACTGACACAGTGCACCAAAACCAAGTATCCAGGCTGGCTCCAGCCAAGCTCCTTCTCTTCCACACCCACACACTACAACAGATCCTTATTAAATAGCCCTAAACAACACCCTCAGGTGAGGTACACAGCACCTAGGCTGCTCACGTGACCATGACTTCATCACAGGTCCTTGTGTTCAGGGAAAATCCTGACCAAACTTTAGCCTGCGGGGAGAAATATATCTCCCATCCAGCAAGACCCCCTTTTGTGTACCACAAGACGCAGCTAATCTCTCCGGCTGTGATGAGGCGTCCAGGGCACCGTAGGAACGTCCCACAGCTGCATCTAGTTGTGCGGTTAGTTTAGGGGTCTGCAACCTATTAGATACCAACCTCTCTGGTGCTTGGCTGACTTTGCGGTTTTTTGCTCCTGCCCTCCTCAGCTACCAAAACATAACAGGCCTCCCTCACCCCCAGCGGTCAGTAAGTCGGGCCTTGGGTTTCAGCGCTTGAGTCACCAACTGTCTGTGTCACAGACCCTTTTTAGTCAACCCACTTTCCAAGTGTGCCCCTTCACGCGATCTTTCTTTCCATGGCCGCCTCCCACGATTGTTGCGGTCATGAGTCCATCGTCCAGTCGAGCCTATTGGCTGATTTGAGTCTAACGCTGTCATTTCGTCCGCTACAGGGTCTCCCGCTTAGGTCACTCAGCCCTGAGCTAACTGAGGCATCACTGCTTCTACCTCTTCCATCAGGCCACCTTCTGTTATCTCTGCTTGCCATTTTTCCCATGATCTTTATTGCCCAGAGGGCAGTCCTTCCATTTGTCCCTATGTCCTCTACGAGCTCTAGCTTGAGGACTTTCAGTCTTAAGCGAACCTCTTCGCCTCTCTATACCACGAGTTGAAGGTGGCGGCCATCTTCTTCCCATTTCCTGCAGCGCTCTGTTGATCTGCTCCCTCTCAAGTCTTAGCTGCTCTACCTGTTTCAGGTACGCCACGCAATACTTTAGGAGCATCCGGATAGTCTTAAGGCTCTCCATGGATCAGACAATGAGGAATGGAACCATCCCATCTTCACCCACGACCTAGGCTTCTCATCAGCCGAAATCCGCACTCTCGTCACACTGGATCTTGTTATGTTTCGGTAACTGAGGAGAAATAGCAAAAAATAGCAAAAGCGGTAATACACCAGAGAGGCTGGAACCTATTGGATTGCAGTAACCTGAACTAACCACACAACTAGAAATAGCCATGGAGCGTTCCAACGGTGATCCTAGACGCCTCGTCACAGCCTGAGAGATAACTACACCTAAAGGCAGAAAGATAAAAGCTATCTGCCCCGGAGCAGATCCCTAAGAAAATAGGAAGCCCCCAAACATGTAATGGCGGTTAGACAAGAAGAAAGCACGGACACAGACAGAAAATAGAATGAGCAAACGCTGGGGCCCAATCTGTCTAGACAGAAAGGTACAGGAAAGAATTCTGACTGCAATCCAAAAAAAACCCTAACAAAAATACCAACACTTCTGATTGCCAAAAAACCTGAGATCACACGATCTCATCCACCTAAATCAGATCTCTGGTGTAACAAAACGCTATTCAGCAAATGAAAAGTAACAAAGGAGCAAAGCAAAAGTGCAGACACAAACGGAGCACAATTGCAGCGCCAGACCCCCAAAAGGGGACAGGCTGCAGTCCACTGCAAGCAGAAAACCAGCAGAGAAAATCAAACAGAGGGAAAAAAAAAACAGCAAACACTTATCAGAAGGAGAGCAGGAAACTAGCAGTGCTTCAAGCAAGACCAGAAGGAACAACTGATAACCGGCAAGGCTGCTGGGAACTCAGGCAACTTATATCCTACCATTCAGCGCCAGCTGAAGGCCATTCAGTAATAAGTTCATTACCCTCAGCAACCACAGGAGGGAGCCCCAGCTCAGAAGCCGTCTCCAGCATATTCACAACAGGATCTATTCACCAGTTCTTGCATCACCTTTCCAAGTCTCCCAATGACACTTCTCACCAAATTTCTGGGTACTTGAACTATGTCTTCCACCAAGCCCAGCCGACTTTGAGCTTTCCTGGCATGCTCCAGACGTCGAGCGGCTTCCTTATTCCTCACCAAGATCATCTGTTTCGTGCGGAGGCATTTAGATGCATATCCCTCAGGATAGCCACCCGCTTCACTGTGACTTCCCTAGTCGACAGTATCACCAACTGCTGAGTCTCAGGCACTCAGTGCACACTGCATCCTTCTACTGCCTTTTTAAAGGCCTCATGCACACCCTCACTGGTACATGCTTCTCGCATGTCTTCGGGTACCTCTATCACGCACTTGAAGAGTGAGGTCTCACTCTCTTCATAGACGGACAGCTCCTGCTTTGCCTTGGACCTCTCCATCACGACCTTTGCCATAACCGGGTGACTGTCTGGTTCAGCTCTTAGTGCCAAGATGGGCATTTGTAGCTCCGCCTTATTACCACTCGCGCACTGCCGCTGTAAATCTGCGACCACCAACTTCTCTTGCAGAAGACCTCTTATTGCTTCTCTGAGCACCTCTATATCTTCCAATATGGCCTTGATCTCGGTTTGACACGTTAACAGGTGACCTCTGAGCTCAGAGACTTCCTTCTCCAGCTCATCCACTCTGTGCTCAGCCACTATTTCGTGATCCTGTACTTTTTTGGCTAGCATGTCATACCATCAATTCTTTAAGCACATTTTCCGAGGGGCCAGCTTGCCCACACACACCCTGCGCTCCAGAGTTGGACCTGTTCCTTCCTCAACAGATTCCACTTTCTCTTGGGTCTTCCGTCCACCATCCTTGACCACCTCTAGGGTCTCTGCTGGACTATCTGAAGAACCGCTGTTTACGCTCCCAGATTCCAGAGCCGCGATTTCCTCAGATTTCTGTTCTTTGTTGCAGCAGGTCATTTCCAGCTGCGACTTGACTGCCGAGAGCTCAGATTCCAGGCAACGCCCCTGATCCATTTGTGTGGAGTTGGCGGCTTTCACACTCGACACCTTCAACTTCTCATTTGCCAGCTGATGACAGACCTCTTTATCAAGGACATTAACCTTGTTGGCACCTGTCCCTGTCTCCTCTTCATCTATCTTCTCAGAGGGTGCAATTTGTTCAGCCCCTTTTCGCCCTTTATGTTTTTGGCGACAGGAGGAAGACTTGCTGTTTGTACCCAAGACAGCCTTACTGCACTCCTTTTCACTTTCGTCACCGTCTGAATGGGAGTCAACACCACCCGCTCGGTCATCCTGGAACCAGCGATCCCCATTTTTAACGGTGTCGGACCCCCCTTTGGTCACCTCCGCCAAGTCCCAGAGTTGGTCAGACCCACACATCCGTCTGATCATACATTCTGGTATGGCTACTGCCGTCATCCTGACTTCACATTGTGAAGCACTGTCGTTCCATTGTGTCAATGCTTCTGTCAGCATAACATTGTACTCAGCCCTAGTGGTTGCTACTGGCAATATTACTTCACAGTCACCTCCGGAGTCGGTGTCACACCCCACAATATGGTGAACCCTCAAGTTGCTCTCTATCTGGGTGTCAGCTCCGCTCCTTTTAGCTACCACATCATTATCAGTCACACTGTGGCATTCTTCAGGTGACGTCAGGTCAGTAAGTTGGGCAGACGCACCCTTTCCTCCTGTCATCCCTACGTCTGACCCGTCAGTTTTGGGAGGTATTACCGCTTTAAGGTACACAACCCATCAGCCGAGAGACCTCCACCCCCTGCTGTAAAGGAGCTCCCCTCTTCCACAAGTCTGTGAAGAGCTAAGAGTCCTGGCCTATAACCACTAGACAAGACAAATTCGGGACTATAGCGACATCCTGTCCCGCAATGTCCCATCCTGTCTCAAGGATTACCCTGGCCACTGGATAATCCTTAGTGCCCCCATGGTTGCAGGTGACCCCGGCCTTTCTACCGGGTATTTCAAATCCCTCAGGTGCAACCCTCACTAGAGTCATCGGGCTCCCAGAGTCGACCAGTCCGACCACATCTTCGTTATTTATCTGTAGGGCACACCCCGTAGCATCGTACCGGGTGGGTAGTTCATAAGGCAGACTGGACACATATAGTACATTTGCCCCTGGCAACAGATCATCTGCGCCACCCCTTTAACTTCGGGATGCTCCGCCCCCTTTTGGGTAACTACCATTCCTCGGGACTAGCAACTACTCCCTTTGTAGATACCACCCCCTTTTTGGGCCACCATCCCTGTTTGGGTTACCGCCCCACTCCTTGGGGTACACCCCGTGGACTCCCCCATGGCACTTTTAGTCCCAGTTCACACAGAGCACAAAAATGGTCTCTGGGTTTGCACTGGCCCTTTAAGAGTTTGCGCGACCTGGACCACTAATGTCCTTATGACACCTCACCAGCTCCTGCTGGCACTGCCACAGCTCCTGCTGCAGCCACAAATCCCTGCTCCTCTCCGCAAGGTCCTTCATGGCTCCGCAAGGCTCTGCATGGTTCTGTACAGCAAGGCTCTGCACTGCTTTGCACGGCTCTACACCGCTTTGCAAGGCTCTGTCAAGCTCTGTATAGCTCCAAGTGGCTCTGCGGACCTTCTGGAAGCCACAGGAACTTTGTAACCCCTCCGAGTTACAGCCAGACGTTTGTGGTCTTTGTGGACCCGCCGATCCACAGCACACTTCGTAACCCCGCCGAGTTACAGCCAGACGCTTGTGGTCTTCATGGACCCACCGATCCAAAGCAAACTTTGTAACCCCCGCCGAGTTACCGCCAGAAGCTTTCAGTCTTCGTGGCCCCGCCAAGCCACAACAAGCTGACTTGAGGAAAAGAAAAAAAAAAATTCCAGGAGCTTCTGCTCCATACGCTGACTTGTGTCAGTTCTCCCAGGGAAGCTGCCGAACTGGGATCACTGTCCCAGACAATGCCTTGCTCACCAGGCCACGCTTGGCTGCGATAATCAGGCACACAGGAATTTTCACTTAAAAACAGTCTGTGTGGTTTATTTTCTTCATAAACCAATGTCACAGGAACACAAGGCAAACAGTCTTACATCAGACAGACGAATCCTTTATGTCTATAGTAGAACTCCGCTCTCCCAGGCCTGTGTAACGGGTCTGGGAGGCGGAACCTCTGAGCTTTATTATACAAGGAGGCTTTCCTTGTAAAGGAGCGGGTGGCGCCCTGGGAGACGGATAGGAAGTCACTGCAAGTGACGGGGGCAGTCTCTGGGTAGACAGGCGGGTAGTCACGGCAAGTGACCGGGGCAGTCTCTGGGTAGACAGGCAGGAAGTCACGGCAAGTGACCGGGGCAGTCTCTGGTTAGGCAGGCAGGAAGTCACAGCAAGTGACCGGGGCAGTCTCTGGGTAGACAGGCAGGTAGTCACGGCAAGTGACCGGGGCAGTCTCTGGGTAGACAGGCAGGAAGTCACGGCAAGTGACCGGGGCAGTCTCTGGTTGGGCAGGCAGGTAGTCACAGCAAGTGACCGGGGCAGTCTCTGGTTAGACAGGCAGGAAGTCACAGCAAGTGACCGGGGCAGTCTCTGGATGAACAGGCAAGCAAGGAGCCGGGGCAGTCTTTGACTGAACAGGTATATACGACCTGAGATGGTGGAGCCTCCCGGTAGGCTAGCAGGCAGATGACAGATGAGCGCCCCCAAGTGAGCAGGCGAGAGTCTCTGGAACAGCCGATGAACACCGCAGGTGATGGCCGAACCTTCAGGTGGGATTGCAGTCAGATGGCAGATGAGTGCTCCCAAGTAAGCAGGCGAGAGTCTCTGGGATTGCCGATGGTCACCGCAGGTGATGGCCGAACCTTCAGGTGGGATTGCAGTCAGATGGCAGATGAGTGCTCCCAAGTAAGCAGGCGAGAGTCTCTGGGATTGCCGATGGTCACCGCATGTGACGGCCGAACCTCCAGCCAGGCTAGCAGGCAGGTAGCAGACAGCAGACTGGCAGGAAACAGGCAGGTAACTGGAAACGGACCCTGAGGGCTGAAGCAGAGTAAACAGTGCAACAACAACATTGCTCGGGCACCTCCATTAAGGAGGAAGCACTTTATATAGGGTGGAGTCCTCCGGCATTGGCCGGGGACCTTTTTGAAAGATGCGTGCGGCCCCTTTAAGAGCGGGGGAGGGCGCAGGCGCGCGCCCTAAGTCCAGCAGCAGGGAAGGAGCGCGCGGCCCCAGCAGGGTGGAAGGAGGACGCTGAGCGCGGGTAAGGGGGGCGACGACGTCCCTGCCTGGCAGAGGACGCTGTCGCAGGGGAACAGCGTCCCTGCCTGGCAGAAGGCAGGGACGCCGATGCTACAGTACCCCCCCTTAGGCCCCCCCTTTTTAGGCCAGAAAGAAATTTAGCTAGGATGAGAGGGGCATGGATGTTCTCCCGAGGCTCCCACGTTCTCTCCTCAGGACCAAACCCCTTCCAATCCACCAGAAAATAAGTCTTTCTTCCTACCCTTTTGGTGGCCAGAATGTTCTCTACCTCAAATTCGTCTTCAGCAGACACTGGAGCAGGAGGTGTACCTGTAGACTTGACAAAAGAGTTAAGTACCACCGGTTTGAGGAGAGATACATGGAAGGAGTTAGGAATCCGCAAATTGGCCGGGAGTTTCAATTTATAAGACACCGGGTTGATCTGACTGATGATCTCAAAAGGACCGATGAACCGAGGGCCTAACTTGTAGGAAGGAATCTTGAGCCGGACATACTTGGATGAAAGCCAGACCTTATCCCCAGGACGGAATTGAGGAGGATCCAAACGTCTTTTGTCAGCATGTTTCTTCATGCGCTCAGACGACAGAACGAGCGCGGACCGGGCACTCTCCCATATGGAGGAAAATTCGTTAACCAGAGATTCCGCAGCTGGATTGTCCACAGAGATGGAGACAGGAACAGGGATCCGGGGGTGTTGACCGAAGACTACAAAAAACGGAGATTTGGAGGAAGATTCACTCTCGTGATTGTTATAAGAGAATTCGGCCCAAGGCAGGAGATCCACCCAGTCAGAATGGTGGGCATTAACGAAGTGCCGAAGATAACTGGTCAGATTCTGATTGATTCGCTCGACTTGTCCATTGGACTGCGGGTGGTAAGCGGAGGAGAAATCCAAGGTGACGTCTAGCAACTTACAAGTGGCTCTCCAGAATCGTGAGGTGAACTGTACCCCACGATCCGACACAATGTGACGAGGCAGACCATGAAGACGGAAGATGTGGCGGATAAAGTCTTTAGCCAACTCGGGGGCAGACGGAAGCCCTGGCAGGGGAATGAAGTGAGCCATCTTGGAAAATCGGTCAACGACCACCCAAATGACCGTACAACCGGCAGAGACGGGCAGATCTGTTATGAAGTCCATGGCTATATGCTGCCAGGGGGCAGCGGGTACAGGAAGCGGAAGAAGACGGCCGGCAGGCAGGTGTCTCGAAACTTTGTTGCGGGCACAGGAGACACAGGCAGAAACAAAGTCTATTACGTTCTTGTGCAGGGTAGGCCACCAGTAATGCCGAGTAATGAGCTGGAGGGTCTTTTTCTGACCAGCGTGGCCAGCTAGTTTAGACGAATGACCCCAGTGTAGGATTCTCTCCCGATCGGTTACCGATACGAACGTCTTGCCAGGAGGGAGACGATTTAGACTCACGGGAGCCACCCGCATCACTCTGGCGGGATCGATGATATGTTTAGGTTCCTCCTCGAGATCCGACACCAGGAAGGACCGGGACAAGGCGTCCGCCTTGATGTTCTTGTCGGCTGGACGAAAATGTAACAGAAAATCAAAGCAGGCAAAAAACAAGGACCACCGGGCTTGGCGAGGGTTAAGTCTCTGGGCATGCTGGAGGTAAGCCAGATTTTTGTGGTCAGTGTAAATGATTACCGGATGAAGAGCCCCCTCGAGTAGGTAACGCCACTCCTCCAATGCCAGCTTGATGGCCAATAACTCTCGGTCTCCTATGGAGTAATTGCGCTCAGAAGAGGAGAAGAGTTTGGAGAAGAAGCCGCAAGATACCATCCTCCCGGATGAAGACTTTTGAGTAAGTACCGCTCCGGCTCCAGAAGAGGAAGCGTCCACCTCCAGGAAGAACTGCTTGTTACCGTCCGGGCGATGCAGCACTGGAGCGGAGGAGAAGGCCTGTTTTAAAAAAAGAAAGGCCTCCTCTGCTTCGGGCGTCCACTGTTTGGGATTAGCATCCTTGCGGGTGAGCGCGGAGATTGGAGCAGTCCGGGAAGAGAAGTGTGGTATGAAGAGTCGGTAATAATTGGCGAATCCCAGGAACCGCTGAATGGCCTTCAACCCCTCCGGTCGGGGCCATTTCTCGATGGCAGACAGTTTCTCCGGATCCATTCGTAGGCCTGTCTGAGAAATGATGTAGCCCAAAAACGGAAGCGAGGTCTGCTCAAAGAGGCACTTCTCATATTTGGCGAAGAGGTGATTCTGCCTGAGCCTGAGCAGAACCTGACGAACATCCCTCCGGTGAGACTGGAGATCCGGAGAGAAGACCAAGATGTCGTCTAGGTACACCACAACGCAGGAGTAGAGAAGGTCCCGGAAGATGTCATTGACCAACTCCTGAAAGACTGCTGGAGCATTACAGAGACCAAAGGGCATAACCAAATACTCGTAGTGGCCGTCCCGGGTATTGAATGCCGTCTTCCATTCATCTCCCCGACGGATACGGACCAGGTTATATGCCCCACGGAGATCCAGTTTGGTGAAGATTCTAGCCCCCTCAGACGATCAAACAATTCTGGAATGAGCGGAAGAGGGTATTTATTCTTCATCGTGATCAAATTTAGGCCTCTGTAGTCAATACAGGGACGAAGAGAGCCGTCTTTCTTTTTTACGAAGAAAAAACCTGCTCCCGCTGGGGAGGTGGATTTACGGATGAATCCCTTAGCCAAATTCTCCTCGATATATTCGGACATCGACCTGGTCTCAGCAGCGGACAATGGGTAAATACGCCCACGGGGAGGCGTAGTACCGGGTTGCAGGTCGATAGGGCAATCATATGGTCTGTGCGGTGGTAATGTCTCTGCTTCCTTTTTATTGAAGACATCAGCGAAAGACCAATATGGGATCGGGAGCCCTGGTAGATTAGTTGGTGTAGGAGAAGGACGGACGGGATGAACAGGAACCAAGCAAGTTTTATGACAGTCCTGTCCCCAGCGAAGAATCTCTCCATTCTGCCAGTCGAGCACGGGTGCATGCTTTTGGAGCCAAGGCAGACCTAGTAAGAAAGCATGTGAGAGTCCAGGCAGAACATGAAACGAGATGCTCTCAGAATGCAGCATTCCTACCTGCAGGGTTATGGCTTCAGTGATAAGTTGAATGGGACGTGGCAGGAGACCTCCATCCACAGCAGCAACAGATACTGGTTCAACCAGAGGTTTGGTAGGAATGTGATATTTCTCTACTAGAGCCTGTGAAACAAGATTCCCGGCTGCTCCAGAATCAAGTTGGGCAAGTTCGAAATAACGGTTCTCACCGAGGAGAATTGAGACTGACAACAGTAGAGATGAAGAGGATTTATTTTTGTCTAGGTGGACCTCTCCGAGCGAACCTAGACACAGGCGTTTCCCGACCTCTCTGGGCAGGTACGGATCCAATGCTCCTTACTACCACAGTAGAAGCAACTCCTCTCGGTACGGCGTGAGTCCTGACGGGCTTTGACCATCTTGGTCTGGTCGACTTGCATAGGCTCAGAAGAGTGTACCTGAGGAGAAACGGAAGGAGTTACAGGTCTCTGAAAAGAAGGAGCAAGACGAGGAAACCTTCTCTCACGGGTGGCCTCTTTAGCGCGCTCCTGGAACCGTAGATCAATTCGATTGGCGAGATTTATTAGGTTCATCGAGAGAGGTTGGAATGTCCCGACCAGCAAGTTCATCTTTAATGCGGCCGGACAGACCCTCCCAGAAGACTGAGATCAGAGCGTCATTATCCCAAGCTAGCTCCGAGGCAAGGGTACGGAACCGTATGGCATATTGACCCACGGTGAGACTCTCCTGACGGAGACGCAGCAGAGAAGATGCAGAGGAGGTCTTCCGTCCGGGTTCATCGAATACCCTCCGGAAGGCTGAGAGAAAAGCAGACAGGTCAGACACCAGAGGATCCTCTCTCCCAAAGAGGATTTAGCCAGGCCAGGGCCTCTCCGGTGAGATGGGACATGATGAAGGCAATTTTGGCCCGGTCGGAGTTAAACTGGTGTGCCAGGAGTTCAAAATGCAGGGTGCATTGGTTAATGAAACCCGAGCCAGAGCAGGGTTGCCTCCAAACCGAGGAGGAGCTGAAAGTCGAGGTCCAGGAACAGAAACCACGGAATTGGTAAGCAGCGGAACTGCCGGATTGCGAGTCATGGCGCCCGCGGTGGTTGCTGGTGAAGTAGTCAGGGTGTCCAGGCGGGAATTAACATTCCGCAGGTGACCCAGGATGGACTCCTGTTGAGACCTCTGACGAGACAGTTCATGACACAGGTCAGAGAGCGAAGGGGTTTGGGTGCCACCGGGTTCCATGGCCCTAGCAAACTGTAACGGGTCTGGGAGGCGGAACCTCTGAGCTTTATTATACAAGGAGGCTTTCCTTGTAAAGGAGCGGGTGGCGCCCGGGGAGACGGATAGGAAGTCACTGCAAGTGACGGGGGCAGTCTCTGGGTAGACAGGCGGGTAGTCACGGCAAGTGACCGGGGCAGTCTCTGGGTAGACAGGCAGGAAGTCACGGCAAGTGACCGGGGCAGTCTCTGGGTAGACAGGCAGGTAGTCACGGCAAGTGACCGGGGCAGTCTCTGGGTAGACAGGCAGGAAGTCACGGCAAGTGACCGGGGCAGTCTCTGGTTGGGCAGGCAGGTAGTCACAGCAAGTGACCGGGGCAGTCTCTGGTTAGACAGGCAGGAAGTCACAGCAAGTGACCGGGGCAGTCTCTGGATGAACAGGCAAGCAAGGAGCCGGGGCAGTCTTTGACTGAACAGGTATATACGACCTGAGATGGTGGAGCCTCCCGGTAGGCTAGCAGGCAGATGACAGATGAGCGCCCCCAAGTGAGCAGGCGAGAGTCTCTGGAACAGCCGATGAACACCGCAGGTGATGGCCGAACCTTCAGGTGGGATTGCAGTCAGATGGCAGATGAGTGCTCCCAAGTAAGCAGGCGAGAGTCTCTGGGATTGCCGATGGTCACCGCAGGTGATGGCCGAACCTTCAGGTGGGATTGCAGTCAGATGGCAGATGAGTGCTCCCAAGTAAGCAGGCGAGAGTCTCTGGATTGCCGATGGTCACCGCATGTGACGGCCGAACCTCCAGGCAGGCTAGCAGGCAGGTAGCAGACAGCAGAATGGCAGGAAACAGGCAGGTAACTGGAAACGGACCCTGAGGGCTGAAGCAGAGTAAACAGTGCAACAACAACATTGCTCGGGCACCTCCATTAAGGAGGAAGCACTTTATATAGGGTGGAGTCCTCCGGCATTGGCCGGGGACCTTTTTGAAAGATGCGCGCGGCCCCTTTAAGAGCAGGGGAGGGCGCGGGCGCGCGCCCTAAGTCCAGCAGCAGGGAAGGAGCGCGCGGCCCCAGCAGGGCGGAAGGAGGACGCTGAGCGCGGGTAAGGGGGGCGACGACGTCCCTGCCTGGCAGAGGACGCTGTCGCAGGGGAACAGCGTCCCTGCCTGGCAGAAGGCAAGGACGCCGATGCTACAGCCTGTAGGCACACCGGCTGTGCCATCTCCAGCACGCAGGCTTTATAGCATAAACACAGTCTCTCACTAACCCCGGTCAGCATAACACGGATTCGGGTCCGTTACCTGTTGGTGTCGGCCACACAGGTTCCCGGATGCCTCTTATCCTCAGGGGTATCCCATAAATAGTTCTTACTGACCCCGGTCAGTATCACACACGGTTGGCAGACCGTCCTCTCTGGAGATATCTCACAGACCTCCTTCCTCTGGCTCAGACTAGCCAGCATTGCACACAGACCATTCTGTAGTGTCCAGCCTGGACACATGGAAATCTGTCCACACTGATAGATTCCCAATCACTCTCATGTGCTCAACACACCTCCATTACATAGCTTCTAACCACACCCACAGGTGAGGTAACATCACATGGACTGGTCACGTGATCGTGACATCACTGTAGGTCCTCAAACTCACCACCACAAGTGGGCGTTGTATGTGTGGTTAGTCAGTCCCGCCCAGCTCTCCGACTAACCCTGTAAGCCTCCCTAGTAAACAAAACTCTTGTGGACTACAAATCCCAGAACAACATTACTTGGCTTACAGTGCAGAGGACAGAGGAAACATCAGTGGCTGGATGAAAGATGCAAGAGTCTGTTGGGATCCCAGAAACTCACTCAGCTTTTATGCACACACACTGATTACAAGCAAACAGGTCACAGTTGAGGATGTTACATTTAGTAGCCAGTCAAACCCATTTGTGTGAACTTCTGTGCATATTATCAGGCCAAAATCACCAGGGTATGTAAACTTTTGATCAGGGTCATTTGGATGTTTTGGGTTGTCAATGATTTAAAAAAGAGAAAACAAAGTAGTCGACAATAAATGGCTTCACCCAACCACTACCCATGAGTGGAGAAAAAGTTTTGGTGTTATGCATATTCTCTGAAAAAGGGCCAAAAAGTAAAAATTATACCAGGGTATGCCGACTTTTGATCACAACTGTACACCAATTGTACATTTCCACTGCTCTCACCTGTTTTGCTCTTTTATACTTCTATAGACTAAAGTAAAAATAATGTGGAAGATACTCACCAAATTCATTCATCAATGCCCTAGATTTTGAAACAAATGGTCCCACTTCACTCGGGTGCATTTTTGCCCTTTCCTTTAAATCTGCTCCTATAAGAAAATATATTAACAATCAAAATACAGTATTTAGGATAAAACAATGTAGTAGAATGGAAATAATGGACTGCGTGTCACTTGTATCACACATCAAACTTTCTCTAATGACAAATATCAGACAGACACGAACGTGGACACCCACACAAACCAATATGCTGAGAAAAAAAAGGAAACACAAAAGAGTTTCTGATATATTACTAGCCTTATATGCATAAGAAACCATACACGAACAAGAAAAGATACAAGCTAAAAAAAAAAAAAATCATTGAAAAAAAAAGCTATTAAATTAACAATGTTAAATACAAACACATTAAAAATTATCTCCCCAAAAAATGGAGAATCATAAATTCCCCAGCAATAGGCAGAGGTAATTACAGTAGCCAATGTTATAAACACTAAAAAGGACAGGCACAGTAGGGGTTAAAAAGACACAAAATACCGAATACATGATTGAAGGCTGGAGAGGTGAAGTGGCATCATATCGCCAATCCAGACCAAATGCACCAGCTCCAATAAATTTAGAAAAACAGGAGAAAAATGGAGCCAAACAATGTCCTCAAAAATAGAGTAAAAATGTCAATTTTATTAGTCAATACATAGTAACAACAATATATAGATCACACGAAATATCAGTGAAAATGGTAAGCTTTGGCACCTTTAATGTTTATTTATTCTCTTATATGATATCGGAACACTGGGACACCGTGCAATAGAGCTCTGACTGTGGAGCTTATGTAACCATGGCTGCTGATATTTATATTTACTAATAGTACCTATTGGTTTACCATTGTGCTACCATGCTGACCCCTATTATTACACTACTTGAGGCAACCCTTTGAGGTAGTTGAGAGGACATGGGGTAGTTCTCTTTGCATTTTTCACTGGTATTTCGTATGATCTATATATTGTTGTTACTATGTATTGACTAATAAAATTGACATTTTAACTCTATTTTTGAGGACATTGTTTGGCTCCATTTTCCTCCTGTTTTTCTCCATTAGGGGTTAAAGTAGCACAATACCATACAGGTACAGTACAGGCCAAAAGTTTGGACATACCTTTTCATTCAAAGATTTTTCTGTATTTTCATGGCTATAAAAATTGTAGAATCACACTGAAGGCATCAAAACTATGAATTAACACATGTGGAATTATACATTACACTTTACAAAAAAGTGTGAAACAACTGAAAATATGTCTTATACTCTACGTTCTTCAAAGTAGCCACCTTTTGCTTTGATTACTGCTTTGCACGCAGAAAAGGTGAACAGATGGACTACATGCCTGGTTCCCACCGTGAAGCATGGAGGAGGTGTGATGGTGTGGGGGTGCTTTGCTGGTGACACTGTTGGGGATTTATTCAAAATTTAAGGCATACTGAACCAGCATAACTACCATAGAATCTTGCAGCAGCATGCTATTCCATCCGGTTTGCGTTTAGTTGGACCATCATTTATTTTTCAACAGGACAGTGACCCCAAACACACCTCCACACTGTGTAAGAGCTATTTGACCAAGAAGGAGAGTGTTGGGGTGCTACGCCAGATGGCCTGGCCTCCACAGTCACCAGACCTGAACCCAATCGAGATGGTTTGGGGTGAGCTGGACCGCTCACCGCTTCAATTTTGAATACATCCCCAACAGTGTCACCAGCAAAGCACCCCCACACCATCACACCACCTCCTCCATGCTTCACGGTGTGAACTAGGCATGTAGAGTCCAGCCGTTCACCTTTTCTGCGTGCAAAGCAGTAATCAAAGCAAAAGGTGGCTACTTTGAAGAACCTAGAATATAAGACATATTTTCAGTTATTTCACACTTTTTTGTAAAGTGTAATGTATAATTCCACATGTGTTAATTCATAGTTTTGATGCCTTCAGTGTGATTCTACAATTTTCATAGTCATGAAAATACAGAGAAATCTTTGAATGAGAAGGTGTGTCCAAACTTTTGGTCTGTACTGTATATAATCAGATGGGCAGCACGATGGCTCAGTGGTTAACACTGTTGCTTTGAGCAGACATCTCTGCCTGCTGCCTCTCTTCCCCGGCAGGGATGCCAACTTACTCACTGCCTTGGGCCCCGTTCCTAATTTTCTGCTTCGGATGCTTCCCTCATTCCAAAGTTGTACCCCTTGGAAATAAAGATGCAAATTTTGCCTTTTCTCCTCTGATGATGGCCAAACAAAGCATGACCATACCCACAGAGAAATCCTCTGTTATACACCCAGTTGGTTGAAGAGAAAATGTACACCTCTATTACAGCGGGAAATAGCTTTGGAACAGAGGGACGAAGAAGAAAAATAAAAAACTGCTCCAAAATCAGTGAAGTAAAGGGAATTAGAGAAGGGGCTCACTTTAAATTAAAAATCCAGTGAAAGGTCCTCTTTAAAAGTATCCTACATGTTATTTCAATCTGCCCAGTAAGAGTTTTCTACTTTAACTACTAAAACATGAAGTTTTGCACAACATAATTTTTAATTTCAGTATATTTCTCTAGATTTGGAAGATTGGTTAAAATATAAACTTAATCTGAATATGGTCCTTTTATTTGAAGTTCCCAGAGCTAAAGAGATTGAGGGCCATTCATTTATACTGCGCTTCTTTAATGTATTTTTTCAAATCGATTTTCAACCGCTTTTATCAGGCCCTGTTTTTTTCCTGACAATGGGTCTTTAGACTACAATTTCCTAAGGTTTGAAGTAATTTCACTGGTAAATATTTCAGTCAGGCAAAGAAAAGTTTCTGAAAATATATTCTAAAATAAATAAAAAATTTCCTGTATGAATAACAAAAAAAAGCTTGAAACACAGCAAAATGTCTCATGTGAACTTATCCTTATTGTTTGCTCCAGAAGACCCAAATCTCATTGCTGACTATTGGAGACAGGATGATTAGTTCAATGAAGAGCCCAACAGCTACATACACAGGGAAGTATTCAGACCCCTTTATATTTTTCACTCTTTTTTTGAATTTACCAAATGGGTGTAATGAAACAAAGTTCATTTTTTTCTCATTAATGTACACTCTGCACCCCATCTTGACTGAAAAAAAAAGATGCACTGTCTACACAACACATAAAACAAATTGTAAGGATCCTAAGAGGACTGAATTGGGAAGAACTCAATCACACAATTCTTCTATAGGTTCCATTTTACTTTGTGCTTCATGCCACCTCTGATTTTAGCATGCTAATTAAAAATTATTATTGGACTTCAACTTTCTGAACAGCAATGTTTATATTTAAACCACAACATTCCACTTTGTTGGATATTTTATCTGAATAAAGAATAATTAGCATAAGTAAATTTCACTGGCCATACACTTTAGAAAGCGGTTGCTCAGACTATCATTTTGCATCATCAATGCGAGCTGTGGCAAGAAGGTTTGCGGTGTCTGTCAGCGTAGTGTCCAGAGGCTGGAGGCGCTACCAGGAGACAGGCCAGTATACCATGAGACGTTGAGGGGGCCGTAGGAGGGCAACAACCCAGCAGTAGGACCGCTACCTCCGCCTTTGTGCAAGGAGGAGCAGGAGGAGCACTGCCAGAGCCCTGCAAAATGACCTCCGGCAGGCCACAAATGTGCATGTGTCTGCACAAACAATTAGAAACCGACTCCATGAGGATGGTCTGAGTGCCCAACGTCCACAGATGGGGGCTGTGCTCACATCCCAACACCGTGCAGGACGCTTGGCATTTGCCACAGAACACCAGGATTGGCAAATTCGCCACTGGCGCCCTGTGCTCTTCACAGATGAAAGCAGGTTCACACTGAGCACATGTGACAGACGTGACAGAGTCTGGAGATGCCGTGGAGAGCGATCTGCTGACTGCAACATCCTTCAGCATGACCGGTTTGGCAGTGGTTCAGTAATGGCGTGAGGGTAGCATTTCTTTGGAGGGCCGCACAGCCCTCAATGTGCTTGCCAGAGGTAGCCTGACTGCTATTAGGTACCGAGATGAGATCCTCAGACCCCTTGTGAGACCATATGCTGTTGCGGTTGCCCTGGGTTCCTCCTAATGCAGGACAATGCCAGACCTCATGTGGCTGGAGTGTGTCTGCAGTTCCTGCAAGATGAAGACATTGAAGCTATGGACTGGCCTGCCCGTTCCCCAGACCTGAATCCAATTGAGCACATCTGGGACAGCATGTCTCGCTCCATCCACCAACATCACGTTGCACCACAGACTGTCCAGGAGTTGGCGGATGCTTTAGTCCAGGTCTGGGAGGAGATCCCTCAGGAGACCATCTGCCGCCTCATCAGGAGTATGACCAGGCGTTGTAGGGAGGTCATACAGGCACGTGGAGGCCACACACACTACTGAGCATCACTTTGTTTTAAGGACATTACATTCCATTTTAATTTTGTGAGTGACTCCAAATCCAGGCCTCCATTGGTTAATAAATTTGATTTTCAATTATGATTTTTGTGTGATTTTGTTAATAGCACATTCAACTTTGTACAGAACAAAGTATTTAATGAGAATATTTCATTCATTTAGATCAAGGATGTGTTATTTGAGCGTTTCCTTTATTTTTTGAGCAGTGAATATATATATATATATATATTAAAATTTATACACATACATATATACATATATATATACACATATACACACACACACACATATACAACACACATATGCACATATATACATACACACACACACACACATTTATGTTGTCTCTGGTATTTTAATTAATCAATGGTTATTCCCATATTCCCATGTTCTTAGACGGTTATATTTGCATAGCGCTTGTAAACAGAGGCAACTTTGCAAATAACTTTATTAAAATTTGCCCCCATTGTGGCCATGGGAAGTGCTTGCAAGCTTATTCCTTGTAAATACAGTTCTAGGATCAGTCGGGATTGATGGAGCCCATGGTTAGTTAGCTTTCTATCCAGCCAGCTTCAGCCCTTTGAGCTAACAATGCAGCAGCAGTAAAGCCGCCTCATATAGCAGCATTGGGGCACACTCACTGCAGACTGGCAGTGCAATGATACTGCTGGCCTTAACTGACACTCAAGCAGGAGTGCCGTCAAGTTGGCTGGTTGGGGAGCAGTGCACCCTTTAACATAGAAGATGACAACAACCCATTAAAATACAGATATTATGTATTGTTGGTTGCATTTCTATTTACATACAGTCAGCGGAAAAAGAGGGTTTTTTCCCACTGTGTGCTTTGGAGAAGAACTTGCATAACGGGAAGCCCTTACTAAACTGTGTATTTATACTAAAACAATCCAATTTGAGCTGCAAATTAACTGGAAAAAAAGTTTATTTGTGCCGCTTTTTTTTTTTTTTAACTCTCTTAAAAAATTCATCTAGCAAAAATAAAGCCGAAAAAGGGAGCTTGGAATGTTTCCAGATGATAACCATGGCCGTCAGGCACAGACTCCCAGGGCTTACTTCTCTTTTTTGAAGTACAAGAAGTAATTCGCAGATAAACCTTATCTATGTGAATATATTATGATCACAGAACACTGACGCATTTTTACATTTTTCCTTTCAGCACTTTCCACTCGAAGGAACATTTCCATAATCACTGTTGAAAAATGGGAATGTGTACCTTAGCTAGAAAGCAAATCTGCAATGTCTAACCAAGTAAGCAAAGGCACCGAAATATACTCTTCACTCTACACACGCTTTCCTTGAAAACAAACAGTCCTCGCAGCTACATTTTAGCAGCGTTTGTGCGCACGTAGATAACCCGCTATATTCACAGTGTATGTCTACAGGGGATTCCTCACGTTCACAAAGAATATGTTGATAATGTAAAGCACTGACGCTGATATATTTCTAGCATTTTAATGCAACATGAAATGCTTTAGCTCTGGAGTAACATCATGTAGATGATTATGAGAACTGTTACAATCCTCTGTATTCTAGAAATGGCTACACTTACAAATGTTACCAATCTGATATATATGTTATAATGCAGCGAGAATAATTATCCTGCCTCATTATAGGATGTCTCCTGCTTCTAAGTCCCTGATGCAATGTGAAGGTTCTGGACCCAAATACAAATACCTACCATACGTCATTTTTATTACTGGTATCCTGTTATGTAGCAAAGGGGTCTCTTCAGGCAACTTGGCTCATGTGCAATTGTAACCTCTGCACTCACTATTAACCCCTTCACCCCCAAGGGTGGTTTGCACGTTAATGACCGGGCCAATTTTTACAATTCTGACCACTGTCTCTTTATGAGGTTATAACTCTGGAACGCTTCAACGGATCTTCGCGACTCTGAGATTGTTTTCTCGTGACATATTGTACTTCACGTTAGAAGTAAAATTTCTTCGATATAACTTGCGTTTATTTTTGAAAAAAAACGCAAATATGGCGAAAAATTTTTAAAATTTTGCAATTTTCAAACTTTGAATTTTTATTCCCTTAAAACAGAGAAATATATCACACAAAATAGTTAAGAAATAACATTTCCCACATGTCTACTTTACATCAGCACAATTTTGGAACCAAAATTTTTTTTTTGTTAGGAAGTTATAAGGGTTAAAAGTTAACCAGCGATTTCTCATTTTTACAACAAAATTTACAAAGCCATTTTTTTTAGGGACCACCTCTCATTTGAAGTCACTTTGAGGGGTCTATATGGCAGAAAATACCCAAAAGTGACACCATTCTAAAAACTGCACCCCTCAAGGTACTCAAAACCACATTCAAGAAGATTATTAACCCTTCAGGTGCTTCACAGGAACTAAAGCAACGTGGAAGGAAAAAATGAATATTTAACTTTTTAGCCACAAAAATGATCTTTTACAAACTTTTTTTTTATTTTCACAAGGGTAAAAGGAGAAAATGGACAGATAAGGTTGTTATACAATTTCTCCTGAGTACGCCAATACCCAATATGTGGGGGAAAACCACTGTTTGGGCACACGGCAGAGCTCGTAAGGGAAGGAGCGCCGTTTGACTTTTTCAAACTAAAATTGGCTGGAATTGAGATTGGACGCCATGTCGTGTTTGGAGAGCCCCTGATGCGCCTAAACAGTGGAAACCCCCACAAGTGACACCATTTTGGAAACTAGACCCCCTAAGGTACTTATCTAGATCTGTTGTGAGCACTTTGAACCCCCAAGTGTTTCACAAAAGCTTATAATGCCTGGGTGTAAAAAAAAAAAAAACAATTTTCCACAAAAATGATTTTTTAGTCCCAAATTTTTGAATTTTCCCAAGGAAATTGGACCCCAAAAGTTGTTGTCCAATTTGTCCTGAGTACGCTGATACCCCATATGTGGGGGGGGAAACGGTTTGGGTGCACGGCAGGGCTTGGAAAGGAAGTAGTAACGTTTTGGAATGCAGACGTTGATGGGGGTCATGTTCCGTTTGCAGTGCCCCAGATGAGCCTAAACAGTGGAAACCCCCAAGTGACCCCATTTTGGAAACTAGACCCCTAAGGAACTTATCTAGATCTTTGGTGAGCACTTTGAACCCCCAAGTGCTTCACACAAGTTTATAATGCCCGGGCATGAAAATAAAAAATCCTATTTTTTTCCCACAAAAATTATCTTTTAGTCACTAATTTTTTATTTTCCCAAGGGTAACAGGAGAAATTGGACCACATAAGTTGTTGTCCAATTTGTCCTGAGTACGCTGATACCCCATATGTGGGGGGGAACCACTGTTTGGGCGCACGGCAGAGCTCGGAATGGAAGGAGCACCATTTGACTTTTTCCAACCAAAATTAGCTGGAATTGAGATTGGATGCCATGTTGCATTTGGAGAGCCCCTGATGTGCCTAAACAGTGGAAACCCCCCACAAATGACCCCATTTGGGAAACTAGACCCCCTAAGGAACTTTTCTAGATCTTTGGTGAGCAATTTGAACCCCCAAGTGCTTCACACAAGTTTATAATGTAGAGCCGTAAAATTTAAAAATCATATTTTTTCCACAAAAATGATCTTTTCACCCCAATTTTTATTTTTCCAAGGGTAACAAGACTCCAAAAGTTATTGTGCAATTTGTCCTGAGTGCGCTGATACCCCATATGTGGGGGTAAACCACTGTTTGGGTGCATGGCAGAGTTTGGAAGGGAAGGAGCGCCGTCTGACTTTTTCAACGCAGAATTGGCTGGACGCCATGTCGTGTTTGGAGAGCTCCTGATCTGCCTAAACAGTGGAAACCCCCATAAATGACACCATTTTGGAAACTAGACCCCTCAAGGAACTTATCTAGATGTGTGGTGAAACTTTTAACCCCAGGTGTTTCACTAAAGTTTATAACGTACAGCCGTAAAATAAAAAATCTTTTTTTTTTTTTTACAAAAATGATTTTTTCGCCCCCAATATTTTATTTTCACAAGGGTAACAGAAGAAATTGGAACCCAAAAGTTGTTGTCCAATTTGTCCTGAGTACGCTGATACCCAATATGTGGGAGAAAACTACAGTATGGGCGCACGTCAGGGCTCGGAAGGGAAGTAGTGACGTTTTGGATTGCAGACTTTGATGGAATGGTCTGGGGGCGACATGTCACATTTGGAGAGCCCCTGATGCACCTATACAGTGGAAACCCCCCACAAGTGACCCCATTTTGGCAAATAGACCCCACAAGGAACTTGTCTAGATGTGTGGTGAGCACTTTGAACCCCGAAGTGCTTCACAGAAGTTTATAACGCACAGCCGTAAAAATAAAAAATCTTTTTTTTTTTTGCAAAAATGATTTTTTTGCCCCAATATTTTATTTTTACAAGGGTAACAGGAGAAATTGGACCCCAAAAGTTGTTGTCCAATTTGTCCTGAGTACGCTGATATCCAATATGTGGGAGAAAACTACTGTATGGGTACACGTTGGGGCTCGGAAGGGAAGTAGTGACGTTTTGGATTGCAGACTTTGATGGAATGGTCTGGGGGCGTCATGTCGCATTTGGAGAGCCCCTGATGCGCCTAAACAGTGGAAATCCCCAACAAGTGACCCCATTTTGGAAAATAGACCCCACAAGGAACTTATCTAGATGTGTGGTGAGCGCTATGAAGCCCCAAGTGCTTCACAGAAGTTTATAATGTACAGCCGTAAAAACAAAAAAATAATTTTTTTTGTACAAAAATGATATTTTCGCCCCCAGTTTTTTATTTTCCAAGGGTAACAGAAGAAATAGGACAAATTGCACAATAACTCTTGGGGTCCAGAGTACGCTGATACCCCATATGTGGGGATAAACTACTGTTTGGACGCATGGCAGAGCTGAGAAGTGAAGGAGCACCGTTTGACTTTTTCAACGCAGAATTGGTTGGAATTGAGATCAGACGCCATGTCACATTTGGAGAGCCCCTGATGTGCCTAAACAGCGGAAACCCCCCAATTCTAACTCCAACCCTAACCCCAACACACCCCTAACCCTAGTCCCAACCCTAACCACAAACCTAACCCTAACACACCCCTAATCCCAACCCTAACCCTAACTTTAGCCGCAACCCTAACCCTAACGGGAAAATGGAAATAAATACTTTTTTTTAATTTTATTATTTCTACCTTACTAAGGGGGTGATAAAGGGGGGTTTGATTTACTATTTATAGCGGGTTTTTATGATTGGCAGCTGTCACGCTAAAAGACGCTTTTTATTGCAAAAATAGTTTTTGCATCATCACATTTTGAGAGCTATAATTTTTGCATATTTTGGCCCACAGAGTCATATGAGGTCTTATTTTTTGCGGGACGAGTTGACGTTTTTATTGGTACCATTTTTGAGCACGTGACGTTTTTTGATCGCTTTTTATTTCGATTTTTGGGAGGTTAGAATGAACAAAAATCAGCAATTCATGAATTTCTTTTGGGGGAGGCGTTTATACCGTTCCGCGTGTGGTAAAATTGATAAAGCAGTTTTATTCTTCGGGTCAGTACGATTATGGTGATACCTCATTTATATCATTTTTTCATGTTTTGGCGCTTTTATAGAATAAAAACAATTTTATATAAAAAATAATTATTTTTGCATCGCTTTATTCTGCGAGCTATAACTTTTTTATTTTTCGCTGATGATGCTGTATGACGGCTCGTTTTTTGCGGGACAAGATGATGTTTTCAGCGGTACCATGATTTTTTATATCGGTCTTTTTGATCGCGTGTTATTCCACTTTTTGTTCGGCGGTATGATGATAAAGCATTGATTTTTTGCTTCGTTTTTTTTTTTTTTTAAGGGGTTCACTAAAGGGGTTAACTAGTGGGACAATTTTATAGGGGGGGTCGTTACGGACGCGGCGATACCAAATCATGTGTACTTTTATTGCTTTATTTTTTTTATTTACAGGAAGAAGTGAATTTATTGGGGATTATATATATATATTTTTTTTATTTATTTTGGATTTTTTTTTAAAACATGTTTATTTTTATTTTTTTAACTTTTTTACTTTGTCCCAGGGTGGGACATCACTGTATTTTATCAGATCGCTGGTGTGACAGTGTGCACAGCACTCTGTCACACCAGCGATCGCTCAGGCAGTGCAGCAGGCTTCTCAGTGCCTGCTCTCGGCAGGCACTGAGGTAGCCGCCTCCCTCCAGGACCCCGGCGCCATCTTGGATCCGGGTCCTGGGAGGGAGGAAGCCCTCAGAACAGCGCGATCACATTGCGCTGCTCTGAGGGTCTCAGGGGGGCGCGCAGAGAGCCCCCACCCTGCGCGATCCTCCCCTGTGCCCCCAGTACACCGCGATCATGTTTGATCGCGGTGTGCAAGGGGTTAATGTGCCGGGAGCGGTCCGTGACCGCTCCTGACACACAGTCATGGGTGTCAGCTGTGATAATCGGCTGCGCTCCCCCCGGGAGCGCGTCCGATCGCACGAGACGTACTATCCCGTCCATGGTCATACGGGCCCAGGTACCATGGACGGGATAGTACGTCCGATGGCAGTAAGGGGTTAATAAAGGAAACCTGTCACATTGAACAGACCTGTGGGGAGTATGTTATACAGCTGGTGATGCTGAGCAGATTGATATATAGGTTTAAGGGAAAAGATTTTAGTGTAACTTGCATTTTATCCATTGCAATATCTGCTCTTTTTGTGCTCAACAGGAATCCGTCAGCAGGTTTTTGCTAGGTAATCTGAGAGCATCATGAGTTAAGGCCTGAGATACTGATATCATCGATGTGTCATTTATTAGGATGTGTGTTGTTGTTTCAGTCTAATGAGTGTTTTATCAGCAGGCGATTATCACTGCTGCCTGCATGAGACCTAATATAAATACAGATATCAGAACAAAAATTGATATCACACCATGGTGATTAATAGGTATGTCAAGGGCAACAGGTATACTCCAAGACCTAGATGCAAACTATGAGAACAGGAAGTACAACAACCCGTTTAAAAATCTACAATCTTTTATTAAATAATATCATAACAATCATTAAATAATTGAAAGATATTACAAGGACAAATGAATTCAAAAAATGAAGGACACGAAAATAGAGAGTCTGAGGCAAACACAGAATTCTGTATGGACCGAGAAGTTAAACTCCCATGGACACTATGCCGTAGTAATGTATAATTCTGAGAGTCCCACTGCAGTGTAAGTAATGTTATATAAGTAGTCAGCACAAAGGTAAAACTGTAATGCTGCAATCATACGAAGACACCAGAAATCAACGAATAAGTATCACAGTGCCATAGGGAAGCTTCTTACCCATATAAGTCCCTGTGTGCCATTAGACCACGCAGCATGGTAGTTTTACTTTTGTGCTGACTACTTATATAACATTACTTACACTGCAGTGGGACTCTCAGAATTATGCATTACTACGGCATAGTGCCCATGGGAGTTTAACTTCCCGGTCCATACAGAATTCTGTGTTTGCCTCAGACTCTCTATTTTCGTGTCCTTCATTTTTGAATTCCTTTGTCCTTGTAATGTCTTTCAATTAGACTGTGAGCTCTCGCGGGCAGGGTCCTATCTCCTTCTGTACTTGTGTGTGCCTTGTATTGCTCATGTTTATTGTACTTGTCTATGTATGCCCCTTTTTTCACATGTAAAGCGCCATGGTGTAAATGGTGCTATAAAACGGGTTGCTGTACTCCCTGTTCTCATTGTTTGCTGCATGAGACCTAGTCCAACTGCACCAATTGGCAACTTACTGTTCATAAACCATTACACAGAAAGCTGTGGTGTGGGTGGGGTTAGCATTCCACATCTAAAAACTGACTATCACAACTGCAGCACCCAGTAAACCAAGTGATACATCACTGGAATCAGCCTCTCTTTTCCTACATAATGTTGCTAGCAGAGGTGGTAGCAAAAACCTGGTGACACATTCCCTTTCAGAAGTCAATGGGGTAGTCCGACTCAGAGATTGACAGCTTTCTAAGTAAAGTACACTAAGGTAAGACCACACAGGTGGCTGGCAACAAGCAGATGAAAGTCCACCCTACCAGGGTGGCCCGTGGCCATACAATTTTGAAATAAGAACATGTGGCCAGTGGCCATCATAGGTGGGCAGAATATGAGCCATGTACAGCCAGAGGCCTCATGTGCTCTTGCCTTTAGGTCGACTTCAATCATTGACATTTTACCAGTCCATGTATGGATCACAATGCTGAGACGGATGACAATTAGTCTCATCCAAACAGCATCATATGAATATTCAGGTCTGGCGAATGATGGTCAGTCAGGAAATTGAGGTCCGCATACAAAGCTTGAAATTAGGATATGTGAAGCCAGTCTTGCACAGGGAATGTTATCGATCATGGATTAGGATCACACCATAACATGCACACTGGTAGCTTAAGTAAACCAATAGGACTTCCAAACCTATGTTAGTAGTGATGCTCCATCATAATCATCATTCACAGAAATTTACAGGTGGATCCCAACAGAGTTGATTTTTTTCCAGTTCTATTCTAGATAATGGATAGGAACCTTACACTCTGACATGTCGTTCTCCCAGCACATTTCCATCGTATCTGCTGCTGTGGTAGAACAGAATACAAGCACCTGAGCTGTGTATTACAGAGCAAAATAATAATGTCAATGTAAGAGTTGTCATTACTAGAGTTACTTTAAATATTTAAACATGCAACGTGACATACAACCTCTGCCTGACATTTGGTTTATGCATCAATAATTGTGCCTTCAAAGCCAATTCCATACTAGGAGTTGTGTGCACTGGTGATTCATGCAGAAAACCCTTATTGCTCAGCAGATGTTCTTGCCAGTCACGGGTAGCAGGCATTCTGTTATGGCTCATATTTTCCTATGCACAGCCAGGCCCTTGTTGCACAACCATACCATATAACAAAGTGAACATTTATCACTTACTGTACAGCATCTCCAAGAAGATTTACTTTTTATTACGGAAATCAAGAGGTGCTAGACTGCTTTGAAGCTAACTGTATACAGAAAGCCAAAGGTCAACTTTCCTATATAGATTGTTTCTGTAAGGAATGACACCTTCTTAATTCTCACACTTTACTACTTCAGCTACAAGTCATAATTCTAAAGAAGCTTCACCCAAAGTTAAAACCAAGAGAGTCTACTCAGCAGTCTTGTTTGCGAGGCTGCCTACAAGCTTGGTAATGACACTAATCTTGACTGATTGACAGAGTACAAATACACTA
Organism: Oophaga sylvatica; assembly: GCA_033576555.1. NCBI lineage: Eukaryota > Metazoa > Chordata > Amphibia > Anura > Dendrobatidae > Oophaga > Oophaga sylvatica. Next base: position 712,950,008 of record JARQOD010000001.1, read on the forward strand.
TACAGCACTAAATATTTTCTAGTTAATCAAAATCAAGATTAAGGACTCCAATGAATAAATGTAATTTGAGAGATGTAAAAAACGGTGATTGATGGCATTTACACCTCAATTTCTAGAAGTATAATCTAAAATTTAAATGTTAATGTCGTCTTCTATATACCTTTATTTTATCACTATACAAAACAGCATTAAAGGGAACCTGTCTGCAATTTTATGATGCTCTATATATGGGCAGTACGAAATGAAAACAGGCGACCCGTTCCCACTTGCTTGGATTCCCTTTGTGTCCACCCCCCCTCCTTAAATTGAGAGCTCTGGCTTAATAGAGCCAGAAAGGTAAACGCATGGAAAACAGGAAGTCGGAAGGTGTACTTAAATGTTTGTCCACGCCAAGGGTGCACGGAGCACCTGGACTTGGTTATTCTGTGCTAACAGACTACCTTTAAGATTTAAACTAACTAGGCAGAAATGTTCATTTCCTACTAAAAGGTACAATTAAATTTTTTTTCCCGCATCTGCATTCCCTCTACTGGCTTAGGGTGCGATTATAGCACCTTCTATGACACACTTCATGGGTGATCGACCCTTATCCTGAATAAAGAAGATTAGGAGGACACAATTTGGAGCAGGAAAAAAAAAAAACGGTAAATATGTTACCCAAGTTACTTCTTGCAATATCCCTATCTTATCACATATTATAGAAACAGATTCAACAATACTATATAATTAATCGATTACACTGTTCTACAGTTGTAAAAAGTTGTCAGCTTCAGTTATGAAATGAGCCATTTTTTAATGATTTTGACCATCTGAATTAAAATCTGAAAATGTAAAATTTCTGGTTTCTTTCATAAAGAGATTTCCGTTTACTGCTACATATAATTAACCCCTTAATGACCAAGCCATTTTGTAGGTTAAAGACCAGGCCAATTTTTACAATTCTTACCACTGTCTCTTTATGAGGTTATAACTCTAGAACGCTTCTACGGATCTTGGCGATTCTGAGACTGTTTTCTCGTGACATATTGTACTTCATGATAGTGGTAAAATTTCTTCAATATAACTTGCGTTTTTTTCATGAAAAAAATGGAAATATGGCAAAAATTTTGAAAATTTTGCAATTTTCAAACTTTAATTTTTATGCCATTAAATCAGAGAGATATGTCACACAAATTAGTTAATAAATAACATTTCCCACATGTCTACTTTACATCAGCATAATTTTGGAACCAAAATTTTTTTTGTTACGAAGTTATAAGTGTTAAAAGTTGACCAGCAATTTCTCATTTTTCCAACAAAATTTACAAAACCATTTTTTTAGGGACCACCTCACATTTGAAGTGAATTTGAGGGGTCAATATGACAGAAAATACCCAAAAGTGACACCATTCTAAAAACTGCACCCCTCAACGTGTTCAAAGCCACATTCAAGAAGTTTATTAACCCTTTAGGTACTTCACAAGAATTGAAGCAATGTGGAAGGAAAAAATGAACATTTAACTTTTTTTCCCAAAATTTTTCTTTCGACACAATTTTTTTAAATTTTGTCAAAAGGTATCAGGAGAAAATGAACCACAATATTTGTTGTACAATTTCTCCAGAGTACACCGATATACCATGTGTGGGGGTAAACCACTATTTGGGCGCATGGCAGAGCTCGGAATGGAAGCAGCGCCATTTGACTTTTTTGGCTGGAATTGAGATTGGACGCCATGTCGCATTTGGAGAGTCCCTGTGTGCCTAAACAGTGGAAACCCCCCACAAGTGACCCCATTTTGGAAACTGGACCCCTCAAGGAACTCATCTAAATGTGTTGTGAGAGCTTTTAACCCCCAAGGGCTTCACAGAAGGTTAGAACGTAGAGCCGTAAAATTAAAAAATCATATTTTTTCCACAAAAATGATCTTTTCATCCCAATTATTATTTTCCAAAGGATAAAAGGACCCCAAAAGTTATTGGGCAATTAGTCCTGAGTACGCTGATACCCCATATGTGGGGGTATACCACTATTTGGGCGCATGGCAGAGTTCGGAAGGGAAGAAGCGCCATTTGACTTTTTTGGCTGGAATTGAGATTGGACGCCATGTCGCATTTGGAGAGTCCCTGTGTGCCTAAACAGTGGAAACCCCCCACAAGTGACCCCATTTTGGAAACTGGACCCCTCAAGGAACTCATCTAAATGTGTTGTGAGAGCTTTTAACCCCCAAGGGCTTCACAGAAGGTTATAACGTAGAGCCGTAAAATTAAAAAATCATATTTTTTCCACAAAAATGATCTTTTCATCCCAATTATTACTTTCCAAAGGATAAAAGGACCCCAAAAGTTATTGGGCAATTAGTCCTGAGTACGCGGATATCCCATATGTGGGGGGGAACCACTATTTTGACGCATGGCAGAGCTCGAAAGGGAAGTAGCGCCTTTTTCAAATGCAGACTTTGATGGAATGGTCTGCGGGTGTCATGTCACGTTTGGATAGCCCCTGATGTGCCTAAACAGTAGAAACCCCCCACAAGTGACTCCATTTTGGAAACTAGACCCCCCAAGGAACTTTTCTAGATGTGTGGTGAGCACTTTGAACCCCAAGTGCTTCACAGAAGTTTATAACGTAGAGCCGTGAAAATAAAAAAATCATATTTTTTTCCACAAAAATAATCTTTTTGCCCAAATTTTTATTTTTATAATGGTAACAGGAGAAATAGGACCCCAAAAGCTATTGTGCAATTTGTCCTGAGTACGCTGATATCCCATACGTGGGGGTGAACCACTATTTTGACGCATGGCAGAGATCGGAAGGGAAGGAGCACCGTTTTTAAATGCAGACTTTGATGGAATGGTCTGCGGGTGTCATGTCGCGCTTGGAGAGCCCCTGATGTGCCTAAACAGTAGAAACCCCCCACAAATGACCCCATTTTGCAAACTAGACCCCCAAGGAACTTATCTAGATGTGTGGTCAGCACTTGAACCCCCAAGGGCTTCACAGAAGTTTATAACGTAGAGCCGTGAAAATAAAAAAAATCATATTTTTTTCCACAAAAATGACCTTTTTGCCCCCAAATTTTTATTTTTATAAGGGTAACAGGAGAAATAGGACCCCAAAACCTATTGTGCATTTTGTCCTGAGTACGCTGATACCCCATATGCGGGGGGGAACCACTGTGATCGCCTTACTGCGATCTTTGGGAGGCACAATGAACAAATCTACCAAAGGTGAAGAATTGGTTTTCTTTTTTACGCCGTTCCTCGTGCGATATTAGTGATTAGGCGACTTTATTCCTCGGATCGGTGCGATTACAGCGATACCAGATTTACTCCCTTTTTTCATGTTTAGCTTCTGTCACACACTAAAAGATGCTTTTTTTTGGAATAATTTTTTGTAAGAATTTTTTGCATCGCCGTATTTTGAGAGCTATAATTTTTCCATATTTCGGCCGACAGAGTTATCTGTGGGCTTATTTTTTGCGGGACGAGCTGATGTTTTTATTGGTACCATATTCGGGCACATAACGTTTTTTGATCGCTTCCTATTCCGATTTTTGTGGAAGCAGAATGAACAAAAACCAGCAATTCAGGAATTGTTTTTTTTTTTTTTTTTTTTTCCCCCGTTCCGCGTGTGGTAAAATTGATAAAGCAGCTTTATTCTTCGGGTTACTACGATTACAGCGATACCTCATTTATATGTTTTTTTTATGTTTTGGCGTTTTTTACACAAAGAATTTTATAGAAAAAATAATTATTTTTGCATCAGTTTATTCCGCGAGCTATAACTTTTTATTTTTTCGCTGATGATGCTGTATAGCGGCTTGTTTTTTGCGGGACAAG
>JARQOD010000001.1:712953926-713088965 GCA_033576555.1 Oophaga sylvatica
AGACCCCTAAGGAACTTTTCTAGATCTTTGGTGAGCAATTTGAACCCCCAAGTGCTTCACACAAGTTTATAATGTAGAGCCGTAAAATTTAAAAATCATATTTTTTCCACAAAAATGATCTTTTCAACCCCAATTTTTATTTTTCCAAGGGTAACAAGACTCCAAAAGTTATTGTGCAATTTGTCCTGAGTGCGCTGATACCCCATATGTGGGGGTAAACCACTGTTTGGGTGCATGGCAGAGTTTGGAAGGGAAGGAGCGCCGTCTGACTTTTTCAACGCAGAATTGGCTGGACGCCATGTCGTGTTTGGAGAGCTCCTGATCTGCCTAAACAGTGGAAACCCCCATAAATGACACCATTTTGGAAACTAGACCCCTCAAGGAACTTATCTAGATGTGTGGTGAGAAACTTTTAACCCCCAGGTGTTTCACTAAAGTTTATAACGTACAGCCGTAAAATAAAAAATCTTTTTTTTTTTTTTACAAAAATGATTTTTTCGCCCCCAATATTTTATTTTCACAAGGGTAACAGAAGAAATTGGAACCCAAAAGTTGTTGTCCAATTTGTCCTGAGTACGCTGATACCCAATATGTGGGAGAAAACTACAGTATGGGCGCACGTCAGGGCTCGGAAGGGAAGTAGTGACGTTTTGGATTGCAGACTTTGATGGAATGGTCTGGGGGCGACATGTCACATTTGGAGAGCCCCTGATGCACCTATACAGTGGAAACCCCCCACAAGTGACCCCATTTTGGCAAATAGACCCCACAAGGAACTTGTCTAGATGTGTGGTGAGCACTTTGAACCCCGAAGTGCTTCACAGAAGTTTATAACGCACAGCCGTAAAAATAAAAAATCTTTTTTTTTTTGCAAAAATGATTTTTTTGCCCCAATATTTTATTTTTACAAGGGTAACAGGAGAAATTGGACCCCAAAAGTTGTTGTCCAATTTGTCCTGAGTACGCTGATATCCAATATGTGGGAGAAAACTACTGTATGGGTACACGTTGGGGCTCGGAAGGGAAGTAGTGACGTTTTGGATTGCAGACTTTGATGGAATGGTCTGGGGGCGTCATGTCGCATTTGGAGAGCCCCTGATGCGCCTAAACAGTGGAAATCCCCAACAAGTGACCCCATTTTGGAAAATAGACCCCACAAGGAACTTATCTAGATGTGTGGTGAGCGCTATGAAGCCCCAAGTGCTTCACAGAAGTTTATAATGTACAGCCGTAAAAACAAAAAAATAATTTTTTTTGTACAAAAATGATATTTTCGCCCCCAGTTTTTTATTTTCCCAAGGGTAACAGAAGAAATAGGACAAATTGCACAATAACTCTTGGGGTCCAGAGTACGCTGATACCCCATATGTGGGGATAAACTACTGTTTGGACGCATGGCAGAGCTGAGAAGTGAAGGAGCACCGTTTGACTTTTTCAACGCAGAATTGGTGGAATTGAGATCAGACGCCATGTCACATTTGGAGAGCCCCTGATGTGCCTAAACAGCGGAAACCCCCCAATTCTAACTCCAACCCTAACCCCAACACACCCCTAACCCTAGTCCCAACCCTAACCACAAACCTAACCCTAACACACCCCTAATCCCAACCCTAACCCTAACTTTAGCCGCAACCCTAACCCTAACGGGAAAATGGAAATAAATACTTTTTTTTAATTTTATTATTTCTACCTTACTAAGGGGGTGATAAAGGGGGGTTTGATTTACTATTTATAGCGGGTTTTTATGATTGGCAGCTGTCACGCTAAAAGACGCTTTTTATTGCAAAAATAGTTTTTGCATCATCACATTTTGAGAGCTATAATTTTTGCATATTTTGGCCCACAGAGTCATATGAGGTCTTATTTTTTGCGGGACGAGTTGACGTTTTTATTGGTACCATTTTTGAGCACGTGACGTTTTTTGATCGCTTTTTATTTCGATTTTTGGGAGGTTAGAATGAACAAAAATCAGCAATTCATGAATTTCTTTTGGGGGAGGCGTTTATAACCGTTCCGCGTGTGGTAAAATTGATAAAGCAGTTTTATTCTTCGGGTCAGTACGATTATGGTGATACCTCATTTATATCATTTTTTCATGTTTTGGCGCTTTTATAGAATAAAAACAATTTTATATAAAAAATAATTATTTTTGCATCGCTTTATTCTGCGAGCTATAACTTTTTTATTTTTCGCTGATGATGCTGTATGACGGCTCGTTTTTTGCGGGACAAGATGATGTTTTCAGCGGTACCATGATTTTTTATATCGGTCTTTTTGATCGCGTGTTATTCCACTTTTTGTTCGGCGGTATGATGATAAAGCATTGATTTTTTGCTTCGTTTTTTTTTTTTTTAAGGGGTTCACTAAAGGGGTTAACTAGTGGGACAATTTTATAGGGGGGGTCGTTACGGACGCGGCGATACCAAACATGTGTACTTTTATTGCTTTATTTTTTTTATTTACAGGAAGAAGTGAATTTATTGGGGATTATATATATATATTTTTTTTATTTATTTTGGATTTTTTTTAAAACATGTTTATTTTTATTTTTTTAACTTTTTTACTTTGTCCCAGGGTGGGACATCACTGTATTTTATCAGATCGCTGGTGTGACAGTGTGCACAGCACTCTGTCACACCAGCGATCGCTCAGGCAGTGCAGCAGGCTTCTCAGTGCCTGCTCTCGGCAGGCACTGAGGTAGCCGCCTCCCTCCAGGACCCCGGCGCCATCTTGGATCCGGGTCCTGGGAGGGAGGAAGCCCTCAGAACAGCGCGATCACATTGCGCTGCTCTGAGGGTCTCAGGGGGGCGCGCAGAGAGCCCCCACCCTGCGCGATCCTCCCCTGTGCCCCCAGTACACCGCGATCATGTTTGATCGCGGTGTGCAAGGGTTAATGTGCCGGGAGCGGTCCGTGACCGCTCCTGACACACAGTCATGGGTGTCAGCTGTGATAATCGGCTGCGCTCCCCCCGGGAGCGCGTCCGATCGCACGAGACGTACTATCCCGTCCATGGTCATACGGGCCCAGGTACCATGGACGGGATAGTACGTCCGATGGCAGTAAGGGTTAATAAAGGAAACCTGTCACATTGAACAGACCTGTGGGGAGTATGTTATACAGCTGGTGATGCTGAGCAGATTGATATATAGGTTTAAGGGAAAAGATTTTAGTGTAACTTGCATTTTATCCATTGCAATATCTGCTCTTTTTGTGCTCAACAGGAATCCGTCAGCAGGTTTTTGCTAGGTAATCTGAGAGCATCATGAGTTAAGGCCTGAGATACTGATATCATCGATGTGTCATTTATTAGGATGTGTGTTGTTGTTTCAGTCTAATGAGTGTTTTATCAGCAGGCGATTATCACTGCTGCCTGCATGAGACCTAATATAAATACAGATATCAGAACAAAAATTGATATCACACCATGGTGATTAATAGGTATGTCAAGGGCAACAGGTATACTCCAAGACCTAGATGCAAACTATGAGAACAGGAAGTACAACAACCCGTTTAAAAATCTACAATCTTTTATTAAATAATATCATAACAATCATTAAATAATTGAAAGATATTACAAGGACAAATGAATTCAAAAAATGAAGGACACGAAAATAGAGAGTCTGAGGCAAACACAGAATTCTGTATGGACCGAGAAGTTAAACTCCCATGGACACTATGCCGTAGTAATGTATAATTCTGAGAGTCCCACTGCAGTGTAAGTAATGTTATATAAGTAGTCAGCACAAAGGTAAAACTGTAATGCTGCAATCATACGAAGACACCAGAAATCAACGAATAAGTATCACAGTGCCATAGGGAAGCTTCTTACCCATATAAGTCCCTGTGTGCCATTAGACCACGCAGCATGGTAGTTTTACTTTTGTGCTGACTACTTATATAACATTACTTACACTGCAGTGGGACTCTCAGAATTATGCATTACTACGGCATAGTGCCCATGGGAGTTTAACTTCCCGGTCCATACAGAATTCTGTGTTTGCCTCAGACTCTCTATTTTCGTGTCCTTCATTTTTTGAATTCCTTTGTCCTTGTAATGTCTTTCAATTAGACTGTGAGCTCTCGCGGGCAGGGTCCTATCTCCTTCTGTACTTGGTGTGCCTTGTATTGCTCATGTTTATTGTACTTGTCTATGTATGCCCCTTTTTTCACATGTAAAGCGCCATGGTGTAAATGGTGCTATAAAACGGGTTGCTGTACTCCCTGTTCTCATTGTTTGCTGCATGAGACCTAGTCCAACTGCACCAATTGGCAACTTACTGTTCATAAACCATTACACAGAAAGCTGTGGTGTGGGTGGGGTTAGCATTCCACATCTAAAAACTGACTATCACAACTGCAGCACCCAGTAAACCAAGTGATACATCACTGGAATCAGCCTCTCTTTTCCTACATAATGTTGCTAGCAGAGGTGGTAGCAAAAACCTGGTGACACATTCCCTTTCAGAAGTCAATGGGGTAGTCCGACTCAGAGATTGACAGCTTTCTAAGTAAAGTACACTAAGGTAAGACCACACAGGTGGCTGGCAACAAGCAGATGAAAGTCCACCCTACCAGGGTGGCCCGTGGCCATACAATTTTGAAATAAGAACATGTGGCCAGTGGCCATCATAGGTGGGCAGAATATGAGCCATGTACAGCCAGAGGCCTCATGTGCTCTTGCCTTTAGGTCGACTTCAATCATTGACATTTTACCAGTCCATGTATGGATCACAATGCTGAGACGGATGACAATTAGTCTCATCCAAACAGCATCATATGAATATTCAGGTCTGGCAAATGATGGTCAGTCAGGAAATTGAGGTCCGCATACAAAGCTTGAAATTAGGATATGTGAAGCCAGTCTTGCACAGGGAATGTTATCGATCATGGATTAGGATCACACCATAACATGCACACTGGTAGCTTAAGTAAACCAATAGGACTTCCAAACCTATGTTAGTAGTGATGCTCCATCATAATCATCATTCACAGAAATTTACAGGTGGATCCCAACAGAGTTGATTTTTTTCCAGTTCTATTCTAGATAATGGATAGGAACCTTACACTCTGACATGTCGTTCTCCCAGCACATTTCCATCGTATCTGCTGCTGTGGTAGAACAGAATACAAGCACCTGAGCTGTGTATTACAGAGCAAAATAATAATGTCAATGTAAGAGTTGTCATTACTAGAGTTACTTTAAATATTTAAACATGCAACGTGACATACAACCTCTGCCTGACATTTGGTTTATGCATCAATAATTGTGCCTTCAAAGCCAATTCCATACTAGGAGTTGTGTGCACTGGTGATTCATGCAGAAAACCCTTATTGCTCAGCAGATGTTCTTGCCAGTCACGGGTAGCAGGCATTCTGTTATGGCTCATATTTTCCTATGCACAGCCAGGCCCTTGTTGCACAACCATACCATATAACAAAGTGAACATTTATCACTTACTGTACAGCATCTCCAAGAAGATTTACTTTTTATTACGGAAATCAAGAGGTGCTAGACTGCTTTGAAGCTAACTGTATACAGGAAAGCCAAAGGTCAACTTTCCTATATAGATTGTTTCTGTAAGGAATGACACCTTCTTAATTCTCACACTTTACTACTTCAGCTACAAGTCATAATTCTAAAGAAGCTTCACCCAAAGTTAAAACCAAGAGAGTCTACTCAGCAGTCTTGTTTGCGAGGCTGCCTACAAGCTTGGTAATGACACTAATCTTGACTGATTGACAGAGTACAAATACACTATACAGCACTAAATATTTTCTAGTTAATCAAAATCAAGATTAAGGACTCCAATGAATAAATGTAATTTGAGAGATGTAAAAAACGGTGATTGATGGCATTTACACCTCAATTTCTAGAAGTATAATCTAAAATTTAAATGTTAATGTCGTCTTCTATATACCTTTATTTTATCACTATACAAAACAGCATTAAAGGGAACCTGTCTGCAATTTTATGATGCTCTATATATGGGCAGTACGAAATGAAAACAGGCGACCCGTTCCCACTTGCTTGGATTCCCTTTGTGTCCACCCCCCCTCCTTAAATTGAGAGCTCTGGCTTAATAGAGCCAGAAAGGTAAACGCATGGAAAACAGGAAGTCGGAAGGTGTACTTAAATGTTTGTCCACGCCAAGGGTGCACGGAGCACCTGGACTTGGTTATTCTGTGCTAACAGACTACCTTTAAGATTTAAACTAACTAGGCAGAAATGTTCATTTCCTACTAAAAGGTACAATTAAATTTTTTTTCCCGCATCTGCATTCCCTCTACTGGCTTAGGGTGCGATTATAAGCACCTTCTATGACACACTTCATGGGTGATCGACCCTTATCCTGAATAAAGAAGATTAGGAGGACACAATTTGGAGCAGGAAAAAAAAAAACGGTAAATATGTTACCCAAGTTACTTCTTGCAATACCCTATCTTATCACATATTATAGAAACAGATTCAACAATACTATATAATTAATCGATTACACTGTTCTACAGGTTGTAAAAAGTTGTCAGCTTCAGTTATGAAATGAGCCATTTTTTAATGATTTTGACCATCTGAATTAAAATCTGAAATGTAAAATTTCTGGTTTCTTTCATAAAGAGATTTCCGTTTACTGCTACATATAATTAACCCCTTAATGACCAAGCCATTTTGTAGGTTAAAGACCAGGCCAATTTTTACAATTCTTACCACTGTCTCTTTATGAGGTTATAACTCTGGAACGCTTCTACGGATCTTGGCGATTCTGAGACTGTTTTCTCGTGACATATTGTACTTCATGATAGTGGTAAAATTTCTTCAATATAACTTGCGTTTTTTCATGAAAAAAATGGAAATATGGCAAAAATTTTGAAAATTTTGCAATTTTCAAACGTTTAATTTTTATGCCATTAAATCAGAGAGATATGTCACACAAATTAGTTAATAAATAACATTTCCCACATGTCTACTTTACATCAGCATAATTTTGGAACCAAAATTTTTTTTTGTTACGAAGTTATAAGTGTTAAAAGTTGACCAGCAATTTCTCATTTTTCCAACAAAATTTACAAAACCATTTTTTTAGGGACCACCTCACATTTGAAGTGAATTTGAGGGGTCAATATGACAGAAAATACCCAAAAGTGACACCATTCTAAAAACTGCACCCCTCAACGTGTTCAAAGCCACATTCAAGAAGTTTATTAACCCTTTAGGTACTTCACAAGAATTGAAGCAATGTGGAAGGAAAAAATGAACATTTAACTTTTTTTCCCAAAATTTTTCTTTCGACACAATTTTTTTAAATTTTGTCAAAAGGTATCAGGAGAAAATGAACCACAATATTTGTTGTACAATTTCTCCAGAGTACACCGATATACCATGTGTGGGGGTAAACCACTATTTGGGCGCATGGCAGAGCTCGGAATGGAAGCAGCGCCATTTGACTTTTTTGGCTGGAATTGAGATTGGACGCCATGTCGCATTTGGAGAGTCCCTGTGTGCCTAAACAGTGGAAACCCCCCACAAGTGACCCCATTTTGGAAACTGGACCCCTCAAGGAACTCATCTAAATGTGTTGTGAGAGCTTTTAACCCCCAAGGGCTTCACAGAAGGTTAGAACGTAGAGCCGTAAAATTAAAAAATCATATTTTTTCCACAAAAATGATCTTTTCATCCCAATTATTATTTTCCAAAGGATAAAAGGACCCCAAAAGTTATTGGGCAATTAGTCCTGAGTACGCTGATACCCCATATGTGGGGGTATACCACTATTTGGGCGCATGGCAGAGTTCGGAAGGGAAGAAGCGCCATTTGACTTTTTTGGCTGGAATTGAGATTGGACGCCATGTCGCATTTGGAGAGTCCCTGTGTGCCTAAACAGTGGAAACCCCCCACAAGTGACCCCATTTTGGAAACTGGACCCCTCAAGGAACTCATCTAAATGTGTTGTGAGAGCTTTTAACCCCCAAGGGCTTCACAGAAGGTTATAACGTAGAGCCGTAAAATTAAAAAATCATATTTTTTCCACAAAAATGATCTTTTCATCCCAATTATTACTTTCCAAAGGATAAAAGGACCCCAAAAGTTATTGGGCAATTAGTCCTGAGTACGCGGATATCCCATATGTGGGGGGGAACCACTATTTTGACGCATGGCAGAGCTCGAAAGGGAAGTAGCGCCTTTTTCAAATGCAGACTTTGATGGAATGGTCTGCGGGTGTCATGTCACGTTTGGATAGCCCCTGATGTGCCTAAACAGTAGAAACCCCCCACAAGTGACTCCATTTTGGAAACTAGACCCCCCAAGGAACTTTTCTAGATGTGTGGTGAGCACTTTGAACCCCCAAGTGCTTCACAGAAGTTTATAACGTAGAGCCGTGAAAATAAAAAAATCATATTTTTTTCCACAAAAATAATCTTTTTGCCCCAAATTTTTATTTTATAATGGTAACAGGAGAAATAGGACCCCAAAAGCTATTGTGCAATTTGTCCTGAGTACGCTGATATCCCATACGTGGGGGTGAACCACTATTTTGACGCATGGCAGAGATCGGAAGGGAAGGAGCACCGTTTTTAAATGCAGACTTTGATGGAATGGTCTGCGGGTGTCATGTCGCGCTTGGAGAGCCCCTGATGTGCCTAAACAGTAGAAACCCCCCACAAATGACCCCATTTTGCAAACTAGACCCCCCAAGGAACTTATCTAGATGTGTGGTCAGCACTTGAACCCCCAAGGGCTTCACAGAAGTTTATAACGTAGAGCCGTGAAAATAAAAAAAATCATATTTTTTTCCACAAAAATGACCTTTTTGCCCCCAAATTTTTATTTTTATAAGGGTAACAGGAGAAATAGGACCCCAAAACCTATTGTGCATTTTGTCCTGAGTACGCTGATACCCCATATGCGGGGGGGAACCACTGTGATCGCCTTACTGCGATCTTTGGGAGGCACAATGAACAAATCTACCAAAGGTGAAGAATTGGTTTTCTTTTTTACGCCGTTCCTCGTGCGATATTAGTGATTAGGCGACTTTATTCCTCGGATCGGTGCGATTACAGCGATACCAGATTTACTCCCTTTTTTCATGTTTAGCTTCTGTCACACACTAAAAGATGCTTTTTTTTGGAATAATTTTTTGTAAGAATTTTTTGCATCGCCGTATTTTGAGAGCTATAATTTTTCCATATTTCGGCCGACAGAGTTATCTGTGGGCTTATTTTTTGCGGGACGAGCTGATGTTTTTATTGGTACCATATTCGGGCACATAACGTTTTTTGATCGCTTCCTATTCCGATTTTTGTGGAAGCAGAATGAACAAAAACCAGCAATTCAGGAATTGTTTTTTTTTTTTTTTTTTTTTTCCCCCGTTCCGCGTGTGGTAAAATTGATAAAGCAGCTTTATTCTTCGGGTTACTACGATTACAGCGATACCTCATTTATATGTTTTTTTTATGTTTTGGCGTTTTTTACACAAAGAATTTTATAGAAAAAATAATTATTTTTGCATCAGTTTATTCCGCGAGCTATAACTTTTTTATTTTTTCGCTGATGATGCTGTGTAGCGGCTTGTTTTTTGCGGGACAAGATGACGTTTTCAGCGGTACCATGATTATTTATATCTGACTTTTTGATCGCGTGTTATTGCACTTTTTCCAAGCGGTATAATGATACCGCTTGGAAAAAGTATAATTTACTACTTTTTTGTGTTTTTTTTTTACGGCTTTCACTGAAGGGGTTAACTAGGGTTATGCTTTTATAGATGGGATTTTTACGGACGTGGCGATACCTAACATGTGTATTTTTTTTGTTTTTTATTTTTTTTTATTACATAAAAATGTGTATTTTTAGGGGATTTTTTTTAATTATTTTTTAATATTTTTTTTACAATTTTTAAAAAAAATGATTTTTTTCAACTTGTCCCTTTATGGGACTTTCACTTTTTTTACTTTTGATTGCAGTTACAATGCATTGCAATGCTCTGGCATTGCAATGCATTGTACCTATGGGGAAAGCTGCTGTGACATGATCACAGCAGCTTCCCGTAGCTAGATGACCGGAGGTTGTCATGACAACCCCCGGGTCATCAAGGCAGAGATCAGGCCCTGCGATTACATCGCTGGGACGCTGATCTGAGGCAGAGGGAGCACCCGACCCTCTGCCTCCCCCCCTGAGCTCTGCGATCGCGCTCGATCGCAGCAGTCAGGGGGTTAACAGCCAGGGGCGGTGGGGGCTCCGCTCCTGGCTGTCAGTGCAGGAAGCCTGGCCACTGCAGCGCCGGCTCCTGCACTGATCGCGCTGGGGAAGCTGAAATTTCAGCTTCTCCTGCGCGATCGCTGCTGTGTTTGGTCAGTCAGATTGACTGACCAACCACAGCGCTGTGAGTGCGGGGACCGACGGCAAAGGTCCCCGCACCGCTTGCCGTGCCTGTCAGCTGTCTGTGACAGCTGTCGGCACTGATCTACCACGGCGTGTTTACACGCTGTGGTAGATCAAAGGCATGACGTGCAGAGTCCGTCCTGGTGCCGGAACTGGCACCTTGTCATGACGGACTCTGCACGTCATTGGACATTAAGGGGTTAACAAATAAAAGTTTCAGTACTTTGAAACATTATTATGTTTACAAATATAAAGATGCAGAATATTTTGCTATGCCAATTTTCTGATATTTAGAGGAAATTTTGCGACAATTCAAATAACTAAAACATGTGTAAAAACTATTGAAAATTATAAATTTACAGAAATTGCACTACAAACCTTGGTCCTCATTCAGTGACAACTCTTTTTTGCTTGTCTCTTGTACTCCTGCATCAGATCATCTCTTACAATTTTGCAACATTAATCTGCAAGTATTGTTGGATTCCATTTTCCTCGATATCTTTTCTCCATAGCTGCAATATTTTGGTGAAGTCTCTCACTGTGCTTGTCACTCACTGCTCCGCAGTTTGATGAAAAAAGTCTAGATGCACATGTAAGAAATGAATCTTTAAGGACATGTTACAGCCAAGATCCTTATATGTTTTGAGGAGATTTTCCACCAACCCTTCATAGTTATCTGCTCGAGTTTCCCAAAAAATTAGTTACCACCAATGCGAATATTACCCATGCAGCCTTTTCCTTGCAACAAACACAGAAACTCCTCATCTTGAAGACTCTTACTAATCTGCACGACTTTTCCAACTCACACCGAAAGCAGCAACACTTTGTGCATCCATCCTGGAAACCAAGTAAGAGGGCACCTACCTTTAAATTACCACAGAGAGGTCACAAATGTTGGTCATAGTTCAGGCATCTCAACAGCTGTTTCATGTGGTCATAGGTTTTTTTATGTGGATTGCATAACCAACTGGAACTGAAGGTAACACAGTGCCATTATGTTATACAGCAAGGCGGCTTTTTGACTTGTTATGGAGGACTCGATGAAGAGCATCTATTTCTCTGTATTATGACTTATCTTCAGAGCTTCCATTAAACTGTTCATCTTGTTCCATGCCAGAATATCGCCCTCCATAAAAAAAAGTATTGGACAAGATCTTTAGCACGGTTGGGTAACAAAGAAATCTGAATATCGCCCGCTAGCAGATTCCACTGCTGTAGCCTGGAACCCGAGAGATACTCTTGGGCACATCCATATCTCTGACACGATCGTTCAGTTCACTTTGTGTTATAAGGTGTGGTTCAGTTGAGATTACTGTCAGAAAGGCTGGGTCGTGAGAGAAAGATGCTTCATGACACCAAGCGCTCTTTTCTTCCTCACTTGACTCGACTGAAAATGTTTCTGGTACTTTTGGAACCGGCAGTTTTTCTGTATGTGGTACTGGGCATCTTGCAGATGGAATGTTTGGATACTGTAATGTCCACTTCTTCCATAAAACTTATTTCCTAATGTAGGGTACCATGCAGAAATAGCAATTGGAAGTGTGATCAGGTTAGCTCTCTCTAGATTGGGACAGCAAAAGGCATAGATGGTTTCTTCCCATGCAACCACTGGGTAAAATGTGATGTACATCTATTGCAGCATATACAGTTGAAAACAGAAGTTTACATACACTATATAAAAAGACACATTCATGTTTTTCTCAATATCTGACATGAAATCAGAATAAAACTTTCCCGTTTTAGGCCAGTTAGGATTACCATATTTATTTATTAATATTTGCCAAATGCCAGAATAATGAGAGAGAGAAAATGTTTTAAGACATTTTTATTACTTTCTGCAAAGTCAAAAGTTTACATACATTTCATTAGTATTTGGTACCATTGCCCTTAAACTGAATGACTTGGGTCAAACATTTGGGATATCCATCCAGAAACTTCTCACAATAGTTGGTCGGAATTTGGATCCATTCCTCCTGACAAAACTGGAGTAATTAATCCAGGTTTGTAGGTTGCCTTGCTCGCACTTGCCTTTTCAGCTCTGCCCAAAAATTGTCAATAGGATTGAGATCATGGCTTTTTGATGGCCACTCCAAAAAATTGACTTTGCTATCCTGAAGCCACTTTGTTACCACTTTCGTATTAGGCTTCGGGTCATTGTCCATTTGGAAGACCCATTTCTGCCCAAGCTTTAACTTCCTGGCCGATGTCTTGAGATGTAGTTTCAGTATTGCCACATAATCTTCTTTTTTCATGATGCAATCTATTTTTTGAAGTGCACCAGTCCCTACTGCAGAAAAACAAACCCACAATATGATGCTGCCACCCCAGTTAGCATGGTGTTCTTAGGCTTCCAAGTTTTCTCCCTTTTCCCTCCAAACGTAATAATGTTCATTATGCCCAAAAAGTTCAATTTTAGTTTCATCAGACCACAGGACATGTCTCCAGAAATTAAGGTCTTTGTTCCTGTGTGCATTTGCAAACATTAATCAAGATTTTTTTGGAGTAATGGATTCTTCCTGGCAGAGTGGCCTTTCAGCTCATGTTGATACAGTACTCGTTTCACTGTGGATATTTACACAATCTTACCATCTTCTGCCATCATCATCACAAGGTCTTATGCTTTTTCCAGCATAGACAACTGCCTTCAGATACAAGATGTGCAGCATCTGAAACAAGGGATGATGGAAGCCTGTGCTAGCATTTCTTCTGCGGTGTTGCTATCAGGGTGTCAAGAGTGGGAGAAGAGGGTTGCATTGACAATCCAAGACAACGGGCAGCACTTTGAACACATTTTATAAGTGGTCATAAACTTGTATAAAACTCATGAAAGAATAAAGTTATGTTAAAACCAAGCACACCATTGTTTTTCTTGAGAAATTTTCAATAAGTTTGATGTGTCACATGACCCACTTTCCATTGGAAACACTAAAGTTGGATCCAAAATGGCCGACTTGAAAATGGCCACCATGGTCACCACCCATCTTGAAAAGTTTTCCCCCTCCCATATACTAATGTATAATGTATAAACAGGAAGTTGATATCACCAACCATTCCCATTTTATTTAGGTGTAT
Source organism: Oophaga sylvatica (assembly GCA_033576555.1). Lineage (NCBI taxonomy): Eukaryota > Metazoa > Chordata > Amphibia > Anura > Dendrobatidae > Oophaga > Oophaga sylvatica. The sequence goes on from JARQOD010000001.1 coordinate 712,967,372, forward strand.
CCATATAAATGGCTCACCCTGTAGAAACATGTCAATACGCTAAGTAACTAAGCTAACAAATACTAAAAGAGCACACCTTACAAAGAGAGCATTTATAAAAGCAAATGATGCAACTGTAATTAGGATTATGTCATCGGAGCTCAGTTGGCGTTTGATTGGTCACCCTAAGACGATAGAATACTGAAGGCTCAAACTAAATAGATGGTGTAACAGACTAGACATTAACAATACAATAGTGATTAAATAACAAAGACACAATTTTTCTATAAACGTGCATGAAAGGTTGTTATAAGTAATTACAACCTTGTCTGGATCAGCAAATTTAAGCATCATATTAGTTTTCAGCACCACAAAATTACCGTATATACTCATGTATAAGCCGACCCGTGTATAAGCCGACCCCCCTAATTTTGCCACAAAAAACTGGGAAAACTTATTGACTCGCGTAGAAGCCTAGGGTGAAAAATGATTATGCCCCCATATGATGCTCCACAGATTAGGCCCCCATAAACTGCAGATTATGCCCCCATATGCTGCACAGATTATGCCCAATATGATCCACAGATTATGCCCCCATATGCTCCAGATTATGCACCCATATGCTCCAGATTATGCCCCCATATGCTGCACAATTATGCCCCCGTATAATCCACAGATTATGCCCCATATGCTCGAGATTATGCCCCCACATGCTCCAGATTATGCCCCCATATGCTCCAGAGATCATGCCCCCATATGCTCCAGATTATGCCCCATATATTCCACAGATTATGCCCCATATGCTGCACAATTATGCCCGGTATGATCCACAGATTATGCCCCATATGCTCCAGATTATGCCCCCATATGCTGCACAAATATTCCCCCGTATGATCCACAGATTATGCCCCATATGCTCCAGATTATGCCCCCATATGCTCCAGATTATGCCCCCATATGTTCCACAGATTATGCCCCCATATGCTGCACAATTATGCCCCATAGTATACGTCCCTTATGCTGCTGCAAAAAATGACACTCACCTCTCGTCGCTGGGGGCCAGGTGCCGGTGTCCTGAGCAGGTGGTGACACTGGCGCGCTATGGGGGACAGGTGCCGGTATCACCGCTCGCTCAGGACCCCGGCACCTGAGATATTTACCTGTCCTCTCTCCACCGCTGCACACTGCTCCCTCTTCCGGGTCCTCGGCAGTGAATGATCAGGCAGGGGGCGCGACGCGCACTAAAGACGTCATCGCGCCCTCTGCCTGATCATTCACAGCCAGAGGAGTCGGACGATGGAGCAGCGCGCAGCGGTGGAGAGAGTACAGGTAAATATCGCTATACTCACCCCTCCGCCGGCGCGTCTCCGCAGCTCTTCAGTCCTACAGCGGTCACGTGGTACCGCACATTAAAGTCATGAATATGTGCAAATTCATGACTTTAATGAGCGGTGCCATGTGACCGCTGCAGGAAGGAGCCGGAGATCGTGGGAGAAGCAGGGGGGCTGCAGAGACTGCGCCGGCGGAGGGGTGAGTATGATCCGACACCCCCACTCCCCCGACGACCCCCGTATATGACCCGCGTATAAGCCGAGAGGGGGACTTTCAGCCCTAAAAAATGGGCTGAAAATCTCGGCTTATACACGAGTATATACAGTAGTTAAGGTTAAATTACAGTTTTCGTTTCAACCAATTTGGCAGAAGAACATTGTTACTGATTTGCATGTTGCAAAGCACTTCATATGAGCTATATGACTGCATCAAAATCTATAATTGATTATTCTTCTATTTAATCAGCTTCCACTAGTTGTAGTTTACTCAGATCTTCATTATGAAATCAAACCAAAAAGATAATTTGTGCTTGCTGCAGTCTACTGTTACAGCGTGCAAATTCAGAGACCTCAGGGTAATATGACATTATTCAGGCTTAGGTGTCATTTACAGCAATGATGTAATACATTAAATTAAACAGAAACTTGATACAAAATATGTATAGCTTTAGGTCTCTAAGCTATTGCTTGCAACGTGACATAATAGCTTTGCTGTCAGGAATCCTACGTGCAAAAAGACATACTTCCTTTACATGCTCTGATGCGATTAACAAACAATAGCCGTAAGTTATGCCAGTCTGTGCCTGCCATAAAATGATAAATATCTTCATGAATCACGCCTAATTGCATCTCTTAAAATAAAAGGAAACAAAAGAGAAAAAAAAATAAAAGTTAATTTTAGAAGGAAATATCATTGGTAGAACACTGCATTTCATACAGATCCTCCAAATCTACAAGGACAATTGCCTGCAGAAGTTCAGCATCGCCTGCCATATACTCACTGTGGCTTATGGGAAATGGTCTAGTGAGTAACACAATGCAGACAGCTGCAGGTTCTAATACACTAAGTAAACGGAGCATTCATATCTCCTCCTCAACTCACAAAATCAAGCTCCAAGAACGATCCCTGAGCCAGAGATTCTTCAGAATTGATGTTATTGGTGATATCCAGGATGAACATCTACAAGATAGACCCTTTCCAAATTTTACACCTTCAAACAGGGAGAACACAGACATCCAATGTTCACCATGTCCATGTTCTGCAGTAATTTTTATTTTTTTTTCATGTTTGGAGAGTCCGTTCAGTTTTACATTTCAAAGCACCAAGAAAAAGCACAAATTATAGAAGATTATTAGAGACCTTGCAATCTAATAGAGGCATAGTCTATTAGTCTATTCATGGTACTACAGGTCTCAGCTACTACCCAAGTATGCCTAAGCTAGGCTGTGCACAGTTTAGATGAATGGTGTACTATTTAAAGGCTTGATACAGATCGTGCTGTTTTGCCAAAATATTCAATACGTCTGAGCAGGGCCGGCTCCAGGTTTCTATGGGCCCCGGGCGAAAGAGCCTCAGTGGGCCCCTTTAACACAGACCACGATTCATGATGCACAGATACAGCAGAGAAATATGGGTACAGTACAATGCCAAATACTTCACTTCTTCCATTACATGAGTGATATCTATTGTAAATTGTACAATAGCTCAAAAACCGCCAAATCCTCACAGCGCACAGTACAGACTGGACAGTACAGTCCTCCATACAATATTATGGGCACCACAGTCTCCCCCTCATCACCCATATAATACCCCATGCAGGATGTCACCCCCCATATAATGCTCCATACAGAATACTGGACCCAAAATAATGCTCCATACAGAATACTGGACCCAATATAATGCTCCATACAGGATACTGGTCCCCATATAATGCTCCATACAGGATACTGGTCCCCATATATTGCTCCATACAAAATATGGAGCTCTCCTCTGCGCTGTACTGCGTTCTGCACTGTTACGGCTCAGGAAAGGGCGCTGTGGAAAGACTCCCCATTATCATCATGATTGCCTCCCCATCATCATCATTGTCTCCTTATCATCATCATTGCCTCCCCATCATCATCATGGCCTCCCCATTATCATCAATGCCTGCCCATCATCATCATCTCCTCCCCATCATCATCAATGCCTGCCCATTATCATCTTCTCCCCATCATCAATGCCTGCCCATTATCATCAATGCCTGCCCATTATCATCATCTTCTCCCCATCATCATCAATGCCTCCCCATTATCAGCAATGCCTGCCCATCATCATCTTCTCCCCATCATCAATGCCTGCCCATTATCATCAATGTCTGCCCATTATCATCATCTTCTCCCCATCATCATCATCATCAATGCCTCCCCATTATCAGCAATGCCTGCCCATCATCACACACAGACAGCACCACAGCACACAAGCACTCTTTCACATACATACACACACACACACACACAAAGCACCGCACTACATACACACAGACACACACAGAGACACACACACGTCTTACCTGTCCAGCGTCCGCGCTCTCTGCCACAGCCGGCCGCTGAATGATGACGTCATTCAGCGGCGCTGCTGTGAGAGGAAGCGCTGGCGCCCCTTGGAGCCCGGAGCTGCGGCAGCGGAGGCACGGGAGAGGTAAGTATTGTGCCAGCTGATGCCGGGGCCCTGAGCAAGCGGGGGGGGCCCAGTGGCGACGCTGACACCGCTCTCCTCCGCTAACGGGCGCGGGGGTGCCAGACGGCGAGTGGGCCCCCCCGCCTGCTCAGGGCCCCGGCACTTGCCCGGGTGTGCCGGGTGCTGACGCGGGCCCTGCGTCTGAGGTACAAGGAGACTGCTCCAAGTCACACTGATGGAATAATAAGTGATAGGGGTTGTGTGCTTAAAAAATATCTTTAGTAGTTGTTCACATGCTGTGTTTTTGCCACAGAAAAAAATGCAGTGTATTTCAATTCTCGGAAAGAGCACATGCTGCTTATTATTTCCTTGCGGATTTGAACCAAAGTGTTTTTGCAATTCTGCGTAGTGTCAATTCTTTCAGCATTATCACAGCGTTTTTCATCTATTGAAACGAATAAGAAAAAATACAAATAAAAACGCTATGCAAAAAGGTAAATAATTTATATAGCACTTTTCATGACAACACTTTTCTGCTGCAAATACTCAACATGTGCACATCCCTTAGATGTGATTAACATGTGAACAAAAACATGCTATATGTAAATTAGTCTCTGTATTACGCCTTATACCATTGGTGGTGGGTTGCTCTGTCTCCTGATAAGGGTTCGCTCACACGACCAAGTGTTATCCAAAGTTTTATCAGATAGCACTCAGCCCAATGTTAGGGTGTGTTTCCACGGTCAGGATTGGCTCAGTAAATGCTGTGTGTTTGACGCTGTGCGCTGGCGCAACGTCAAACACGCAGCGTCCAGGTGTTACAGCATAGTGGAGGTGATTTCAAGAAATCCCGTCTCCACTATGCGTAAAAACACGCAGGCGGCAGACCTGCGTTAACGGACATGGGGCGCATCTTTTTAGACCGCAGCATGTCCTATTCCCTATAACACAGGGCTATGTAGCGCTGCAGTGATTCCGGATGTGTTCAATGAGCACATCCGGATTCACCGCGCGTTCACAAGGGGGCAGGGCTTTGGGCGGAGCGGACTTTCCGCTCCGTCCAAAGCGCTGTGTTTCCTGATCGTGGAAACACAGCCTTATACTATGGGGCAGTGCAGATCTGTGATGTATCAGATAGCACTCAGCCTAATGTTATACTATGGGGCAGTGCAGATCTGTGATGTATCAGATAACACTCAGCCCAATGTTATACTATGGGGCAGTGCAGATCTGTGATTTATCAAATAGCACTCGGCCCAATGTTATACTATGGGGCAGTGCAGATCTGTGATGTATCAGATAGCACTCAGCCCAATGTTATACTATGGGACAGTGCAGATCTGTGATGTATCAGATAACACTCAGCCCAGTGTTATACTATGGGGCAGTGCAGATCTGTGATGTATCAGATAGCACTCAGCCCAATGTTATACTATGGGGCAGTGCAGATCTGTGATGTATCAGATAGCACTCAGCCTAATGTTATACTATGGGGCAGTGCAGATCTGTGATGTATCAGATAGCACTCAGCCCAATGTTATACTATGGGACAGTGCAGATCTGTGATGTATCAGATAACACTCAGCCAGTGTTATACTATGGGGCAGTACAGATCTGTGATGTATCAGATAGCACTCAGTCCAATGTTATACTATGGGACAGTGCAGATCTGTGATGTATCAGATAACACTCAGCCCAGTGTTATACTATGGGCAGTGCAGATCTGTGATGTATCAGATAGCACTCAGCCCAATGTTATACTATGGGGCAGTGCAGATCTGTGATGTTTATCAGATAGCACTCAGCCAATGTTATACTATGGGACAGTGCAGATCTGTGATGTATCAGATAACACTCAGCCCAGTGTTATACTATGGGGCAGTGCAGATCTGTGATGTATCAGATAGCACTCAGCCCAATGTTATACTATGGGGCAGTGCAGATCTGTGATGTATCAGATAGCACTCAGCCTAATGTTATACTATGGGGCAGTGCAGATCTGTGATGTATCAGATAGCACTCAGCCCAATGTTATACTATGGGACAGTGCAGATCTGTGATGTATCAGATAACACTCAGCCCAGTGTTATACTATGGGGCAGTGCAGATCTGTGATGTATCAGATAGCACTCAGCCCAATGTTATACTATGGGGCAGTGCAGATCTGTGATGTATCAGATAGCACTCAGCCCAATGTTATACTATGGGACAGTGCAGATCTGTGATGTATCAGATAACACTCGGCCCAATGTTATACTATGGGGCAGTGCAGATCTGTGATGTATCAGATAACACTCGGCCCAATGTTATACTATGGGAAAATGCAGATCTGTGATGTATCAGATAGCACTCAGCCCAATGTTATACTATGGGGCAGTGCAGATCTGTGATATTTATCAGATAGCACTCAGCCCAATGTTATACTATGGAGCAGTGCAGATCTGTGATGTGTTATCAGATAGCTCTCAGCCCAATGTTATACTATGGGGCAGTGCAGATCTGTGATATTTATCAGATAGCACTCAGCCCAATGTTATACTATGGGGCAGTGCAGATCTGTGATATTTATCAGATAGCACTGGCCTAATGTTATACTATGGGGCAGTGCAGATCAGCGCTGATTCAGGATGAGAAAATAATTGCATCATGCTGCAAGTGCATCCGAAGCGGACCATGCACACCCATACATGTCTATGGGTGTATGTGAAACATCTGACTGCACTCGGGTGTCTTTTTATAGGTTTCACATCACAAATATTCAATATGAAGAATAATGTGACTGCTCCTCCAACACTGCGGGAATGATTAGTTAAAGGGCTGAATTCTCAAAAATTATCTGCTTAAAACAAATTAAAAAAAACATCTTACTAATATACTTCAAATTATGAAAGGCAAACTGATCTCAAGATATCAGCTTCCATTTCTGGTAGCACCAAAGGACAGGAGATCTCTGTAGGCTGGCACATGACAAGTTACGCGTGGGAAAGGGATTGGCTGACTTGGTCGTATGAAAAGCAAAGCTACTGGTTAATTGGTAATTGTTACAAAATATATATTGAAAAAGCTGTACATCTTTCCAATGCAATCAATTCTGCTTTATTTGCTGGAACTGTAACATCGGTTTCAGTTTAAATACCAACAATAATTCCCAGTTTTAAATTGTTAATTTGTACCATTCTCTCGATATTTGATATGTCTATTACAACATGTCTGTAGTCAAAATCAAACTTCTCAAAACATTTAGAACTTCATGCACATGAATGGACGGGTGGCACCAATGCCCTAGCGCTGACTCTTCTTTACAGCTTTTCCCTACTACAACGTGGCTGTATGCCATCTGAAATATAATGCCGCCAATAAGCAGCCGCTGATTCGTGGCAGTGACCACATGACACCTTTGCTGGAAAAGGAAGCCAGAAAATCAGCAGGGGTGTCAGCAGTAGTGAAGAATAGCGGTGCTAGTCCAGTAGGGGGGTATTGTTTATTCTACTTTTGCACTTCCTTGACCCTATTAATGCAGTCTTTGAGAGGCGTTCACGACACCTTTAGGTCACTGTGTATCCAACCACTACGACATCACTTACTGAGGGGGGACTACTCTTATAATTGTAAGTTATCACTGTCAGCAACCATTAGATTGCCCTCCTCCAGTGTTGATGCTGCTGTGATCACAGGCCTTTACTAGTTAGCAATTTGATTTCAGTCTCTTTATACTACTCATACATTGAGATAAATGGAGCATGTAATTGATGAATGAAGCTGAGCAAAGTTTCTTTATTCTAGAGTATTGACTTGAATTTATACACGGTCGTGAAATCCTAAGAAATTTTTAAGTAGATCATTGGAGGTACTGTATATGTCATGGTTTGGACAGGGTTCATGCCCTGCCCTCGCAGGGTTAATAGTATTTGACCTCCTTTTGGATCTGGGAGGGGCATTTATAACCACTCAGAACCAGGAATCTCTGTCGGTTATACTCTCGTTCTGTCTGTGTGTCTGACCCACTGGTGTGTGTGTGCATACTGTACTACTTGTGTTTGACTGCTTTCCGTGCTTACTCGCTCGGCTTTTCTACGCAGTGCCTCTTGTTTGATTCTCTCGGTTCTGACCTTCTGGCCTATTTTACCTGACTATCAACCGTCTCACCCTCAGTACCTCATTTTACCTCCTGGATTTGACCTCGGCACGTTTGACTTCTCTCCGGAGCCGTCCGGCTCCCCTGCATCAGGCGCCTGTCTCCGCACTCGGCCACTCCCCCTCAGTCACGTGGTTTAGGCCCTGCTCACTACCCAGTGAGTGCTCCGCCGCTCTCCTCGTGGTCCCCTTACTACAGCTAGTCACCCGCCTCGCAGCAGGTACACCCGGGGTTCGTGACAATATGTGATGTAGATTTTAATGAAGGGAGTATGAACAAAGGCATACTCCTTTTTTCTTAAAGATACTGTTCACCTAGGACAAGCTCATTTCTTGAGGCAGCTCACCTAATGGTAATTGAATAGGGGTGGTACAGCTGCAGGAACCACCATCGCCACCTGATGGCAAGGTCACAATTTAACTGCTATATTAAAAAGGTACTACTGCAACAATTTCAATTCTATAGGTAATAACCTAACATAGGCATTTCGTGAGTCATTCAGGTGAGAGTGGTGCTCAGTTTTCACAACAATTAGGGTCTCAGTGGCGAATCCACCACTATCAATCATGGCATACACTGTATAGCTTCTTTGCATAAAATATCTATGATCAGAAAACTCTGATACCTTTCAGACCCAATGGGACTAGTGTACTTAGTATGACAACCCAAACAAAGCCAAGATAGTTTAAAGCCGAGCTTTCTTTAAATTCCCCCAATAACACAAGAAAACAGACAACAGTGCGGCTAATGTACTCCCATAGGAATCTTAAGAGTGAATTATTTCTGGACTTACCGGGGGCTTGAGCAATGCAAAACCTAAGCTGCTGTGATAGAAATAATTTTAGGGAACCTTAGTAAAGCAATGTTTATAGCTCTAGTTTGCATTTTCTTATCAACCAAATATAAAAATATAGTTCAACGCTATTTCAGTTCAGCCGGCAGAATCAAATGACAAAAAAATCCTTGTCAAATTATGTTGTCATATGGTTAACTGACAAACTCATCAGAAATAATTTGGGTATGTTACAGATGAAGCATGCTAATTCCTCCAAATCAGAGTCCTTGTCACAGAATGGCAACTTGGGCATCTGGCCTAATTAACCAGTCATTTCGACTTCGCAAGTTACGAAGCAAGCTTTAACATAAGGGCAATATGTAATTACTTGGAGTCCTATTAAACTGCTTAAAGGCAAAAAGATTCCAACAACAGCAAAAATGTCTGGAGCTATGTTATAGAAGGTTTAACCCCTTCATGACCGGAGCTTGTTTCGGTTTTACGCTTTCGTTTTTCGCAACCCTTCTTCCCAGAGCCATAACTTTTTTATTTTTCCGTCAAAACGGCAGTGTTAGGGCTTATTTTTTGCAGGACGAGTTGTACTTTCGAACGACACCATTGGTTTTACCATGTTATGTAACAGAAAACAGGAAAAAATTCCAAGTTCGGTGAAATTGCAAAAAAAAGTGCAGTCACACACTCGTTTTTTGTTTGGATCTTTTACCATGTTCACTAAATGCTAAAACTGACCTGCCATTATGATTCTCCAGGTCTTTACGAGTTCATTGACACCAAACATGTCTAGGTTCTTTTTTATCTAAGCAGTGAAAAAAAAATTCCAAAGTTTGCTTAAAAAAAAAAATAATAAAAATTGCGCCATTTCCAATACACGTAATCCATTTTTCGTGATCTCGGGTTGGGTGTGGGCTTTTTTTTGCGTGCCGAGCTGACGTTTTTAACCCCTTCACCCCAAGGATGGTTTGCACGTTAATGACCGGGCCAATTTTTACAATTCTTACCACTGTCTCTTTATGAGGTTATAACTCTGGAACGCTTCAACGGACCTTCGCGATTCTGAGATTGTTTTCTCGTGACAATTGTACTTCAGTTAGTGGTAAAATTTCTTCGATATAACTTTGCCTTTTTTTTCAAAAATAAATAGAATATGGTGAAAATTTTAAAAATTGTGCAATTTTCAAACTTTGAATTTTTATGCCCTTAAAACAGAGAAATATGGAACCAAATTTTTTTTTGTTAGGAAATTATAAGGGTTAAAAGTTGACCAGCGATTTCTCATTTTACAGCAAAATTTACAAAGCCATTTTTTTTTAGGGACCACCTCACATTTAAAGTCACTTTGAGGAGTCTATATGGCAGAAAATACCGAAAAGTGACACCATTCTAAAAACTGCACCCCTCAAGCTACTCAAAACCACATTCAAGAAGTTTATTAACCCTTCAGGTGCTTCACAGGAGCTGAAGCAACGTGGAAGGAAAAAATGAATATTTAACTTTTTAGTCACAAAAATGATCTTTTACAAATTTTTTTTATTTTCACAAGGGTAAAAGGAGAAAATGGACAGACAAAGTTGTTGTGCAATTTCTCCTGAGTACGCCAATACCCCATATGTGGGGGAAAACCACTGTTTGGACACACGGCAGAGCTCGTAAGGGAAGGAGCGCAGTTTGACTTTTTCAAACCAAAATTGGCTGGAATTGAGATTGGACGCCATGTCGGGTTTGGAGAGCCTCTGATGCGCTTAAAAAGTGGAAACCCCCCACAAGTGACAAAATTTTGGAAACTAGACCCCCTATGGAACTTAGCTAGATCTGTTGTGAGCACTTTGAACCCCCAAGTGTTTCATAAAAGTTTATAATGCCTGGGTGTGAAAAAACAAAAATAATTTTTTAGTCCCAAATATTTGATTATTCCCAAGGAAATTGGACCCCAAAAGTTGTTGTCCAATTTGTCCTGAGTACGCTGATACCCCATATGAGAGGGGGGAAACTGTTTGGGCGCACGGCAGGGCTTGGAAAGGAAGTAATAACGTCTTGGAATGCAGACGTTGATGGGGGTCATGTTCCGTTTGCAGTGCCCCAGATGTGCCTAAACAGTGGAAACCCCCCACAAGTAACCCCATTTTGGAAACTAGACCCCCTAAGGAACTTATCTAGATCTGTGGTGAGCACTTTGAACCCCCAAGTGCTTCACACAAGTTTATAATGCCCGGGCATGAAAACATAAAATCCTATTTTTTTCCCACAAAAATTATCTATTAGTCACCAATTTTTTATTTTCCCAAGGATAACAGGAGAAATTGCACCACAAAATTTGTTGTCCAATTTGTCCTGAGTACGCTGATACCCCATATGTGGGGGGGAACCACTGTTTGGGCGCACGGCAGAGCTCTGAATGGAAGGAGCACCATTTGACTTTTTCCAACCAAAATTGGCTGGAATTGAGATGGACGCCATGTTGCATTTGGAGAGTCCCTGATGTGCCTAAACAGTGGAAACCCCCCACAAGTGACCCCATTTTGGAAACTAGACCCCCTAAGGAACTTATCTAGATCTGTGGTGAGCAATTTGAACCCCCAAGTGTTTCACACAAGTTTATAACGTAGAGCCGTAAAATTAAAAAATCATATTTTTTCCACAAAAAAGATCTTTTCACCCCAATTTTTATTTTCCCAAAGGTAACAAGACTCCAAAAGTTATTGTGCAATTTGTCCTGAGTACGCTGGTACCCCATATGTGGGGGTAAACCACTGTTTGGGTGCATGGCAGAGCTTGAAGAAAAGGAGCGCCGTTTGACTTTTTCAACGCAGAATTGGCTGGACGCCATGTCGTGTTTGGAGAGCTCCTGATCTGCCTAAACAGTGGAAATCTCCGACAAATGACACCATTTTGGAAACTAGACCCCCTCAAGGAACTTATCTGGATGTGTGGTGAGAACTTTGAACCCCCAGGTGTTTTACTAAAGTTTATAACGCCCGAGCATGAAAATAAAAAAATCATATTTTTTCCACAAACATGATCTTTTAGTCACCAACTTTTTATTTTCCCAAGGGTAACAGGAGTAACTGGACCTCAGAACAGGACAGAAGTTTATAACGTACAGCCGTAAAATAAAAAATCTTTTTTTTTTTTACTAAAATGATTTTTTCGCCCCCAATATTTTATTTTCACAAGGGTAGCAGGAGAAATTGGACCCCAAAAGTTGTTGTCCAATTTGTCCTGAGTACGCTAATACCCAATATGTGGGAGAAAACTACTGTATGGGCACATGTTGGGGCTCGGAAGGGAAGTAGTGACGTTTTGGATTGCAGACTTTGATGGAATGGTCTGGGCGGGTCATGTCGCATTTGGAGAGCCCCTGATGCGCCTAAACGGTGGAAACCCCCCACAAGTGACCCCCATTTTGGTAAATAGACCCCACAATGAACTAATCTAGATGTGTGGTGAGCGCTATGAATCCCCAAGTGCTTCACAGAAGTTTGTAACGTACAGCCGTAAAAACAAAAAAAATCATTTTTTATTTTTTTTTTTTTACAAAAATGATATTTTCGCCCTCAATTTTTTATTTTCCCAAGGGTAACAGAAGAAATTGGACTCGAAGAGTTATTGTGCAATTTGTCCTGAGTACGCGGATACCCCATATGTGGGGGTAAACTACTGTTTGGGCGCATGGCAGAGCTCAGAAGTGAAGGAGCACCGTTTGACTTTCTCAACGCAGAATTGGCTGGAATTTAGATCAGACGCCATGTCTCATTTGGAAAGCCCCTGATGTGCCTAAACAGCGGAAACCCCCCAATTCTAACTCCATCCCTAACCCCAACACACCCCTAACCCTAGTCCCAACCCTAACCATAACCCTAACCACAAACCTAACCCTAACACACCCCTAACCCTAATCCCAACACTAACCCTAACTTTAGGCGCAACTCTAACCCTAATGAGAAAATGGAAATAAATACATTTTTTTAATTTTATTATTTTTCCCTAACAAAGGGGGTGATAAAGGGGTGTTTGATTTAATATTTATAGCGGGTTTTTATGATTGGCAGCTGTCACGCTAAAAGACGCTTTTTATTGCAAAAAATAGTTTTTGCATCACCACATTTTGAGAGCTACAATTTTTGCACATTTTGGCCCACAGAGTCATGTGAGGTCTTATTTTTTGCGGTACGAGTTGACGTTTTTATTGGTACCATTTTTGAGCACATGACAAATTTTGATCGCTTTTTATTTTGATTTTTGGGAGTTTAGAATGAACAAAAATCAGCAATTCATGAATTTCTTTTGCGCTGTTCTGAGGGCCTCACGGGAGCACGCAGGGAGCCCCCTCCCTTCGCGATGCTCCCCTGTGCCCCTGGTGTGCTGGGGTTAATGTGCCCGGAGCGGTCAGTGACCGCTCCTGGCACATAGTGCCAGGTGTCAGCTGTGATAATCAGCTGACACCCGGCGGCGATCGCTGCACTCCCCCCGGAAGCGCAGCTGATCGCCTTGGACGTACTATCCCATCCATGGGTGGATTGGCACGGGTTTTATGGACGGGATAGTACGTCCGATGGCAGAGAGGGGTTAATGATACTATTTTTCTGCAGATACAATCTTTTGCATTTTGTGCAGATACAATCTTTTGCATTTTAATGCAATGTCGCTGCGACCAAAAAAAAAACCTAATTCTGTCGTGTTAATTTTTTTCTCTACGCCGTTTAGCGATCAGGTTAACCCTTTTTTTTATTATTGATAGATCGGGTGATTCTGAAAGTGACGATACCAAATAGGTCTATGTTTGATTTTATTTTTATTATTTTATTTTGAATGGGGTGAAAATAACTTTATTTATTTTTTTTTTCATATTTTTTAACAATCTTGTTTTACTTTTGGCATGCTTCACTGGCCTCCATGGGAGGCTAGAAGCTGCCACAACTTGATCGGCCCTGCTGACCTCAGGGTGGCGCTCAGAGCAACCCGGCATCAACAACCATAAAGGTCTCAAGGACATGTGTCATGCCAACACACCGCAATCACGTGACGTGGGTCACCGGTGAGCGCATTTCCGGCAGTATGGCCGGAAGCACTTGTTAAATTCCGCTGTCAGAGTTTGACAGCGGCATTTATCTAGTTAATAGCCACGGGCGGATCGCGATTCTGCCCGCGGCTAGAGCGGGCACGTCAGCTGTTCAAAACAGCTGACATGTCCCGGCTTTGAGGTGGGCTCACCGCCGAAGCCCACATCAAAGCGGGGTGTACTGCCATTGGACGTACTATACCGTCCGATGGCAGTAAGGGGTTAAAGAAAAAGTCAACCTTTTCTGTCTGCTTGTAATCTACGAATTCCTGGGTTGATTCTTACCATAGTGACAATTCCTTTACATTAAGCTAAATGCTTGTCTTTCAAAATATCATTAAATTAAAGTAAATGTAGAAATAAGGAGCAAAGTTTTACAGGACTCGGTGGCCATAACTATTAGGCATTACTACTGTTGCATTAGTATACAAAAGGACGATGAGCACTGAAGTGGATGTGAAAGTAGTTGAATACCACACTATATTTTATTCCTATTAGCGAAACATGGATAGCTGAAGATTGGAAAAATGGTGTTCAGGTGCAGGAATTAATTCTTTGCACAAATTAGAGCCCTTTTATACCAACAGAACATGTAAATACCATGGCATACCTAATGTCATGGGCGAATCAGACATGACCATATAACAAAAGACTGTGTGTACAGGTGCAAACTAAGATTAGCCATCTCTATACATAACACCATAACTTCTTATCTACACTATGTTCCAAATTATTATGCAAATTGGTGTCATAGCGTTTTTTTGGGTTTTTTTGTAAATGAAACACATTGATGGTATTGTGTCTCAGGGTTCTTTGGATCACTAATTATTACAGGTATCTGATATTGATTTCAGTTTGCCATGTGAGCCCAATAAAAGGAAAACTGGATGTTCCACACTATTAAGCAGGCCAGAGTTTTCAAGTAACATGGGAAGGAAAAAGGATCTCTCTGCTGTTGAAAAGCATCAAATAGGGCAATGCCTTGGTCAAGAGATGAAAACATTAGATATTTCCCGAAAACTTAAGCGTGAACATCGTACTGTTAAGAGATTTGTGGTTGATTCTGAGCACAGACGTGTTCGTGCTGATAAAGGCAGAATGAGGATGGTTTATGCCAGGCAAGTTCATCGGATTAAGAAAGCAGCTGCTACAAAGCCATTACAAACCAGCAAACAGATATTTGAAGCTGCTGGTGCCTCTGGAGTCCCTCAAACCTTAAGGTGCAGGATCCTTCAAAGGCTTGCTGTGGTGCATAAATCTACTTTTCGGCCACCTCTAAACAGTGCTCACAAGCAGAAACGGTTGTAGTGGGCCCAGACATACATGAAGACTAATTTTCAAACAGTCTTGTTTACTGATGAGTGTTGAGCAACCCTGGATGGTCCAGATGGATAGAGTAGTGGATGGTTGGTGGATGGCCACAATGTCCCAACAAGGCTGTGACGTCAGCAAGGAGGTGGAGGAGTCATGTTTTGGGCCGAAATCATGGGAAAACAGCTGGTAGGGTTCCTGAAGGTGTGAAAATGACCTCTGCAAAGTATACAGAGTTTCTGACTGACAACTTTCTTCCATGGTATAAAAAGCAGAAACGTGCCTTCAAGAGCAAAATCATCTTCATTCATGACAATGCACCATTTCATGCTGCAAAGAATACCTCTGAGTCTTTGACTGCAATGGGCATAAAAGGAGATAAACTCATGGTGTGGCCACCATCTTCCCCTGACCTCAACCCTATAGAGAACCTTTGGAGTATCGTCAAGCAAAGATCTGAGAGGGTGGGAGGCAGTTCACATCAAAACAACAGCTCTCGGAGGCTATTCTGACTTCATGCAAAGAAATACAAGCAGAAACTCTCCAAAAACTCACAAGTTCAATGGATGCAAGAATTGTGAAGGTGATATCAAAGGGTTCCTATGTTACCATGTAACTTGGCCTGATAGGATGTTTTGGAGTTAAATAGCTTTTTTGCTCAGTGAATGTGACCTCCTAATGCTGCAAATTCCACAAAGGAGCATTTTCAGTTCTCTAAAACATATCAAATGTTTAGAAATTCTACTGTGCCTAATAATTTGGAACAGTGCATTTTGAGTTTTTATTAATTTTGGAGATTACACTGTTAGCATTGGGAGGTTTCTTCAATAAAATTTGATGTATACTCTAACGGGTGATGACTTTTATTAGACTGACTGTCATTTGCACCGACCACTTAGGAAAATCATAGAAAAATATAATTTGCATAATAATTTGGAACATTGTGTAGTGCAGTAATGAAAAATACTTAGAATTGAGAGTCCTCAGTGGTTTCAGTCCTAGTGCAGTAATGCAATTCAAATTTCATACATTTCATGTTTACATGCTATAGCACTACAAAGTGCAACTTTACTTTATTTATAGATATGGCTACTCTTTGCACCTGTACACACCAGTTCTTCTGTTTGGAAGTGACAGTCTTTTGATATTTGTATATTGGCTGTCTGATTGAGCACTCCCCCCATCAGCCCATGGCAGTTTTAACTGCAGCAGAACCTACCTACCCATAAATGCAGGCTTCAGCCTAAGAGGATTCACATCAGAAAGGTTCCCACTAAACTGGACACCGCCTTGTCATTTGCTGCTGGGCATGCACGAATTGGCCAAATTATGTGCTAAGCGTCTCCATTTCTTCTTATCTAGAGCAGTAATGCTTTTTATATTTCACATATTTCAGGTTTACATACTATAGCACTACAAATTAAAAGATTGAACCAAGAAACGTACAATTGATAAACATGTTACATTATGTGGGAATCACCCACATTGTGATGCATGTATTTTTGCTAAGGACAGATTGGACGGATCAATTGGGAACATCACAGAAAACCAATGGGAGGAAAACCCGATAATAGGCCAAGTAGTAGAGATAGTTGATATAAAAAAACATTTATTGATGTACAATGGGTATGTGGTGACAAAGAAAGCGAGCGCATACATACATAATTATATAAAAAGTGAACCAAAAGGTCCTATAAGATAATAAGCGCTGTTGGACTTGTATAGGAAGAAAATATCCAGGTTAATGTTGTTTAGGGTGCCTCGACATACACAGGCGTAAATTCTGAAGTAGCAGGTATTGTACATGAAGAAACGAATGTGACATAAAATTGAATGCTACACACAGTGTGTATCATGTAAGGTTTAATGTTGACTGTGGTAGAACATAAGTTTTGTCACCATTTCACATTCCCTTGGACCTGTGAGTGAACATTACAATCTTACACAAACAATCTATAGCACTACAGAGTGCAACTTTGTTTGTCAAGACATACCAAAAGTCATGGTATAACAGCAAAAAAGTATGTAGTTCCACACATTTGTTCCCAATACCAGTAAGGTTGCAGATACACTATTCTTCCCAATATGTCATTAAGTCTCCATGTCAATATGCACAGGAATTTATAAGAAATTATTCCAGTACTGTATTGATTCAATATCACAAATAAAAGGCATCTCAGGGTCAAAACTAGATTCCGCCCACTTCTAAAAACATTTCCCTAATAAAGTACCACATCAGAATAAAAGCTGATCTGTCAGATTATGCAATGCAATCTGCATGCATTATTAAATATACCTTTCAGACCCAATGAGACTAGTGTACTTACTATGACAATCCATGTCAGAAAGGCTGTATAATCTTTTATGAAAGTTTAAACTTAAAGGGGACCTGTCATATCGTACATGCAGTCTGATCTGTGGACAGCACAGTTTAGAGAAGGAGAAGCTAAGAAGAATGATATATAGTTTTGTTGGAAAAGATTCAGTATAACTTCTAATGTATTCAATGAAATCTCTTGTATTTATCTACATATTACTTCAGTGGGTGGTCCTACTCAGTGATTGACAGTCCTCCCACGTTTGTGCATGTAGAGAGCGGTCAATCACAATTCAATGAATAAAATACACGTATTACTGAAACTTTTCCCACAAGACTGTATATCAATCTGATCAGCTTCTGATCATCATTCTTGTCAGCGCATCACATCCTGTGTAAATAGGACCTGTGCTGATGTGAACAATGGCAGCCTATGCACACTGAACAATTTATTACTGATATTACAGCATCTGAAGAATAGTCTATGTAAACAGGCTATTAAACGACCGCTGATCGGTTAATATTTACCAATTGGTTTTCCATTAAAACCGCTAAACTAGCTAGTGTACATGTACCCTAAAGCTATACACTTTCCATCTGCCGCAATCTATCCAGCCTTCACTCTGGACTATTTATAAGCCAATAATAATTATTCAGCAAATGTGCCTAAAGGAGAGCATGCAACAACATGACAGCGGATTCATGTTTTCCAAACAAAGGCACTTGGCCTGTCATGTTAGCCAGTTATGTTTTGCTCCTTAAGGCTGGGGTAGATGAAAAAAATATATACTTTTTTTTTTTTTTTTTTAAATGCATTCAAAAGCCGCTGGGGAACAAAGTCAGAGTCTGGTCCCCAGTCCTGCTCCACAATTGACAGAACTCTTTATACATACTAATACAAAAAAGTAATCCAAAGAAAAACAGGAGCAGCACACCGTGCAAGTGAAAAAAAGAGCTATTTTATTTTAGCCCATAATGGCGACGTTTCGGTCTTAGTGCAGACCTTTCTCAAGCTTGAGAAAAGTCTGCACTAGGACCGAAACGTCACCATTATGGGCTAAAATAAAATAGCTCTTTTTTCACTTGCTACGGTGTGCTGCTCCTGTTTTCTTTGGATTAATATATATATATAATTTCAGTGTGTAACAACTGAAATTATGTCTTATATTCTAGGTTCTTCAAAGTAGCCACCTTTTGCTTTGATGACTGCTTTGCACACTCTTGGCATTCTCTTGATGAGCTTCAAGAGGTAGTCACCGGGAATGGTTTTCACTTCACAGGTGTACCCTGGCAGGTTTAATAAGTGGGATTTCTGGCCTTATAAATGGGGTTGGGACCATCAGTTGTGTTGTGCAGAAGTCTGGTGGACACACAGCTGATAGTCCTACTGAATAGACTGTTAGAATTTGTATTATGGCAAGAAAAAAGCAGCCAAGTAAAGAAAAACGAGTGGCCATCATTACTTTAAGAAATGAAGGTCAGTCAGTCCGAAAAATTGGGAAAATTTGAAAGTGACCCCAAGCGCAGTTGCAAAAACCATCAAGCGCTACAAAGAAACTGGCTCACATGAGGACCGCCCCAGGAAAGGAAGACCAAGAGTCACTTCTGCTTCTGAGGATAAGTTTATCCGAGTCATCAGCCTCAGAAATCGCAGGTTTACAGCAGCTCAGATTAGAGACCGGGTCAATGCCACACAGAGTTCTAGCAGCTGACATCTCTACAACAACTGTTAAGAGGAGACTTTGTGCAGCAGGCCTTCATTGTAAAATATCTGCTAAGAAACCACTGCTAAGGACAGGCAACAAGCAGAAGAGACTTGTTTGGGCTAAAAAACACAAGGAATGGACATTAGACCAGTGGAAATCTGTGCTTTGGTCTGATGAGTCCAAATTTGAGATCCTTGGTTCCAACCACCGTGTCTTTGTGCGACGCAGAAAAGGTGAACGGATGGACTCTACATGCCTGGTTCCCACCGTGAAGCATGGAAGAGGAGGTGTGATGGTGTGGGGGTGCTTTACTGGTGACACTGTTGGGGATTTATTCAAAATTGAAGGCATACTGAACCAGCATGGCTACCACAGAATCTTGCAGCGGCATGCTATTCCATCCGGTTTGCGTTTAGTTGGACCATCATTTATTTTTCAATAGGACAATGACCCCAAACACATCTCCAGGCTGTGTAAGGTCTAATTGACCAAGAAGGAGAGTGATGGAGTGCTACGCCAGATGACCTGGCCTCCACAGTCACCAGACCTGAACCCAATCGAGATGGTTTGGGGTGAGCTGGACCACAGAGTGAAGGCAAAAGGGCCAACAAGTGCTAAGCATCTCTGGTAACTCCTTTAAGATTGTTGGAAGATCATTTCCGGTGAATACCTCTTGAAGCTCATCAAGAGAATGCCAAGCGTGTGCAAAGCAGTCATCAAAGGAAAAGGTGGCTACTTTGAACAACCTAGAATATAAGATGTAATTTCAGTTGTTACACACTTTTTTGTTAAGTATATAATTCCACATGTGTTAATTCATAGTTTTGACGCCTTCAGTGTGAATGTACAATTTTCATAGTCATGAAAATACAGAAAAATCTTTAAATGAGAAGGTGTGTCCAAACTTTTGGTCTGTACTGTGTATATATACACACATACATACTAACACACACACACACACTCGTAGGGAAGGACCTGTCACTTAAAAGGAGCAAGGCGGGGAGAAGTTGCTGGCGTCCGGCCTCAGACTAGTCACCCGAGCGGTATGCTCCCTGGTCGGCTTTTAAATGTCTGTTTTCTCTGAAATGCTGCAGCATTTCAGAGTAAAACATACCTGCCTGAACTGATGGCGCTGGACTGCCCTTCGGTTGAAGAATCCAGCTGTCAAGACTCTTCATTAAAATAAAACAGGGAAAAGTGGGATGATATCTTGGAATCAACAAGAAAGGTATCGATTAACACGGCACAGAAAAGGTCTCCGTTGTTTCTGATATATAGAGTTTATACAAGCACTATGCAGGATGGGCCTCAGAGCTGATGATCGCTGTCCACGTTGTAGGGAGGAGGCAGCTAATTTGACCCATATGGTTTGATCATGCTCTCAATTGGGTGGGCTGTGGGAAAAGTGTTGACAGACAAGTTATGGAAGTCTAAAGAGTTCAATTCCCCTTTGTACTACATTTTATTTCTTGGTTTCTTGAGCCTTGTGGTGGATATTTGAGGTCCTTCCCCAGTCCATTTGGCCATAGCCAAAATATTACATCAAACCAGGAAACTATCGCCAAGCACTGGTTGGCAAATGGTCCTACTTCAATAATCTGATGTTACAATCCGAATGGAAAAAAAAGGTATATATTAAAAGGGGAGCAAGTACTCAATTTTGAAAACAATGGGGGGATCAAATTCCCTGCAGTAGTGTCCAAATGTTGGCAAACGACGTGATTTTCAACTTACTAGTACTTTGATAAAATGATTCTACTTTGGATGATTTTTATATGTTATTCTACACTGTGATTGGATTTTGGCAGCGTACGTGTTTTTTTTGTTTGTTTTTTTTTGGGAGGGGTGATGCAAAGTTATTGAATACATTCCAATTATTTTTATGAATAATGGTCGTATATGCTAGCAATATTAAAGATGTATATAGTTTTATTGTGTAAACTGTGTCAATAAAAAAGTTCTTGATAAAAAAAACAGGTTTTTATATTACATAGATCCCCACTTTAGCCATTTTGTAGGACTTCTTTTCTAATATTTCATAGCTTTTTTATTTTTTCAAATGAATGCAAGTTTACCTTGTAACATTGCCAGATCTCCACAATTTTGTAGCGATTTACAGGAGACACACTCCATATAGAAATTAGTGACACATGGGTAGCTCGCTCAGTGGTTAGCACTGCAGTGCTGGGGTCCTGGGTTCAAATCCCACCAATGACAACATTTGCAGAGTGTTTGTTCTCCCCTTGTTCATGTGGGTTTCCTCCCATACTCTAAAAACATACTGAATCTAGATTGTGAGCACTAATAGGAACAGTGTCGATAATGTCTGTAAAGCACAGTCGAATTAATGGCGCTATATAAATGAGTAAAATAAATAATTACCATATACAAGAAAGGCCATTAGATTTTTTTTTGGCCTTGTTTTGCATTTTTAAAGCAAATAAAAGTACAGCTGCCTAAATAGGTGGATCACTTTATAGGACATTAAAATATCTGTGTCACTATTGTCACATTATTTCCAATGATATCACCTAGACCAATGCATAGTTGAGTCTGAAACAAGGCATGCTATATCATACTTTCCCTTATAAAGAAAAATTTTCATACAATTTCCTTCATTGAGCCCAATTTATTTATAAAAAATAATGTTATTTGTTTTTTGTTAGTTCAAATAATATCATTGTTAGGATTACGTTTTTATATAGTACAAAGCATACATACCTTCATTGCTATAGAAAAACAGTTTATAATAAAAATCAGCATCAAATTTACTGAAGTTGTTAATATTTCTAGACTAACAAACAAAACAGCAAATCAATGGAAACATTAAACTTTATCCTCAAATAGTATATCCTTTATGCTTTGTATATTTATTTACTTGCAAACCGTACATGCTATTAATTTCAATATATGCAGGGAGAGAAGATTTATGTTACAGCACTGCTTTACTTACTCCCTGCTGATTTTAGCTGTAAGGCCGGAGTCACACTGGCGACAAAATCGGACGACTGCAATGAGATGAAATATCGCATTGCAGTCGGACCTATGTTAATCTATGGAGCAGCTCCCACCATCAGATTTTTTGTGGTCCGTTTTAAACGTCCGAGTGCAATCGCAGCATGCGGCGATTGTCACCGATTGTGGGTCGACTATCGCCAATGCAAGTCTATGGGAGCGATGAAAAATCGGATTACAAACGGACCGCACGTGTGACTTGCGATTAAATCGCACCGGTGTCCTTTAGAAAAGCCGGCAATTCATCCCCGGCTATACTGTAAAATCACACTGACAGCTTTAATAAAGAATAGAATCAATACATATACACACATAGAATACATATATATATATATATATATATATATATATATATATATATATATACACACACATACATGTCATTGTGACATATATATATATACATATATTTATAGTTCATACACTTCTACATACTGTAATAGCCGCTAATTCAATTGCCGGCTTTTGTGAAATTCCAGAACCCGACATGAAATGACACATGGTTTACATACAGTTAACCATGTCATTTCATGTATTTTGATATATGGTTTTCACTAACAATTACATGAGTGTATGTGTGTGAAATTTCACACATGTAGGGGTTAATTAAAGGTGTAAATTCGTTGAAAAAAAAAATGCGTGGGCTCCCGCTGTATTTTCTCCAGCAGACAGACAAAGCAAGCGAGTGGGGGAAAATAATAATAGCCCAGGGAGGGTGCATTTATTTTGTGCCCCCCCTGGCTACTAACATCTGCCCCCAGACACCCCAGAAAAGGCAAATCTATAATTAGATTCGCCCTTTCTGGCACTTTGCCCGTCTATTCCCATTGCCCTGTAGCGGTGGCGAATGGGTTAATAATGGGTTAAAGCCACCTTGCAATTGAAAGGTGACTTTAAGCCAGGTTAATAATTGAGAGTTGTCAATTTGACAACTGTCAATTATTAATCCTATTGTATGAAAGGAAAAAAAAAAAAAAAAATTATTAATTCTTTTAATGAAATAAAGACACAGTTTTGGACCATATTTTATTGCTCAGCTGTAATCCCCTGAATGAATCAGTTCCTCTCCTGGCGACAGGAGAGGAAGTGATTAGTGTGTGAAGCTTAATTGATTGCTTTCCACTTTCACTTCAGGTCAGGGTGACCTGACCTGAAGTGAAGTGGGAAGAAATCAATTAAGCTTCACACATTAATCACTTCCTCTCCTTTTGCCGGGAGAGGAACTTATTCATTCAGGGGGTAACTGCTCAGCAGGCAGCATTAACTGCCTGCTAGCTGTAACCTGTTAACCCTTTCTGATGGATTACAGCGTGGGACCTGACTGTGCATCGGATAGGTAAGAATCATTTTGCTTTTTTATTTTATTTTTTTTACAGGAAATGGTTTTAGCAGAAAAATAAAAGACGGTCAAAAACTGTTTGCTTATTTCATTAAAATGATTTTTTATTAAAGTGTGTGTGTTTGATTTTTATTTCATACAATAGGATTAATAATTGATAGACGTCTAATTGACAGCTCTCAATTATTAACCTGGCTTAAAGTCACCTTTCAATTGCAAGGTGGCTTTAACCCATTATTAACCTATTCGCCACCGCTACAGGGCAATGGGAATAGACGGGCAAAGTGCCAGAAAGGGCGAATCTAATTATAGATTTGCCTTTTCTGGGGTGTCTGGGGGCAGATGTTAGTAGCCAGGGGGCACACAATAAATGCACCCTCCCTGGGCTATTATTATTTGCCCCCACTCGCTTGTTTTTTCTGTCTGGTGGAGAAAATACAGTGGGAGCCCACGCATTTTTTTTTCAATGAATTTACACCTTTAATTAACCCCTACATGTGTGAAATTTCACACACACACTCATGTAATTGTAACTTAAAACCATATATCAAACTACATGAAATGACATGGTTAACTGTATGTAAACCATGTGTCATTTCATGTCGGGTCTGTACTTTCACAAAAGCCGGCAATTGAATTAGCAGCTATTACAGTATGTAGAAGTGTATGAACTATAAATATATGTATATATATATATATATAGATATATATAGATATATATATATACATACATATGTTCTATGTGTATAGATCTATTATTTCTTTTGTGATTTAAATACTATTCATTTGGATCCATTATATGTCAGTTTTGCAAGCCTGCGAGAAAATCTCGCAAGTCGGATGTAAATCGAATATTACAACTACGGTCAGATGCGACTAAATCGCATCTTTGAAGGAAAATCGGATGCCAGACGGATGTCTGTTCATTACATTTTGGTCCGATAATCGACCGACTAAAACGGTCCGATTTTTTGTCGTTGTGTGTGACTCCGGCCTCAGAGTAGAAATAAAATGCTTAAAGGGGATGTCCGTGACTTTATAAAAAACAAAAACCTACCTAAGCACTAACAGGCAGGTAATTGCAATTTACCTGCCTGTTGTGCACGGCGCCATTCTTCTCCGAAACAGGGCTGTCACAGACCGCTCCTGCCGGGGATTCAGTTGACTCTGCTGACAGGGCGGGACTTCTGACGTTATTCTGATTGACAGTTGGCTCCCCCAGTTAGGCGGTGGGGATCCGGCTGTCAATGAGAATGAAGTTGGACGTCCCGCCCTGTTGACAGAGCAGAGCGGAAAAGAAGCCTACACTCTGTAGACGTGATGTCAGCAGAGGCTTCTGAATCCTCAGCAGGAGTGGTTTGTGACCGCTCTGTGCTGGGGAAGAACGGCGCCGTGCACAACTTAGCTCACCCTTATAAGGCATGAGAAGTTGCTTGCAAGTTTGTGGCGGAAACTTGATCGTTTCTAAAAATCACAGCAGAATCAGAATTGCTAGAAGTAGGCAGTCTCTATTGTGTGACACCATCACAAAAGGTAAGGAAAGAAACTTGTGAAAGTAATGTGAGTTTTCAGGCCTGTACAATCAGTCAATGTTACACTCGGTCCCAGCGCTGGCTCTGCACTCCGTTCTGCTCACTCACCTGTCCCATCTGCTCCTCGGCGTCCTGTGTCCTCCTCCACTTCCTGGCACGCTGCTGGCAGGCCTCCAGATGATCTGCTTAGGACGCGAGGCCGCGCCCACCGTCTCTCTTAAAGGGGCAGCGTGCATTTTTTGAAATAGCTAATTAACCAATGGCTGCACACTCAGTACTATATCTGGTCACTCCACCATTAGGGGAGTGCCGGAGCAACGTGTTCTATCATTGCTACATCCGGTTCCGTTCCTGATCTGTCTGCGCTGCGTCTGCAGTCTCTGTGCTTTGCTGATACTGTTTGTCTCCTCAGATCATTTCTAACCCGTATCTGGCTAACCTGGACAATCTCGGCTATTACTGGCGCAAGTGTCATCCCGTTCCGCCATCAGCCATCCGTACCCGTGGACCGTGACAAGGTCACTGGAGCCAGCCTACTACCATCCGTTCTGGACCAGGACCTTATCCTTCTCCGTCAAGAACCCTCCACGGACTCTGTAAATACTTGCTACCCCTTTGGTCCCTCTGGGACAGCTGCCACGTGTCCGGGGTCTAACTGGAGGTAGCACCTGTGTCCTCCGGGTATTCCATTCTGGTCCTGTTCGAGGGGCCTTACTACGGGTACCCGGGGCTCACTAGTTACGCCCCCTTCGGAGCCCCCCGAACCGCGGTCTCGAGGTTCCACATTAAAAAATAAAAACGAATGTGAACTTCACCACCTCTGCCTCCGCTTCCATTCGTTACAGATTGCTCCGGACATGGAACCCGCTGGATCCCAGAGATCTCCGACCACGGATCTGTGCCAGGAGGTGACCCGTTTGGGAGTTCAACAGGACAAGATCACGACTTATCTACGCAGCTTGTCTACCCGCATGGATTCCTTAGGGTCCTCGTCTGCACCTGACTCTTCTATCAATAATCAGGTACCAGTTCCCATGGCAAGTCAAGGTCCCCGTCTGGCGGATCCTACCCGTTTCCAGGGTGACCCTACTCTGTGTCGGGGTTTCCTCAATCAGTGCACTCTACACTTCGAAATCTTGGGGCATATGTTTGCTTCTGACCGAGCCAAGGTGGGCTTCATCATGTCACACCTTGGAGGAGAGGCCCTCGCCTGGCTAAACCCGCTATGGGAGAGAGGGGATCCGCTGGTTAACGATCTTCAATCTTTCCTAGAGGCTTTTCAAAGGACTTTCGATGAACCTGGTCGCACCACTTCGACTGCCTCAGCTCTGCTCCGCCTGCGTCAAGGTACTCTCACGGTAGCTCAGTATGCTGTTAAATTCCGCACCCTCTCGTCTGAATTATCGTGGAACAATGAGGCCCTGGTTGCTAACTTCTGGGAAGGCCTATCCGGAAGAATCAAGGATGAGCTGGCGGGACGGGACAGACCTACCCTCTTGGAAGAGCTAATATCCTTGGCAACCCGAATTGACCTGCGTTTTCAGGAGCGCTCCATGGAGATCAAGCGGGACAAAAGGTCCTATCACCTGGACTCTAGTTTGTACAAAACAGGTACTTCGCCCTCCGCCTCCGAGGCCATGGAGGTGGACCATGTAAGTTTGGCCACCAGCCGCCGGGAGGCACGTCGCAAGGAGGGAAGTTGTTACTACTGCGGTAGTTCTGAACATTTGATCCATTTCTGTCCTAAAAAGTCGGGAAACTCCAGTGCCTAGGTCCGGTAGGAGGGGCCAACCTAGGTAGAGAACAGTCCTCTCCCTCTTTACACATCTCAGTCTCCGTGTCCTATGGAGCAATAAAATTCTCCGAACATTGTCTACTGGATTCTGGAGCTGCAGGGAACTTCATCCAGCAGGCGGTTGTGGATCATTACCGCTTACCAGTCCAGCATCTTCCTGATCCGTTACAGGTGTCCGCCGTGGATGGCAAACCGCTGACCGAGCCTGTCCAGTTTCAAACCGAGTTGGTGGAACTCCGGGTAGGTCTAATGCATACTGAACGAATGCGATTTTATGTATTTCCCGGTTTATCCCATCCCATGCTTTTAGGTTTACCTTGGCTCCAGATGCATGAACCAGTCCTTAATTGGAAAACTGGAGAAGTTCTGCGTTGGGGAGATACCTGCATGAATCGTTGCTTAACCCGGATTCAACCTGTTTCGCCTCCAGTCCAGCCTGATACCCTGCCAGGGTTGCCTTCCGTCTATTGGTCCTTCTCTGACGTCTTTGGGAAAAAGGAGGCTGAGAGACTACCTCCACACAGGTCGTATGACTGTCAGATAGAGCTTCATCCTGGAGCATCTCCTCCTCGCGGGAGAGTTTATCCCCTTTCACAGGCAGAGACTCAGGCCATGTCGGACTACATCCAAGAGAATCTGACTAGAGGATTTATCCGAAAGTCATCGTCACCAGCAGGAGCTGGATTCTTCTTTGTGAAGAAAAAGGATGGATCCTTGCGGCCCTGCATTGACTATCGGGTCTAAATCAAATCACGGTAAAAAACAGGTATCCATTACCTCTTATTTCAGAGCTGTTGATCGTCTCCGAGGGGCCAAGATCTTCACCAAATTGGACCTCAGAGGGGCCTACAATCTGATCCGAGTCAGAGAGGGGGACGAATGGAAAACAGCCTTCAACACCCGTGACGGCCACTATGAATACCTGGTAATGCCATTCGGCCTAAGCAATGCACCTGCGGTTTTTCAGGAATTTGTTAATGACATTTTCAGGGACTTGCTCTATACTTGTGTCGTGGTTTACCTGGACGATATTTTGATTTTTTCTGCTGACTTGACGTCACACCGGAGGCAAGTACGCCTGGTCTTACAAAGACAGAGAGAACAGGCTATATGCCAAATATGAGAAATGCCTCTTTGATCAGTCTTCTTTGCCTTTCCTTGGGTACATTGTATCTTCCACAGGATTAAAGATGGATCCGGAGAAGTTGTCTGCGGTTCTCAACTGGCCTCGTCCGTCTGGGCTAAAAGCCATACAAAGGTTCCTCGGGTTCGCCAATTACTACCGGCAATTTATTCCACACTTTTCCACCCGAGTGGCTCCAATCACAGCCTTAACCCGGAAAGGTGTAAACTCTAAGGAATGGTCCTCCGAGGCAGAAGAGGCCTTTGTTTCTCTCAAAAAAGCCTTCGCTTCCGCACCCGTTCTCCATCGTCCTAATTCAACTGAACAATTTTTTCTTGAAGTTGACGCTTCTTCCATAGGTGCAGGAGCAGTTCTGACCCAGAAGTCATCTACCGGGCGGATGATCTCGTGTGGTTTTTTTTCCAAGGTTTTTTCTCCTGCAGAAAGGAACTACTCTGTCGGTGATCGCGAACTGTTGGCCATCAAATTGGCTCTGCAAGAATGGAGACATCTTCTTGAAGGAGCTCATCACCAGGTAATCATATTCACCGACCATAAAAACCTTGCCTATCTCCAATCTGCTTTAAGACTGAATCCCCGTCAGGCCCGTTGGGCATTATTTTTTGCCCGTTTCAATTTTGTACTTCATTTCCATCCAGCTGACAAGAACATCAAGGCAGAAGCCATCTCTAGAGCCTTCTTGCCTCCTGAACTGGAGGAGGAACCTCAGCACATTATTGAACCTTCTAAGTTAGTCTCTGTTGCCTCCACTGATCTGGCCCGGCTTCCTCCTGGGAAGACTTTCGTGTCCGCCTCTGATCGTAGTCGTGTTCTGCGCTAGGGTCATTCTTCTAAGTTCGCTGGCCATGCTGGTCAGAGAAAGACGCAGCAACTCATCTCCCGTTATTACTGGTGGCCTACCATGGGCAAGGATATCCAGGAGTTCGTCGCAGCCTGTCCTTCATGTGCCCGTAACAAAACTGTTAAACATCTACCAGCCGGCAGGCTTCTGCCTCTTCCGATTCCGTCCGCTCCCTGGCAGCACATCGCGATGGATTTCATCACGGATCTTCCCATTTCTTCTGGCTGCTCAGTGGTATGGGTTGTGGTGCACCGCTTCTCTAAAATGGCCCACTTCGTTCCGCTATCTGGCCTCCCGTCTGCTCCAGAACTGGCCACTCACTTCATTCAGCACATCTTCCGTCTACATGGATTTCCTCTCCACATCGTGTCCGACAGGGCGTCCAGTTCACCTCTAAGTTCTGGAGAGGACTCTGTAAAATGGTAAAAATTGAACTAGATTTTTCTTCTGCATATCATCCCCAGTCTAATGGGCAAGTGGAGAGGATCAATCAAATCCTGACTGGATACCTGCGTCACTTCGTCAACGCTCATCATAATGACTGGGTAGAATTACTGCCCTGGGCGGAATTCTCCTACAACAACCAAGTAAGTGAATCTTCCGGAAAGTCTCCCTTTCAGATTGTTTTTGGACTGCAACCCGGAATTCCTCTTCCTGTCTCGGGATTGTCTGATGTTCCGGCAGTCGATACCTTGTCTAAGAATTTCTCGGACATTTGGAGAGAGACCAGGTCGGCTTTGGAGAAAGCTTCTCAACGTATGAAAACGCATGCGGACAAAAGACGTTTGGAGGCTCCCATCTTTCGTCCAGGAGACAAGGTATGGCTCTCCTCCAAGTACATCCGTCTGAAGTTACCATCGTACAAATTGGGTCCCCGTTTCATTGGTCCCTTTGAAGTCTTGAGACAAATCAACCCGGTCTCTTATAAACTAAAATTGCCTAATTCTCTACGAGTACCTAACTCCTTTCATGTTTCCCTCCTCAAACCAGTAGTGTTGAGCTCCTTCTTTAAGGACCCGGGTACCACTCCTGATCCGGTCTCTGAGGATGATGTTTTTGAGGTAAAACATATCTTGGCCTCTAAGAGAGTAAGAGGTAGGATCTATTACCTGGTGGACTGGAAAGGTTTTGGTCCTGAGGAGAGATCTTGGGAGCCTAAAGAGAACATCCAGGCTCCTCTTCTTCTTAAAAGATTTCACGCAGGCTTGAAAAAGAGGGGGAGTAAAGAGGGGGATACTGTTACACTCGGTCCCAGCGCTGGCTCTGCACTCCGTTCTGCTCACTCACCTGTCCCATCTGCTCCTCGGCGTCCTGTGTCCTCCTCCACTTCCTGGCACGCTGCTGGCAGGCCTCCAGATGGTCTGCTTAGGACGCGAGGCCGCGCCCACCGTCTCTCTTAAAGGGGCAGCGTGCATTTTTTGAAATAGCTAATTAACCAATGGCTGCACACTCAGTACTATATCTGGTCACTCCACCATTAGGGGAGTGCCGGAGCAACGTGTTCTATCATTGCTACATCCGGTTCCGTTCCTGATCTGTCTGCGCTGCGTCTGCAGTCTCTGTGCTTTGCTGATACTGTTTGTCTCCTCAGATCATTGCTAACCCGTATCTGGCTAACCTGGACAATCTCGGCTATTACTGGCGCAAGTGTCATCCCGTTCCGCCATCAGCCATCCGTACCCGTGGACCGTGACAAGGTCACTGGAGCCAGCCTACTACCATCCGTTCTGGACCAGGACCTTATCCTTCTCCGTCAAGAACCCTCCACGGACTCTGTAAATACTTGTTACCCCTTTGGTCCCTCTGGGACAGCTGCCACGTGTCCGGGGTCTAACTGGAGGTAGCACCTGTGTCCTCCGGGTATTCCATTCTGGTCCTGTTCGAGGGGCCTTACTACGGGTACCCGGGGCTCACTAGTTACGCCCCCTTCGGAGCCCCCCGGACCGCGGTCTCGAGGTTCCACATTAAAAAATAAAAACGAATGTGAACTTCACCACCTCTGCCTCCGCTTCCATTCGTTACAGTCAACAAGCCTGCAATATGTTCGTGAACTAAGGTGCATTTAGATGGGAGGAGAATTGCACATTTGGTGATCAATAGTAATGGGCGAGCGTGCTCAGCACTGCTCTGGGCTCGATCGAGCATCCTGCTGCTCGAGAAGCTCAGCACTTGATCAAATATCTGGGTACTAAGGCGCCATGCTCGATTCCCGACCCGCATGATGGGCACCCGATTTTCACCACCAAACATGCGAGGATGTTGGCTACTGGCATTATTGTGATTGGCCAGTCGCATAGAGTCATCATTTCTATACAAGAACCGGAGACGCCATCTTGGGCGCATTGTATCTGGTAATCGTTTAGGGACAGTCGCAGCTGCAGAATATATAATGAAAACTGGGCACACTCAAGGGGATCCTATGATGCGGTGACCTCCCTGACTGGCGGTGGACACCGCGTCATAGGATCCCTACACTATCACAACTAATTTGCTATGCCAGTCAGCACCCACTGACCACCAATGTTAGACGTTTATTAACTCCGCCATCTCAGTCAGCACCCACTGACCACCAATTATAGACGCTCATTTACTCTGATTGCAGTCTATACGCAGCCTGAATGTACGCTGCCTCTCACATGGACAGTCATTACTGTCACTAGCACACTGATGAAGGTCTTTTGACCGAAACGTTTGTATCTAGAGACTACTGTATGTATTAAACCATTTTTCTACTCACATAATCCACTTGAGTGTGCCCAGTTTTCATTATATACCTTAAGGTTTGGGAACCTACTGTGGCACCTCCTTCACCGGCTGTGCTAGCATTCTATATACAAGCAGCTGCACAATAGACAGTGTGTTCTATAGCGTTTAGTTACCTGCTGGTGCCATATTAAACCAATATAGCCCTTTTTTAGGGCCAATTTAAATAGATTGTATTCTATAATACTGCTCTCAGCTGCAATTAGGGTAGGATTAGCTGTTGGAGAAGGAAGAGTATATTGGAGGCACTTAAAAACAGAGTTGATTGCACAGTCCTTGGTGTTGCACCATTAAACCAATAACCCTTTTCAGGGCTAATTCAAATAGATTCTATTCTGTAATAATACCACTCATGTCTGACAATCATTTATTGTTACCTGTTGGAGTAGGGATTAGAATATTAGGGCGCAGACAGACAGCCGTATAACTCACGAGATTATCGCATTGCATGGACTGGCCGACACCTCTCCTGACCTGAGCATGACAGCGTAATGCATTTCTATCGAGCTGTCAGACTCAGATCAGGAGAGCAGACGGCCAGTACAAGGATTGCAATGCGATCCTCGCACGAATTATACGGTGGTTTGTCTGCTTCCTTAGAGACATTTTGCAGGGTTGATTGCGTTACTGATCTTGTTGCTGCCATATACAAGCAAAACTCCTCTCAGGGCTAATTCAAATAGATTCATTGACATTGACTCTTGTTGTGTAGTAATTTGTGGAAAGCCTACTGATTATGTAATATATCAGCCTTTTGCGGTTTACTAGTCTACACACCTTGAAGGACAAATATGCAGGTTAATTGAACAATCAAACAATGAGGGATTACTTCCCCCACACCTACCCCCAATTCTGATAGTGAAAGCCACCTGGTGGCTCTCCAAAATTTATGAGTGAGGTCCGCCTGATGGCCCTCCAAAAGTGTGTGTGATAACTCTGTTGTCGGAATAACTGGGGCCAGGGGATTCTTCCCTGTCACCAACACTAGCTCTAGCTATTCTTGCTCCCTGAATTACGTCCGATGGTAACGACATCAGGGCCACGTGCCTTGCTGAACTCCTGAACTAGCTCTATTTCTGTCCCCCTCCCCCAGCCAGGGCAGTGGGGAGTAATAGTGTATGTGTATACACAAACCAGAGTAACAAGGGAGGATAGACAAGGATAAATTAAAATACCAAACATACAAACATGCACTCACAGATAACAGAGAGAAACAACGAGAGAAAAAGGAGGTAAAACAAATAGGAGAGGATGTGGAATTGCACACAGCTGAAACACCAAGCATCAGTCACAGATCAACACTCCAAACACCTCTATCACCAACTAACACCTCCACTTCACACCAGGCAGTACAAGCACCAACACTGGCAATCCAGATTGCCAGAGGAGAGTATATACAGGAGAGGGGAGTGACCAATATTGAACAGTTGAGATCATCCCAGCAGGAAGGCTTCAGAGACTCAAGCTGAATAGTTTAACCCCTGCATTGCTAACAGAAACCTGCACTGTTTACTATGAAGAAGTCCTTCTAATTAGTACAGGAGTACGTGAAATCAGACACTTGCCCCTCTCTGTTGCAGTAATCCTGTGACAGTATGATTTAGGGCCGCCTGATGGCCCTCTAAAAATTTGGAGCGAGGGCCGCACTATAACCCTGTTGATATGGTGTAGTAGGAGGACGACAAGAAAAATAGTAAATCATGACCTATATACCCTTTTATGGTGGCAAAATCGGAGTCTGAAGCCTCAGGTCCTTGTTGTGTCAGGTGTACCCAGAGTAGTGACCTCAAATCCGGGACTCCTTGCTGTTAGCCACAGAAGTCCCATGCCTTCTAAATGTAAATGTTTTCTGAGGCCCTGCTCTACATGTGTTCCAGGGTGTATTGGAAGACCTCCTATTTTTTTTAATCCTTTGCACATAGTGAATACACTTTACTAGTCTAGGAGTACCACTGCTTCCAACTGGGGAAAATAATTTGAGGCCATCCTCTACTTGTATTAAAGGGAATCTGTCACCCCATTTTGGCTATATCAGATAAAGATATGTCTGAATAGTGCGTCCCATAAGAAACCTATAGGTATCTGTTATATATCCTGACACCCCCGTTTTCATGCCCAAATACCTTTGCAAAGGTCGGTTTTCTGTATGCTAATCTGGGCGGTCCGGAGGGCGGTGTTTTTTGCTTCCCCCCCCGCTCCTCGGCTTCTCTTGCGTAGGTCCATCTGTGCATAGCACAGACGGCGTAGTGTTCCCGCGATTGCGCGTTTTACAATCCCCCCGCGCCTGCGCAGTGTGCTTTGCCCAACAGTGGGCAAAGCATAAAATCATTACAGCGCACGCGCAACTATTTTCGGTCACTTGGAAGTCGTCAAAGGCAAGCAGTCATTTCCGGGGCGAGGAAAGTGACCGAAAATAGTTGCGCATGCACTGTAATGATTTTATGCTTTGCCCACTGTTGGGCAAAGCACACTGAGCAGGGGATTTTATAACGCGCAATCGCGGGAACACTACGCCGTCTGTGCTATGTACAGACGGACCTACGCAAGAGAAGCCGAGGAGCAGGGGGGGTGGGAGGAAGCAAAAAACACCGCCCTCTGGACCGGACCGCCCAGATTCCCAGATTAGCATACAGAAAACCGATCTTTACAAAGGTATTTGGGCATGAAAACGGAGGTGTCAGGATATATGATAGATACCGATAGGTTACTTATGGGACGCACTATTCAGGCATATCTTTATCTGATATAGCCAAAATGGGGTGACAGATTCCCTTTAAAGGGAGTATTGCAATCCCTCCTTTCAATTTTTGATAGGCCTTGCACCTATGCATAGGCTTCACGAGTCTAGGAGTCCCACTCCTTCCAAATGGGAGAAAAATTCACAAATCTCATACACCCAATTCTTTATTCTTTAATTGGAAATTTTAAAAGGAGCATGTCAATTCTTTCAGCGTTTTTATAGCATTTTTTTCACCATTGAAAGTAAAGAGAGTGCAAAAACGCTGTGTGAACATAGCCTAAAGGTACTGTCACACTAAGCGAGATCGCTAACGAGATCACTACTGAGTCACCGATTTTATGACGCAGTAGCGATCTCGTTAGCGACGCAGCGGTGTGTGACATGTAGCAGCGATGTGGCCCCTGCTGAGATGTCGCTGATCGCTTATGAACGTTCTGAGCCGTTTTTTGGTCGTTGGTGTCCCGCTGGTGAGCCTGAATCGCTGAGCGTGACACCCTTTATGAACGACTTTACCAGCGTTGCAGGTGGGACTAGGTTTTCCCAACGACCGCAGAGGTCGTTATACAGATCGCTGATCTCTGATGAGATCTTTGTGTTTGGAAGCTAACTAGCGACCACATAGCGATCTCGCCAGGTTGTGTCGATGTCATGATCGCTAGTGCCATCGATAAGTGTGACAGTGCCTTAAGGGTTGGAGGAGGCATGTATTTTTTTTTTACATTTTTTTATTTTTTTTATTTTATTTAATTTGCCTTAAACACAAGTCATTATATTGGAAAAAATGTTTCCCAACCTTTTTTCCTGTAAAATCCATTTTACCTTCGGCTTGGTATGTTTTACTGTCAGTAAAAGAGGAATAATACTCTGACAACATTGTTCCCAGCAGCGACCTGGGAGTCAGATGCATCCAAGAATCTTCCCCTGCTCTTCCCATTCCATTTGAGGACTGTTTCCATCCATTTCAGTGGTTTTCTTGCCACCCCTCCCCCAGACATCCAGGGAGGGCCTGCAGGAAAAATGCTCGAGATTCCCACTGACTTTCATTATGCTTGTTACTCGAGTCGAGCACTCGGGCATTATGGCAAGCTTGTTACGAACAATGAGCATTTTAGAGCTCGCTCATCACTAGTGACCAAAATCATTTATGCTGACAAAAAGTCTTCATTATTGGCATCAAATCGCCTAGAGTAAGCGGGAATATGCTGTCAACAACATGAAGCTTTATCGGTGCAGATCTACTGTGTTAAACCCTTCACCCTGAAGTCTGTTTTCACCTTCCTGACGAGTTCAATTTTTTCAATTCTGACCACTGTCACTTTATGATGCTATAACTCTGGAACGATTCAATGGCTCCCACTAATTCTGAAACTGTTTTTTGTGACCTAACATCAACACACCCCTAAACCTAATTCCAACCCTAATGGAAAAATAAAAATAAATATATTTTATTTATTTTATTATTTGTCCCTACCTATGGGGTGATAAAGCAGGGGGGGGTTATTTACTTTTTTTATTTTGATCACTGTGATAGGGTCTATCACAGTGATCAAAATGTACCTGCGATAAATTAATGAATCTGCTGGCTGGCAGATTCGGCAAGCGCACTGCGCATGCGCCCGCCATTTTGGAAGATGGCGGCGCCCATCACCGATGACGGCGGGACACCGGGAGAGACATCTGGCCTCGGAAAGTACAAGGGGGGGGTGAAGGGGTTGAGGGCGGCGGCAGTTCGCCGCCATCAGTCAGTGGCGGGGGCAGATCGCCTCGTCAGTCGGTGTGGGGGGGGTGGTCAGATTGGTGTCTCCAGCCATGGCCGATGCTATTTCAGCATCGGCCATGGCTGGATTGTAATATTTCACCAAGTTTCATTGGTGAAATATTACTATCGCTCTGATTGGCTGTTTCACTTTCAGCAGCCAATCAGAGCGATCGTAGCCACGGGGGGGCAAAGCCACCCCTTTGGGGTGAAGCACAAAGCCTCCTGTGCCTGCGGGTCGGGTGAACTTTCCACATAGGCGTCACAGGTCGGATTGGCACCGACTTTCATCACAGGTCGGGAAGGGGTTAAAATGTAATAAGTCAACTTGCAGGTACTGTATATTTAGCAAGCAGATAAGAGATAGAGTATAGCAAGCAGTGATCCTGACAAATGTGCAAAGCAACAAAAACACAAGGAACATATGCCCGGACATCTTGTTTCCTCTTAAAGGGAATCTGTCACCCCAAAATTCTGCCGGCGCTTGCGCAGTATGCTTTGCCCAGCAGCGGGCAAAGCATAAAATTACTACAGCGCATGCGCTAGTATTTCCTTGCCCCGGAAAATCTGCGCCGGGCAGAATTTTGAAATGCGCAATTGCGGGAAACTAACGCCGTCTGTGGTATTCACAGACGGCGATACGAAACAGATGACGAGGAGCGGGGAGGACATGAAAACCGCCGCCCTCCTGACCTGACTGCAGTGATTGACACGTTCAATCACCAACTTTACAAAGGTATTTTGCTATGAAAACGGGGGTATCATGATATATGATACCCACCGTTAGCTTAGTTATGGGATGCTCTATTCAGCCATATCTTTACTTGATATGGCATTTTTGGGGTGACAGATTCCCTTTAAGAGAATTTTGTAGATATACATATTCTTAACACCTTTTGTTCCACATACGCATCTTGTGGGCAGCTGATCTACAGTGACACTGCTACAATTCCTTAATAGCCAGTTAATAAAGATTCAGCTAATAAAGAAAAGCCAGAATTAATTATATGCTTCCTAGTGGGTCTACTGACTATTACTATTTAGCCTTAGCAAACATATTTTTTACAAGAAAAAAGGTCACAATTGCAATAATTTTCTAGAGTAATTAAAATGTACAATTTATACACTGAAAGTAAAGGAAGTGTGTGAAGAATATGGGGGATATAATTTCATGCCAAACGACCATCATATCAGGTCCAAGATTATGGACCTCATTTAAAAGTGTGAAGCTGAGACAGGACACCTGGCCCAGCAGGTGGTCCAGCTTCCAAAGCTCCAAAGTAGAAAAACTCACATCTCCCAGCAGCTTAGCTTGTACCAAGGCCTTCCTGACAGGATGAACCTCTGCCGGGAGTCCAAGCTACTTAACTGCTTAAAAGGTTCCCACCAGACATTCAGGAGCCATAATTTCATAAGGAATTATTCAACATCCTACCCATATACGTTACATTTTCAACGGGGACCAGACCGGATCCGGTGGCACCAAAACCACCACCCTATGTCCTTTCGTTGAGAAATTATGATGCATCATAGGTTTTGGAGTTGCAGCTACCAGAGCCAGAGGGAAAGAAACTGGGACCATCCTGGGGCGAGAAAGGAAGTGACCGACCAAGGGGTTAAGTGCTTATGCAAAGCTATGGCCCTTGTTTCACTTCTAAGGGAGGTCACGCACTGTTTCGTGTTGGAAGAAATCGGAAACAGTTGGCACCCCACACTTCCCATGTGGCTGGCAGCATCAAGACCTAACATCAAGCCAGTAACTGACTTGTGTATCATCTGCATATCTGACCCTTGTATATATATATCCATTCTGTACATAGTGTTTTGTCTAATGTGCCCTTAAGACAATTAAACACTCAATTAACCTTGGGCTGCTCTTTTATCTCAATCCACACATCTGTGTTCTCGTTTTAACATGACATGGTACCAGGCTGGTTTCTGGCCAGATATATTCCCGTTAATGGCCTAGGCTTATATCTAAAGAGGAATGGTGGCAGTCCTACCAGGCTGGCAAGGCTCTGTTTCACTAGTGCTAGTGAAAGGAGTCTCTCAGCCTGTCAGGGTTGTGAGCAAGTGTTGTGCCACACAAAAACGCGTGGGCCATCCTCTCTTACTCCTCATGTCTCTCTGTCTCCTTGTGTGTCTGTGTAAAACTGTGCCAAGCTGACATTACATATCCCCTGGGGTGCGGAAAGTCACACTGGAGATAGTGGGGAGACCGTACCGCATGACCCCCGACCCATCAGTGATGTCATGATGTCAGGTGGGTTGCGAGCTACGGGTCTTCACAAAGTGGTTTGCCCAAAATCTGGTGCAAAAATTCAGTTTATTTCCTGCATACCTGCACTATACTTGAAGAAAGCTCTGGTTTGACTGGTATGAGATAATCTCTCCTCAAAGAAAGGAGTCTATTTGCTTATTTTTCCCCATGGAGCAGTGTGTGTAAATTGAGGCCCCCATTACACATTAGATAGCAGTTGGAAGATCAATTGTTAAGCCCACAGCCATGTCTCCCAACTCCCCCATACACAGGAACTCCCAGCTCTGCAGAGTACTCCTGTGTGCTCTATGAGAAACCACTGACAAACTCCTTTGGCATTGGATTATCTTGGCTCCTAACAATAGGATTGGTCATTTAATTTCGACCAGCAAACCCTCTACCCTCCACACCCCAACACTATTTGGCTGGGAAGAGCAGCGTTGCACCTATATCACCTGTGTTGGTCGATCCAAATCGGTGTTGGTCGATTTTGTAGTGTTCTACTAAATTTATTTCAATATGTATGGGGGTCTTAGTTCTCCATCTACTAGCTGAAGCTGTTCAATGGGAGCCAGTAACCCCCCCCCCACCCACAACCTCAAAAACAAAAATGGAATTTAACTTTATAAGATTGCAATGGAGAGGACTGTCATGGAATTTAGGGTACAAGTCAGTCATCAATTTCCCAAGTTATGCCTCTGTGTTTGCTATTCCACCAGAGACAACATCTGCAAGGATTTCCTCTGAGTTCTTTGATTTCCGCCAACACTCCAAAAACTTAGTGATAGGGAATTTAGATTGTGAGCGCCATGGGGACAATGATGATAGTGAATGTAAAGTGGTGTAGAATAGGATAGCGCTATATAAGCATTGCAAAATAATAAATCAATATAAGTTATGAGTAGCTTTTATAGATCCCTATAAAAGAAGTGATCTACTTCTGATCCAGGCTAATCAGTTTAGTCACTCTGCAACGACCTGTTAAAGAAAAATGGCTCTATGAAGGAAGCCACTGTGCTTTACTAGAGCTGCAAACACTTCAATCTAATGATTATGTTGATCACAGACCTCAATCCCACAGCTGATCAGTAGATTACAGTACCCCACAGAGCTATGCACCACACCACAGAGAATGGCCTGTTCTTACGCCTTGAACTGCAGTTCAGAGCAGTTGAGTCCTATTTAAGTGAGAGTATTCTAAGGATAGGTCATGAAGACTGTAAATTTTAGAGAACATTTCTGCCACCAAGAATTAACCCCTTAGTGACCAGGCCAAATTTTTGAAATCTGACCAGTGTCACTTTATATGATAATAACTCTGGAACGCATCAACACCTCCCAGCGATTTTGAGATTTTTTTTTCGTGGCACATTATAATTTATGATAATGGTAAATTTAGGTTGATATGTTTTGTGCTTATTTATTTAATTAGCATATTTCCCAGAGGAGCATTGCGGCTTTAAGTCTCCTCATCTGCATGCTTAGCATGTTGATCTCCGCAAGGAGTGACGATATTTCTTGGACAATGGTCTGACGCCTCTCACACAGCCAAACCAGATCTCCGCTTTGCACTGACGAGGGGCTGAACCCCGAAACACAGTGTCTGCAAATTGAGATTCTGGTTTGGCTATTATCCTAGGTCATGTGATAAGGCTCGTTAAAGGGTCGACATTGACTTGTAGGATTGCTACCTTCCAAAAGGTGGCACTAGAGTTCTAGCTCTCTTCCTCTCTGAAGAGACAATTTGCATAATTAGCATATTTCCCAGAGGAGCATTGCGGCTTTAAGTCTCCTCATCTGCATGCTTAGCATGTTGATCTCCGCAAGGAGTGACGATATTTCTTGGACAAAGTGCTTATTTATAAAACATATCAGAAATTTGACAAAAATGTAAAAAAAAAAATTAGCAATTTTCAAACTTAGAATGATTATCCCTATAATCTAGATCAGGGTTCCCAAACTCCAGCCCTCAAGGCTCACCAACAGGTCATGTTTTCAGGATTTCCTTTGTATTGCACAGATGATGCAATTATCACCTGGGCAATACTAAGGAAATCCTGAAAATATGACCTGTTGGTGGGAGTGAGGACTGGAGTTGGGGAACACTGATCTAGTCATACCACAGAAAATCATTAAAAAATAACATATCCCTCATGCCTACTTTACATCAGCACCATTTGTAAAATGTTATTTTATTTTGTTAGTATTTTAGGAGGTTTAACCCATTCATGACCAGAGCTTTTTCCGTTTTAGCGCTTTCGTTTTTTTGTTCCCCTTCTTCCCAGAGCCATAACTTTTTTATTTTTCTGTCAATATGGCCATGCGACAGCATGCTTTTTGCGGGACGAGTTGTACTTTTGAACGACATCATTGGTTTTAGCATGTCGTGTATCAAAAACGGTAAAAAAAAATTCAAGTGCGGTGAAATTGCAAAAAAGGTGCAATTCCACACTTGTTTTTTTTTCACCATGTTCACTAAATGCTAAAACTGACCTGCCTTTATGATTCTCCATGTCATTACGAGTTCATAGACACCAAACATGTCTAGGTTCTTTTTTACCTAAGTGGGGAAAAAAAATTCCAAACTTCGTTAAAAAACAAAAATGTGCCATTTTAAGAGACCCATAGCGTCTCCATTTTTCGTGTTCTCAGGTTTGGTGTGGGCTTATTTTTTGCATGCCGAGCTGACATTTTTAACAATACCATTTTGGTGTAGCTACGATCTTTTGATCGCCCGTTATTGCATTTTAATGCAATGTCACGGCGATCAAAGAAACATAATTCTGGCGTTTTTACTTTTTTCTCGCTACGCCATTTAGTGATCAGGTAATCCTTTCTTTTTTTAATTAATAGATAGGGCGATTCTGAACGCAGCGATACCAAATATGTATATGTTTGATTTTTTTATTTTTTTATTTATTTTGAATGGGGCGAAAGGGGGTGATTTGAACTTTTTTTTTTTTTTTTTTACTTTTGGCATGCTTCAACAGTCTGCATAGGAGACTAGAAGCTGTCATAACCCGATCAGCTCTGCTACGTAGAGGCGATGATCAGATCGCCTCTATGTAGCAGAATTGCTCACTTGCTATGAGTGCCAACAATCGGGCGGCGCTCATAGTAAGCCAGTAACAGTAGAGGTCTCCAGTAGACCTCTGGTTGTCATGCCAACTTATCAGTGACCACCGATCACATGCGGGGGTCACCGACGGGCGGATTTCCGACCCGATGGCCGGAAGCGCACATTAAATGCCGCTGTCAGTTTGACAATGGCATTTAACGGGTTAATAGCAGCAGGTGGATCGCTATTTCACCCACGGCTATTCCGGGCACATGTTAGCTGTTCAAAATAGGTGTAATGTGCCGGGAAAGATGTGGGCTCACCGCCGGAGCCCACATCAAAGGGAGGGAGTCAAACATGGGCGTTAATGTACGCCCGAAGTCGGAAAGGGGTTAAAAATGTAGTAGAATTTTTTCAAGGAAATTTACAAAATGTATTTTATTAAGGGCCCTATCCAGGTTTGAACGGACTTTGGGGGTCCTATAAATTGGAAAAACCCCAAAAGTGATACCATTTTAACAGTAGCACCCCCTGACATATTGAAAACTGCAGTTAGGTAGTTTATTAACATTTCAGGTGATTTTCAGGAATTAATGCAAAGTGACATGACAGGAATGAAAAAGTGTATTTTTACCATCTGAATGTCGGTAACTTCTGAACAGGTCACTATAGCTGGCAGACTCTTAAGGACGCCATTTGGTTGTAAATTGCCATGCCAAATATCAGGACCACACAATCATGATCTCAGCATGCTATGGGGATAAAGAGGAAGCCCCCCACACTCTGTTAACCATTTATAGGACAGTCTCTATTGACAGCAGCATCTAAGGAGTTAAACAGATATGGATGATATCCACACTGATCTGGCTGATGCAGCAAGTTGTCAGCTATAGTGTACAGCCGACAGCAACTGGATTGTCATCTGTATGGGGATGCTGTTCTCTTATATCTCAGGTCAGTAAAAAAACGTATTGGCGGTCATTAAGGGGTTAATGTAATGCATACTATTTTATTACTATTTCTGCAGCATGTGAATGGATTTCTGCAATTTCTAATCAAATGAATGGGAAAGTCAGAGAACACAAAAAGACGGATTTTGGTAAGAACTTACCTGTAAAATCCTTTTCAGCGAAGGAAGGAAGAGAGACACAGTCATTACTAGTGGGTAGGCGAAGCCCAGATAGGATTGACACCTCAGATTAAAAAGAGTGTTGACCGGCCCCTCCAGCTCGGGCTCCTCCTACTCAGCTCTTCAGTCGTACCCAAGCTTAAGGAAGAACAATATCACCAGCGAAGCAACATAACCCCTTCTGAAGGACTTCAGAGAAAAAACATAAGAGTACAGGTTATGCATGCATTCGGCAAAAAAATCACACAGTTACAGGTACTACTCACTGAACCTGACTACTGCGATAAGCTGGCAATGCTGGAACAGAGCCGTAGCTCGTCGACCTCAGTCCAGATAATCGCTATCAGAGAAGGGTCACGCTGCATCTGTAAATACAACAACACACTTCTGCCATGGGAGGGAGCTGTGTCTCTCTTCCTTCCTTCGCTGAAAAGGATTTTACAGGTAAGTTCTTACCAAAATCCGTCTTTCAGCTGCAGATGGAAGGAAGAGAGCCACAGTCATTACTAGTGGGACGTCCCAAAGCAGTCCAAAATTAGGGTGGGAAAAAACCAAAATAGGCAGAAACCCAACAACCTAGATAAATGCGCCACAGGCGCCAAATACAAGTTAACTAAAAACTTTAAATTACCGCTGCCTGCAGGACCCTACGTCCTAAGGCCGCATCAGCGGAAGCACTGACGTCCACCTTATAAAACTTTGTAAATGTGTGGACGAAACGCCAGGTCGCCGCTCGGCAGAGCTGAGCTGCCGAAGCCCTTGATGAAAGGCCCACGATGAAGTCACAGCCCTCGTGGAGCGAGCTCGAATCTTAA
Source organism: Oophaga sylvatica (assembly GCA_033576555.1). Taxonomy (NCBI): domain Eukaryota; kingdom Metazoa; phylum Chordata; class Amphibia; order Anura; family Dendrobatidae; genus Oophaga; species Oophaga sylvatica. The sequence goes on from JARQOD010000001.1 coordinate 713,010,849, forward strand.
TCGGGCAAGGTTCGCCATTAAGACGGTAAGCCTCCAAAATGGCCGACCGAATCCAACGAGCTATAGAGTCCTTGAAAACTCGTTGATCACGCCTACGACCTGCTGTAATCACAAACAGGGAATCTGACTTTCAAAAACCTTGAGTAATAGACAAAATAGAACTTCAAGACCCGCACTAAATCCAATTTGTGCAAGTTCCGTTCCTTTGCATTCCCTGGGCCCGGGCAAAGCGAGGGCAACACAATATCCTGGTTAACATGAAATTGCGACACCACCTTAGGTAGAAAATCGCCCCGTGTGCGAAGCACTACTCGATCCGGGTAAAACTCCAGGAAAGGAGGCGAGCAGGAAAAAGCTGCCAACTCAGAAACCCTTCTTAAAGAGGTTACCGCCACTAAGAAAGTAACCTTCCAAGAAATTAAAGAAAGGCTAGCAGAACCCATAGGCTCAAAAGGTATATGCTGAAGAGCCTCCAAGACAAGGTTGAGCCGCCAAGGAGACACAGGCGCCTTCCGCAGTGGAAACTGACGGGTTACTCCGCGAAAAAAGGAACGTACGTCCCTACGCGAGGCGATAGCCTTCCGAAATAGCAAAGACAGGGCAGAAACCTGACCTTTCAGAGTGCTAACTGCCAAACCTTTTGTCCAGCCCGTACTGTAGCAAAGCCAACAAATTGGGAATGGAAAAAAATCCTCGGATTCCTTGAAGAACCCGAAACCACGAAAAGACCAAGTCTTGTGATAAATCTTAGTAGTAGCCGGACCTCTGGCAGCTCGCAGAGTGGCAATGACTTCGGCTGAAAAACCTCTACGGGTCAAGGTTTCAGGCTCAAGAGCCACGACGTCAAACGCAGAGACTTCAAGTCCGGATGACGAACGGGCCCCTGGGTTAACAGGTCCGGGCGAGGAGGAAGTGGGAATGGCGGTGCCGCCAAAAACGACACCAGTGTTGAGAACCACGTCCTCCTTGGCCAATCCGGGGCTATCAACATAGCCGGAATTCTCTTCCAGTCTGATCCGACGCAGCACCAGAGGAAGTAAAGATATCGGTGGAAACACATAGACTAGCTCGAAATGGTCCCACGGAGCCACCAGAGCAACCACCGCCACAGCCTTCGGGTCCTTGTACCTGGACATGAAGGTCGGTAGTTTGGCATTTGAACCTGGATGCCATCAAATCCACTTGGGGAGTTCCCCAACGGAAGCACAGCAGCGCAAAAATTTTCGGATGAAGACTCCATTCTCCAGGATCCATCTTCTCGCGACTGAGGAAGTCCGCCGTGGTATTCTGGACTCCTGGAATGTGATCGCAGAGATGGCTGGAACCTTGGTCTCCGCCCATAGCAGGATCCGAGACACCTCCATCATGAGGCTGGAGCTCCTTGTCCCGCCTTGGTGGTTGATATACGCAACGCCGTCGCGTTGTCTGTCTGCACTCGGACTGGTAGACCGCTTAAAGGGACCGTCCAGTGTTGTAGGCAAAGGAAAAATTGCCCTCAACTCCAGGATGTTGATCGGTAGAACAGACTCTTCCGATGACCATACTCCCTGGATCCAAAGATCGTTCCAGACACCCCCCCCAGCCCGTCAGGCTGGCATCGGTGGTTATGACCGACCACCTCGGAGGGAGGAAAGATTTCCCCAGGAATAACGCTCCTGGACGTAACCACCATCCTAGGGATTCTCGCACCCTGTGAGAGATGATGACGCTGCAATTCAGAGAAGCTTGCGATCGATCCCAACGACTCAGAATGAGCCTTTGGAGGGCCCTGGAATGAAATTGGGCAAACGGAAGTGCCTCCATGGACGTCAAACCCAGAAGGCGCATACACTTCCGAAAGGACATTGCTGCCGTAGACCTCATAATCTGTACATGTCGAAAGAGACATGCCCGCTTGTCTGGAGGAAGGGACACCACCGTCCGTACAGTGTCGAAATGCATTCCCAAAAACAGGATTGACTTCCAGAGACGACTTCTCCCAATTGACCAGCCACCCGAAATCCTCCAGGAGCTGAAGGGATAGAATGCGAGCCGTCCCCGCCTCCTCCTTTGAGGACGCCACAATCAGAAGGTCGTCCAGGTAGGGAAATCGTAACCCCCTGTCTTCGAAGAATTGCCATGAGGGGCGCTAGAATTTTTGTAAAAACTCTGGGCGCCGAGGCCAAGCCGAATGGCAGAGCCACAAACTGGCAATGGTCCTGACCTATGGCAAAACGAAGGAAGCGCCGGTGAGCCCTTCCGACGGGAACATGCAAATAAACGTCGCGAATGTCGATTGACCAAAAAGACGTTCTGCGACAGGGCTGCCACAACGGAGCGAAGCGACTCCATGCGGAATTTTCGGGATGTAAACATGACGATTCAATCTTTGAAATCCAAAATAGGGCGAAATTTGTCCTCCTTTTTGGGGACCACAAAGAGGTTGGAATAAGAATCCTCTTCCCCGGTCCTCTTCGGAACCGGTATCACCACACCCTTCTGCAGAAGGGAATCGACCTCTCGTAGTAGAGCGGCAAATAGCTCGGCTCTGACGGAATGCGAGATTGGCAAAACCTGTCCGGGGGTCAAGAAAGAAACTCTATGAAGTAGCCTGCCAACACAACCTGTGTTACCCAGGCGTCCGACACACGGGAAACCCAAGTCGGTTTGAATTGGAGTAAACGACCCTCCACTCGAGAGCGCTCGAGTGAGACCCAGACGTCAGACCGCTTTAGCGGGTTTTTTGCCAGCTTCTGTCTTAATGGAAGTTCTGTTTCCAGGGTATGCGGAATTTCTGAGAAATTCCCCCTTTTTTTTTAAAAAAAAAGAGAGGAACGACCCAAACCCCCAGAGGGTTGACCGGATCATCCCCTGGACCGAAAGGACCGCCGACAACTACCGGCACTAGTCCTGCCAGACGCAGAAGTCACAGCTCTGCGCTGCGGTAAAGCTGTTTCTTTTGCCTCAGAAATCAGCTCTGTGAGGTCAGATTCAAATAGCTGACCACTTTGTAAGCTAAACATAGCAAACCCTGCTTGGAAACCGCGTTCCACTGTCTAAGCTACAGTGCTCTTCTGACTGTGACTGCCGAGGATTGCACCCTGGATAGCAGTGACGCAGAATCCTTCAACTTGAAAAGCCCATCTATCTCGATAAAGGGGATCCATCTTGTCACGCCGTCCGTAGACGGTCCAAACGGCTCAGGGAAACTTTACAAGTACACATAGATCCTTAATACTGAATCCATGACCCGCGGCCTCGCAGATGGATATTGTTGCCATCTCCATTTTTCTGTCCAGCAGGTCCTGCAGACTCGCCTTCCTTTACCAGGATAAAGGGACATTCACTTCAGGAGATCCAATTAACAATCAACTCCGTAGAAAACGGATACAGATTGTAAAGCCGTCGCGACCTATGCGACTCCTGAAACATCCGGGCTGACTTACCTCTCTCTGGTAACTGTAACGCCCTCATGGCTCCAATAGTACGGTCCATGAGAGAGGCAGAGTGTCCCTGCCGATCCTCCTTGTCCGAAATGGACATCTTCGCTACGCGAGAAGGAAGGCACCGATTTGTGTCGCTTCCTTGAGAGGATCTAGCTGACACTCCATAACCTAGAAGGTCAGACAGGCCATCATAGAAACTAGCGAGGGCCTCCATTTTGACACCACTGGAACCTCCGACCGCTGCGCATGACGCTGTCGGGTTCTGCGTGTCAGATAGTCCGCATCTGACATGTCCTTGCACAGTATATGGCAGGTTAAACCTGTCAGTAACTAGAACAGTGTGTTTCTTAAAGAAAAAACAATCGCTGAAGGGTTAAAGCTCTTAAAGAGAGAGCTACCCCAGCATTAATAGTTAACCGCCTAAGAAGGGGTTAAAGTAGCAGACTCCCCACAACCTTGATAATGAAAAAGTTGTGCGAGCCCCAAGTGCCTCTTATAAGGCAGCAGCTGCAGGACAGCTTTTTATGCCACACTAACAGAAAAACGTTCCACAAGATCGCTAAAAATTGCGCTGTTTTGTATATCGCAATGACCGCCAAAGTTGTTAAGGAGATCGCTAACCGCTTATGCGATGTTAATGAGATCGCCCAGATTGGCAGCTACTAGCGACATTAAAAAATGATCACACAAACGATCGCATTAGTATGCGTCGTTATCAGGATCGTTAGTGGGAACGTATAGTGGCAGTATTAAAATCGCAGACTCCCACAAACTCTTAATTATTATTGAAAAGAGTGTGCGAGTCCCTTATGCGATAACAGCCGCAGGACAGCGCAGTCTGTCACTCATTAGTGCCCCAGAAGGCGCCCGCGCTGTGGGGGTGAAGGGGTTAAGCTTCTGCCTGCGGGCTAGAAGCGACTCACCCAGCTGGTAACAGTGTAACATCTTGCCGGGAGGGGAGGAGGGAGAAGAGCCAGAAGAAGCTTTCAGCCTGCTTCTTTAATGGCCGCCGCGCTGTGCCTCCGTGTGCTCCATGAGGGAAGCCGGAAATGGAGACAGCAGTAAAGCGCGCGCTCAGAGCGGCGCGAAAATTCAAATAAAAAGGCGCGCACTCCTCTCCTATGTCCTGCAGGCATCCACCTGCGGACAAAAAACACAGTCACCGACATGTAATGTACAGCGGCTGCCGCAGCAGTCGCATAAGCACTCACACACACATTAATAAAAATGTGAGGTAAAAATGTGAGGTACTCACCAGCCGAAGCGCCACAGGGACCCCCAGGGGTTTCTGGCGCTATGCCCATGCTTCCCCCCAGGGCGGGGGACGCAGTGACCCCTGCAGCGCGGTTTGCGCCCCCGCCAGGGAAGCCATCCTCATCCCCCCGGGCCGGCAGGGTTCTGCAGGGACCACCATATAGGGTAATACAGATCCGCCAAGGGAGAGGTGGGAGTCCAGCAGCGCTGAGACCCCTGAGACCTCTAGACCACTTCTGGTGATCAAAGTCTCTTGTCCAATTAAAATAATAAAATCTTCTGAGGAGCTGCTTCCAGCAGCGACCATCCTCTCTCTGGACCTCAAATTGTAAACTGAAGAGCTGAGTAGGAGGAGCCCAAGCTGGAGGGGCCGGTCAACACTCTTTTTAATCTGAGGTGTCAATCCTATCTGGGCTCCGCCTACCCACTAGTAATGACTGTGGCTCTCTTCCTTCCATCTGCAGCTGAAACAAATCTGTTGGGTGTGAATGTGCCTTTTTATTTAGTCTACTTTCACACCAAGTATTTGGTGTATTCTTATGTTAAAGATTTCCTGCAGCATTTCTGCACATATTAGCTAAATTAAGATACTTGCATATTTTCACTGAGATTTTAGTGTCTTTCTGAACATGTTTTTTCACCATTTTTGTCTGATTTGGTGTCATGTTTTAAATGAAACTGCTTTGTTTTTACTTGACTGTCTAATCCAATTGGAGCAACAGTTAATATGAAATATCACTTTTATTAAATCACATTAAAATATAAGATTACACAATACTTTAAATTACTAATGAGTACAAAAGATTCAAGGCAAACTGTTAGGAAGGGATGGGGAGTGGATATTTACGATGGTGTGCTAACATATTTATATCCAATCTAATCTGAACCGAAAGGCATCATATAAAGATTATGCTGATGGTAATTAGCCCTAGCTATATTAAGGCTGGGTCTCACGTAGCGATACACCAGCGATCCCGACAACGATCAGGATCGCTGGTGTATCGCTACTGCTATTACTCAGGCTAATACTTCAGCCCACAAACTAATAGCAGAGGTGAAATAAGCAGGCAAACCGAGAATATTAGTTAGAGGACTAGAATATAGTCTGTGTATTAACTAAGGTATCACCATATGAATTCACTCGTCAACACTGACATAACTAACCGATGACGCTTCCTATTTTGATAATTGATATATTCTATATTTTACAATGCCCTAAGAATCTGGCCCAGAACCTGCTCTGCTGTAGATCCTTCCATTGCAAGTGTTTTTACTGGGTGGCTTGCTCTCAGTGGGAAAAACAAGATAAAAGGTATCATAGCTACAAGATTAATGGCTAACAAAAATAAAATTAATGATGTTACAAAGCAAGCTTTCAAGACTCCTTATAGGTCTCTTCATCAGGCATGTAAGACGACTTGAACATCATTTATTTTATTTTTGTTAACCATTAAAAAGGTATTATAACTACAAGATTATCTTCTTGTTTTTCCCACTGAGAGCAATCTTTTTTAAACTGGCTAACACAGTACCAAACTTTTTTCTTTTAAACTTTACTGGGTGGATATACACGAAAAACTGATATGCAAAGGAGTTTTTTTTACCTACAAATTTTCCTTAAAACTTTAACCGAAAGGCAGTAGCTTGACTGCCTTTTTACATGGGCAGATCAAAGTAAATGGTGTGCACCGAGCGATTTGTACTAGATCTCTCAGAGCAGTAAGTTGCCATTGTTCTCAGCTTCACACGTTCTTTTCACACAGGACGATGCACCGCCGAGAAGGATGATCTTTAATGCAAAATAAAAGATCATTTCACCTGACGAATGAGTGTTTTGCTCATTCATCGGCAGCCTGTTTACACGGCAAGATAATCAGGGGAGTTTTAACAATGCTCAATCATGATTATCTTGCAGAGTAAATGACTATTTAGAGACCTGGATACCCTTTTTAATAATGTGACAACTCGATTGTGAGCTTTTACTGCTGCAGTGCTAATTTATTTTGCATGTGTAGTGATGGTTGAATTGTAGATTGCACTGCAGATTTTGTTGGCTTTACATAAAGATTATTAATACAAACAATGGAAAATATATTCTATTCTCAAGGTACTGCCACACTTAGCGATCTTGTTAGCGATCACGATAACGACGCAATCGTTGGTGTGATCTCTTTTAGGTCGCTAGTAGCTGCCAAACAGGAGATCTCATAAACGACTCATCAGCGGTCAGCGATCTCTTTAACGACTTTGGCGGTCGTTAGGATGTCATTAGCATGTACTGAGCGCTTCTGATTCATAGGAATTTCCAGCATCGCTCCTGCTCTCTGCGTCCTGCTAGCCTGCTTTGCAACTTCTGCGATCCTCTCTGTGACGCAAAAGAGAACTTACAGATATTGCGATCCACTCCATGATGCAAAACAGTCATGCGTCACAAACGAGGTCGCTCATCGTTCGCAAAAAGTGCCAAACACAGCGATTCAGGCTCACCAGCGGGACGCCAACGATCAAAAAACGGTCCAGAACTCTAGTGAACGATCAGCGACATCACAGCAGGGGCCACATCGTTGCTACATGCCACACACAACGAGGTCGCTAACGAGATCGCAAAATAGTGACGTTTTAGTGATCTCGTTTGCGATCTCGTTTAGTGTGGCATACCCTTAAGAATTTTAACTCATTTTGTCACCTTTGCTATACTTAACACAAAAGCAATCTTTTATCAGGGGTGTGGAACTGGCAGACACTGGTTCTCACATTGTGCCCTCAGGCACCATTCTAAAGCCCCCATCTCACATAGCGAGATCGCTGCTGAGTCACAAATTTTGTGACGCAACAGCGATCTCCCCAGCGATATCGCTGTGTGTGACACGCAGCGACGATCAGCCCCCCTGCTGGGTATCGCTGATCGTCGCTGAACATTTTTTTGATCATTGGTCTCCCGCTGGCCAGCGCGCATCGCTGCGTGTGGCAGGCGGGAGACCAGCAATCAGCACGCTGGAGCTGGTAACCAAGGTACACATCGGGTTTCTAGGCGCCGCGCGGTGCCTAGAAACCTGATGTGTACGTTAGATACCAGTGAACTGGTGCAGGGGAGGTGGTAACCAAGGTACACATCGGGTTTTTAGGCGCCTAGAAACCCGATGTGTAACTTGGTTACCAGCTCCCTGCACCAGCGCGCTGGTATCTAAGGTACACTGCCGGTAACTAAGCGAAGTGCATCGCTTGTTACCCGCATAGTCGCTGTCCTGATCGCTGCTGAGAGCTGCCTATTTGGCAGCTCACCAGCGATCATGTAGCGACACACCAGCGATCCTGACAAGTTCATATCGTTGTCGGGATCGCTGGTGTGTCGCTATGTGTGACGGGGCCCTAAGATCTGTGAACAGCGCAGAATGTAATGTACACGGCTCTCTGCACACACTCTGCGCCCTCACACCCTGCTTTACATGGACCAGTCTTCCTTTCAGCAGAGGCTGTGGTTTGCCTGGTATGAGACACCTTTCTTACATTTTTATTGAATATTACTAGCCTCCATTTATCACCAGAAAAGAATGGGAATGTAAAGTAACAAGAAAGAGCCAACTGTGTTGCTTCAGACTTGCAGTACCCACCTAAACTGCATCTAAAGCACTTCATGCAACCAATCATCAGCCCTGTACGAGGGCAAGAACCCCAAAACAGCTGCCTGTGGAAGGATCTCTTCCTTTCGGAAAAGTCTCCGAGTTGGCTGGCATGAGAGCTTTCTTTCTTTTGGAGAAGTGCTAATATACATGTAATATTAGAAAGATGAAATGTCAGTTTCATTGGTTACATACCTGCACAGAACACTCCTCGGACTTCACTCCGCAGGATTACAGTCCTCACCTTGTTGCTACTCTTTAGCGAATCAACAGCCTTTAGCATCTAGAAAATAAAAAGTCCAAGAAGTAATCTACAGGAGTCCATGGTGGGAGACAGGGCCGGCGTTAGGGGCAGGCAGACCAGGCAGCTGCCTAGGGCCCCCGCTCCCCAAGGGGTCCCAGCTAGCAGCACATCACAGAGCCGCTATGGGGCACGTGATGCAGGGGGGCCTGTTGCCAGCACCAACTACCCCTGCCGCCGCATTGAACTATACCGGCATCATAGACGCCGGTACAGTTCAAAGCAATGATGGAGGAGAGAGCGTCAGCTGACGCTCCCTCTCTCGTCATTCCCCGCTCTGCCTCTGACACAGCGGGTGTGCGCGATAACGTCATCGCGCACTCACTGTGTACCAGGCAGTGCAGGCTGAGCCAGGAGACAGCCGGGAGCAGCGTGGGCACGAGGAGAGCTGGAGTAGGTTTTTTTTTGGTTTTTTTTTTAATGTAACAGTGAGTACTGGACTATGGGTCCATTCTAGGGAGGGAGGGTGTTATATGCTATGTGGTGCTCTGCTGTAAACCATGTGGTGCTGTATACCATGGTACTGTGCTATATACCATGTGGTGCTGAGCTATATACCATGTGGTGCTGAGCTATATACCATGTGGTGCTGAGCTATATACTATGTGGGCTGTGTTCTATACTATGTGGGCTGTGTTATATACCATGGGGGGTACATTATACATTATTCTATGGGGAGACTGTGTTTTACAATATGGGGAGCTACATTGTATTGTATGGGGAGGTGGGGTGTATTATATTCTATTCAGGGCTACATTATAATTTATGGCAGGGCTGTATTATATTTATTATATTCTATGGGAGGGTGATTGCATCATACTCTGAGGGGGCTACATTATACTATATGAGGAGGCTACATTGTATTCTATGGGGGGCTGCATTATATTCTATGGAGGGCTAGATTATATTGTATGGGGGCTTCATTATACTTTATGAGGGGGCTACATTATATTCTATTGGGGCTGCATTATACTATATGAGGAGGGCAACATTGTATTCTATGGAGAGGCTACATTATACTATTTAAGGGGCTGCATTATATTCTATAGGGGGCTGCATTATACTCTAAGGGGGCTGCCATATATTCTATGGAGGGGCGGAATTATACTATAAGAGGGGGGCTGTATTATATTCTATGGGGGGTTACATTATATTGTATGGCGGGGCTGCATTATACTCTGTGGTGGCTGCATCATACTCTGTGGGGTGGCGGCATTATGCTCTATGTGGTGGCTGCATTATACTATATATGAGCTGCACTATACTGTATCGAGGACTATGGAGAATACATTATACTATATGAAGAACTATGGGGTGCATTATACTATGGGAAGTGAATTGTACTACATGGATGACTGGCGGTGTATTAAACTACGTATTGGAGCACTATGAGGAGTGTATTATACTATATGGAGGAGTGAGCAGTGTATTTTAATATATGGAGGCTATGAGGAGTGTATTATACTATATGAGAACTATAAGGAGTGTATTATACTATATGGAGGACTATGGGAAACATTATATTATATGGAGGACTATGGGTGTAAACTGTAGATGTGCTGCTGATAACATGATCCCGTATGGTGATCTGTTAGTGATCCATTAGTGATCATTCTGTCCACATCATTCTTTCTCAGACGATGGAAAGAGGCAGGAAACAAGTGTTGAACAACTTCAATATTGTCGATCACACTCATTTAGCGGCCTGAACTCAGCGCATGTAAATACAATCAAAATGCTTCTGTGTGATGGTGCAATATGTTAGCATTTGGGGCCCATTTTAAACTTTGCCTAGGGCCCTACTTTACCTAAATAGGCCTTGGTGGGAGATAGATGTCGGACTAAGTCTTATACCCAGCTATTACTCCAGCTGTAGCTATACATACACTTGTACAACTGCTTAAGTCATAGAAGAAAAATAACACAATATATTATCCCTGTTTTCCCTGACATTTGCCATCAGGAGGAAGTCATGCCACATATTGGATCCCATTAACACCTGCCCCTTCTGTTTTCAGTGGCGAAAAGTCGCTGCCAAAAGTGTCTAATAACAGCTTAAAGAGAATCTGTCAGCAGATTTTGCTATCCCATCTGAGAGCAGCATAATGTAGACCGGAGACACCAATTCCAGCACTTACTGGGATGCTTGCTGTAATTTTGATAAAATTAAAGTTTTCTCTGCTGCAGACTAGCAATTAGCTAACTGTTGAGCTGTGTATAACCCCGCCCGCACCACTGATTGTGTACACACTGTGTATAGGCAGGTAGCTGCCAGTCAGTGGTGTATGGAGCTCATGAAAATGGATGATCACTAACTTGCTGCCTTGTAGTCTTCTAATGACAAGTCCCATCATGCTGATAAAACTGTGATTTTATCAAAACTACACTTAACAGCCCAATAAGTGACAGCTCGGTGCGATTATAGCGATACCAGATTTATATTGGGCTTTATTTATGTTTGGCTGCTGTCACACAGTAAAAAGATGCTTTTTTTGCAAAATATTTTTTCTCCATCGCCATATTTTGAGAACTATAATTTTTATACACTTGTTTTTTTGCTGGACGAGTTGACATTTTATTGGTACCATTTTCAGTCACAAAAATTTTTCATCGCACTATAATGAGATTTTGAAAGGCAAAATTAACAAAAAACAGCAATCAGGATTTTTTTTTTACTTGGGAGAGGGGTTGCGCTGTTCACTGTGTGGTAAACTTGATAAGGCAGCTTTATTATTCGGGTCAGTGCGATTACAGAGATACCACATTTATGTCCTATTTTTTATGTTTTGTGGCTTTTGCACAATGAAAACTATTTTTTTTTACAAAAAATATATGTATTTATTAAAGATTTTTTCATTTTTTAAATATTTTTACATTATTTCTACTTTATTTACTTAGTCCCTCTATGGGACTTTAATTTGTACTACTTTGATCACTGGTATATTGCATTGAAATGCAGCAGCACTGCAATGCCTTACAGATGTCAATGCTACACTGACAGAAGCCCCAGACTATGCTACCAGGATGGCCTTAAACAAGTCACTGTAGCTGGCAGATTCAAAACTACATTTTGTCATGTCGTATGAGTGGATTATAAACAGATAACATTTACTTAGTTCAGGGTCGACAAAGTTGTTCAGAATCTAGGAGCCAGCCAAAAAATTTAGGAGCCAGAATTTTTTTTAACAAACTTGGTTTTTAATTTAACAAAAAAACATTACAAACGTTATAAACATTTAACTTCTAAAGATAATAAATATTCTATTTTGATATATTACCGTATATACTCGTGTATAAGCCGAGATTTTCAGCCCATTTTTTGGGCTGAAAGTCCCCCTCTCGGCTTATACGCGGGTCATATACGGGGTCGGCGGGGAGGGTGAGCGGGGTGTCGGATCATACTCACCTCTCCGCCGGCGCGGTCTCTGCAGCCCCCTGCTTCTCCCACGATCTCGGCTCCTTCCTGCAGCGGTCACATGGCACCGCTCATTAAGTCATGAATATGCACATATTCATGACTTTAATGAGCGGTACCATGTGACCGCTGTAGGAAGGAAGCGCTGCGGAGAGCGCCGGGAGAAGAGGAGAGGCTGCAGAGAAGCGCCGGCGGAGGGGTGAGTATAGCGATAGTTACCTGTCCCCGTGCCACTGCTGCGTCCTCGTCTGACTCCTCTGGCTGTGAATGATCAGTCAGAGGGCGCGATGACGTCATTAGTGCGCGCCCCGCCCCCTGCCAGATCATTCACAGCCAGAGGAGTCAGATCGAGGGAGCAGCGTGCAGCGGTGGAACGGGACAGGTAAATATCTCAGGTGCCGGGGTCCTGAGCGAGCGGTGACACCGGCACCTGTCCCACATAGCGCGCCGGTGTCACCGCCTACTCAGGACACCGGCACCTGGCCCCCAGCGACGAGAGGTGAGTATGTCATTTTTTTGCAGCAGCAGCAGCATATGAGGCCTATACTAAGGGGCATATGGGGCATAATTGTGCAGCATATGGGGGCATAATCTGGAGCATATGGGGCATAATCTGGAGCATATGGGGCATAATCTGGAGCATATGGGGCATAATCTGGAGCATATGGGGCATAAGCTGTGGAACATATGGGGCATAATCTGTGGAACATATGGGGCATAATCTGGAGCATATGGGGGCATAATATGGAGCATATGGGGGCATAATATGGAGCATATGGGGGCATAATATGGAGCATATGGGGCATAAGCTGTAGAACATATGGGGGCATAATCTGGAGCATATGGGGGCATAATATGGAGCATATGGGGGCATAAACTGTGGAACATATGGGGGCATAATCTGTGGAACATATGGGGCATAATCTGGAGAATATGGGAGCATAAACTGTGGAACATATGGGGCATAATCTGGAGCATATGGGAGCATATGGGGGCATTATCTGGAGCATATGGAGGCAAAATCTGTGGAATATATAGGGGCATAATCTGTGCAGCATATGGGGGCATAATCTGAGGAGCATCATATGGGGGCATAATCATTTTTCACCCTAGGCTTATACGCGAGTCAATAAGTTTTCCCAGTTTTTTGTGGCAAAATTAGGGGGGTCGGCTTATACATGAGTATATACGGTAGATTTTAGGCAACATTCTAGTTTTGTAGGGGGGGTCGTTACGGACGCGGCGATACCAAATATGTGTACTTTAATTGTTTTGGTTTTTTTATTTACAGGAATAAATGAATTTATTGGGGAATATTTTTTTTATTATGATTTTTTTTAACACTTTTTATTTATTTTTTTTTACTTTTTTACTGTGTCCCAGGGTGGGACATCACTGTATATTATACATGGTATTATACAGTGTATAATACCAGATCGCTGGTGTGACAGTGTGCACAGCACTCTGTCACACCAGCGATCGCTGGCATCGCTGCAGGCTACTCAGTGCCTGCTCTCAGCAGGATGGACCCCGGCGCCATCTTGGATCCGGGGTCCTGCAGGGAGGAGGGACTCTCAGAACAGCGCGACACATCGCGCTGTTCTGAGGGTCTCAGGGGAGCGCGCAGGGAGCCCCCTCTCTGCGCGATGCTTCCCTGTGGCCCCGGTACACCGCGATCATGTTTGATCGCAGTGTGCCAGGGGTTAATGTGCCAGGAGCGGTCCGTGACCACTCCTGACACATAGTGCCGGGTGTCAGCTGTGATAATCAGCTGACACCCGGCTGCGCTCCCCCCGGTTTGTCGAACCTTGACTTAGTTTAATAGTTAATGTGAGAATAAAGAGGTTCTCCAAGAAAAGAATAAAAATATGTCATCATAACTAAATTCCTAAACACCTTCAATTAGCAAAATATGCTAATTTTGTCCAAAACCCTTCCTAGTATGCTAACAGGACTGGTGCTTGTGATCATGAGGGCAATACAAAGCTCCAGTCATGTGTAGGAAGATTTGCCACTCATCAAGTGCAGGGGATACCAAGGAAGTGTAGCCAACAACTCAAAATGTGTTCCCCCTTCTTCCACTGCCAGGGCATATTAGCTAAAAAGTGGGATAGATTATATTTACTCCAAAAATGGGTGTAAAATACAGTGGAAATCTGCGCTGCCTCATGGGTGTAGTAGATTCTGGTTTGCAGGGCTTGGGATACCCAAGATGCACCATATTTTGATTAAGTTATACATGGCAAAATTTAGGACTTTCTGCTGTAACAATGTAAAAAAAAAGAAGATGCAGAAACTGATGATTAACAACACAAACATAACTGAAAAATTCCTCTCTTACCGACTTCACCAGGCCTTTACTGATAGCATTTTTTGCATGGGGTCGATTAATTCCAAGTACCACAATTCCTAAAGAAGTAAGAAAAAAAATATGGGTTAATTATGAAAATATGGAAGCTTAAAAATTCACATAAGACTGCAGTTAAAGAGTAACCACTGTTTCAATTTTTATTTCATAAATCAATAGTACACATTAAAATAAGAAACACTAACCTATTTATATAATTGCCTTGTAATGTTTTCATTTCCTGTTCTGTCCACATGTCACCGTATTCCAAAATTCCAAGCGGAGGAAGTTCACCGACCGCCATATTGGGACACTCAAGTGATGGGTGTCTCAATATGGAAACTGCTGCTGGTACCAACCTATTGTGTGGAACTACCAGCGAAACACCGTCACACCACACACACGATACGCTGTACGCACAACACTCACACAGCCTCTTGCGCGGTACCACCAGCGGAACACAGTCGCACAGCGCCTGCGCGAATTCCGCGCAGGTGCAGTGAATCATTCGGCTGATCCCGGCGGCAGATGTGCAACGTGTCTACAGGCAGAGGAAGCTGGTCACATTAAAGGGGTTTTCCCACGAACAAAAGTTCATTTTAAAAATTGTCTGTGTCTGACCGTGTACAGAGCATACCACATCTCCTGGGCAGGGGAGGTAGCAAAAGACAATACTGACATTACAGCAGGGGATCACAGCGGATTCATTTTGTGAGATAAAATATTTCACTGACTGTTTTTAAACAATATTTTACCTCACTAAATGTATCCTCTGCGATCTCCTGCTGTAATGTCAGTATTATCTTTTGCTTCCTCCCCTGCCCAGGAGCTGTGGTATGTTCTGTACATGGTCAGGCACAGGGGTGAGAGAGACAGAGCACAGGGGGGAGACAGCTCAAACGGGACAGCACATGAGGGGAGAACACAGCACAGGAAGGAGAGAGACAGCAGACAAGGGGAATAGCACATGGGGTAGAAAGGTCAAAGAAGAGAGTACAGATGGGAGAAGTCAGCAAATGGGGAAAGAGAGTGGATAGGTGGGTGAGCACATGGAGGGGGAGAGATTCTCAACGCTGCAAAGCCGACCCCTATCGAGACATTCCCGCCTCCATCTAGTATATCTAATAAAATAAATCTGCTTATTAGAGACAGAGCTCCTCCCCTCTCCTCCTGTCTACACAAAATCTCATCAGTAGTAACCGCCATCTCCAATCTCTGTAATGGGAGTTTGTCTTCACTGATTACAGATTTTTCTGGGGATTTTGATAAGGACTGATCAATTCTGTCAGAAAAAGAAGCAGATTGTTCTGATAAGATATATTACAAAGCGGCATATTTTCAAGTGTACTATTGATTTATAAAATTTATGCTTTAACCATACAATCTTATATACATTCTTGGTATGTTCCTATGTGGCTGATAGACAGCAGATTTACCAAATCCAATTCACAAACTGCATATAAAAATCTAAAAATATTTAGAATTTAGAGTCCTCAGTGGTTGATACCTTTTAATGGCTAACTGAAAAGATGACAAAAAATTGCAAGCTTTCGAGACTACTCAGGTCTCTTCATCAGGCAAAGACTTAAACAAAAACTGAAGAATCACATTTATACACAACACAGCACAGAAATAATGCAATAGGTAAGACAAGTGACGTGAAGCAGAACTGTCATTATGGGAGAGGGATGAACATAAATATTGGAACAGTTCATAGATAAGGATTGTGAAAGTTTTATTGCCCTCTGATTGGGGTCTGGTATTGTGTTTTGATGCCCCAGAAGGTCAGAGAAGCAGATTCCTTAATTGATGTAAAAAGACATAAATCCATGTGATATATTCATTCCAGCACTGAGAGTGTCAAAGGTCGTCATAAGTTTATATTCCCAAACCTTTCTGTCTCTCTCAGATTTAAAGATAGATTTTAATACAAGTAATTTCATGTCCATCATGCTATGACCGGGATACTAAAGTGTTTTGCCACAGGTAGATCCATTCTTTTTTCTCTTATTGTGTGGCGATGAGAATTCATCCTTGTTCTCAGTTTTTGCCCTGTCTCCCCCACATACAGACCCCCCAATTGGACATTTCGTACATGGTCATGGTTTCGTACATAGTCTTCATGGAAAACTCCGGAAATGATGCGGATTCTGTGATGATACTCACAAAATTCATCCCCACCCACAATTACTTTGAATTTGACGACAAGATCTATCTTCAGGAGACTGGCACAGCTATGGGAAGTAAAATGGCTCCACAGTATGCAAATCTTTTCATGGACAAGCTTGAAAGTTACTTTTTGTCCTCATGTCCCATCAGGCCTCGGGCCTACATTACCGCTACACCACCATTAAGCTAAAGAACAATGAAATAGAGACATCCCTGTATCAGAAGCCAATAGATCGTCCAACATACCTTAAATGGGACAGTTTCCATCCAAAACATATAAAAAAAAACTCTATTGTCTACATCCAAGCCATCAGATACAATCATATATGTTCCAACCCCATGGATAGAGATGAACACCTTGGTCGCCTCAGAAAGACCTTTTTGAACCAGGGCTACTATCCAAGAACAATTGAAAACCAAATTACAAGAGCCACCAGAATATCAAGGAATCACCTGCTACATTACAAAACTAAAGATGAAAATAACCAGGTACCTCTAGTGGTCACCTACAATCCAAATCTGGAGGTGCTAAGGGGAGCTGCACGGAAATTACAACCTTTGCTTCAAAAAGATGCCCGATTACAATCCATATTTCCAGACCCCCCACTACTGTGTTTTAGGCAGCCCCCATATCTAAGAAGCATCATTGTCAGAAGCTCCCTGTCCTCCCAACAGCTGCAGGAACCTTTCCTTGAAACAAGAAAAAATGTAAAACCTGTCCATCTATAATGACCACGGACAAGAAAAAGATCCCCAACTCACATCAGGACAACAAGATCCCAGGTACTTTCAGCTGCATCACATCTAATGTGGTGTACCTAATTATTTGTACGAAATGTCCAACTGGGGGTCTGTATGTGGGGGAGACAGGGCAAAAACTGAGAACAAGGATGAATTCTCATAGCCACACAATAAGAGAAAAAGAATGGATCTACCTGTGGCAAAACACTTTTGTATTCCCGGTCATAGCATGATGGACATGAAATTACTTGTATTAAAATCTAACTTTAAATTTGAGAGAGACAGAAAGGTTTGGGAATATAAACTTATGACGACCTTTGACACTCTCAGTGCTGGAATGAATATATCACATGGATTTATGTCTTTTTACATCAATTAAGGAATCTGCTTCTCTGACCTTCTGGGGGCATCAAAACACAATACCAGACCCCAATCACAGGGCAATAAAACTTTAATGCTTCTTATCTATGAACTGTTCCAATATTTATGTTCATCCCTCTCCCATGACAGTTCTGCTTCACGTCACTTGTCTTACCTATTGTATTATTTCTGTGCTGTTGTGTATAAATATGTGATTCTTCAGTTTTTGTTTTAGTCTTTGCCTGATGAAGAGACCTGAGTAGTCTCGAAAGTTTGCAATTTGTTATCATCTTTTCAGTTAGCCATTAAAAGGTATCAACCACTGAGGCTCTCAATTCTAAATATTTTTCTATCTACTGGCTAACACGGTACGAAGATACACATCTTTCCTATATAAAAATCTAAGAAATTCATATGATAAATGCCCTGTTGTGCGGATTTTAAAGGGATTGTCCACTACTCGGACTACCTTCTCCATCACTATGGTTTTGACAAAGTCATGCAAATCATGATATCACCTATACTCTACTCCGGAGTGCCCTTCCAGCGGTGTTGACACTGACTGTCCCGGGGCTAGCAAGACATTATGACACTGTCCCCTGCAGCCGCAGCTACTTAAAGGGAATCTGTCACCCCATTTTAGCCATATCAGCTAAAGATATGACCGAATAGTGCATCCCATAAGCAACCTATCGGTATGTAGCTTATATCCCGATACCCCCGTTTTGATGCCAAAATACCTTTGTAAACTTCGTATTTTGGTATGCTAACCAGGGCGGTCCTGGTCCGGAGGGCGGCGTTTTCTCTCTTCTCCACCCCCCCCGCTCCTCGGCATCTCTTGCGTATGGATGAATCGCACAGACGGCGATCGGCTTCCCGCGATTGCGCTCTTCAAATTCCCCCCGCGCATGCGCAGTGGGCAAAGCATAAAATCATTACAGCGCATGCGCAACTATTGTCCTTCACTTTCCTTGCCCCGGAAGTCGTCCAAGGCAAGCTGTCATTTCCGGGGCAAGGAAAGAGTTGCGCATGCGCTGTAATGATTTTATGCTTTGCCCACTGTTGGGCAAAGCACACTGCGCATGCGCGGGGGTGAATTTGAAAAGCGCAATCGCGGGAAGCCGAACGCCGTTTGTGCAATTCACAGACGGCCATACGCAAGAGATGACGAGGAGCGGAGGGAGGGAAAAGAAAGAAAACGCCGCCCTCCGGATCGGACTGCCCTGATTAGCATACCAAAATACGAAGTTTACAAAGGTATTTTGGCATCAAAACGGGGTATCAGGATATGTGATACATACCGATAGGTTACTTATGGGATGCACTATTAAGTCATATGTTTATCTGATATAGCCAAAATGGGGTGACAGATTCCCTTTAATGGTTTTTCTATGGGATTAAAAAATAGGTCCAAGCTGATATATGTTTTGCCTTTAGTCTTGGTCACACGCTAAAACCCCAAAACTATTGAAAGAAAAACAGATATCATATGTCTATAAATGATTAATAAATCTGTCACAGGAAAAAAAAATTCTAAAAAATTAAACTAGTTTATCCCAGCAGAAAATACACAGCTAGAAAGAATCTAGTTAATAAAGTCAAAACACATGCGGTGTTAGGCTCTGTTCAGACAGGCGCAGAACTTTGCGGACGTGTGCAGGAGCTGCCTGCTATTTACATGCATTAGTCTGGACCGTAAACCATGTATGCTGCAAATTTTTCCAAGTGATCCCAAGGTCCATGTAAAAAAAATAGCACCGCGGCTAACATTGATCCATTGCACTCACGGACAGAATATGCACTCATGTGAACGTCTCAAGCTGTATGTACAGTACAACTTTCTCATACATTTATATTAGAAATCCTGGCTGCTGGTTTAACAATACCTGCTGGCCTTCTGGTAATGAAAATATTTATGCTACATTCAGGGGTAGAAAATTGTTCTTGGTCTCCTGCTCACAGCTGAGGGTTTGTTACAATTTGTCAATATGGATAATCCATAGTGTTGTAAACACAGTAGCAACACAAATCTCCACTGTCCCAACAGCTGATCTAAAGGGCTTTTCCAGGTTTAGAGAAAGATGGCTGCTTTCTATCAGAAACATCGCCACCCCTGACTAGTTATTGTAACTCCGTCCAATTATACTGGATGGAGCTGATCTGCGATATAATGCATGACCCATGTTCAGGGTGGTGCAGTTTCTTAAAAAAAAAAAAGCCATCTATTCTATTATTTCTAAACACTGTTTTTTCGGTGATTACTTTGTATCTCCGTTCATACTGCACCCACACACACAAATGATACACCATTTGAAAGGTAAACTTGCCCCCTTCAGCAAGAAAATAGCCAAACAAACCACACATCACGATTTTATCACTAAATACAGTTTAAACATTAATTTTCATAAACCTGCTGTAAGGAAAAATGACCTGCAGGAGGCACCACAGTACCCCAAAGCACACTACCACAAAGCTGCTTACAGACATCATAAACAAATCCAAACATTTGCCTTGGGGTTTTCCAGCTTGCCAAACTGCTTGCTCAGCCTATTTTAGCCAAATTGGAGGATTGCACACTTCACTGCAGGTGAGGCAAATATGCAAACACATTTGTAAACATGCACTGCCTATTGAATTGCACACTTGCTCCGTTCATACTCCACCCACACAAACAAATGATACACCATTTGAAAGGTCAAATTGCCTGCAAGTGGCAGCGCAGTACCACAAAGCTGCTTACAGACATCACAAAGAAATCCAAACATTTGCCTTCCGGTCTTTCCAGCTTGCTCAAGAGCTTGCCCAGCCTATTTCAGGCACATTGGAGGATTGCACACGTCACTGCAGGTGAGTCACATATGCAAACACATTTGTAAACATGCACTGCTTTTTCACTGATTACTTCGCCCCACACACACAAATGATACACTATTTGAAAGGTAAACTTGCTCTCTTCAGCAAGAAAAGAGCCAACAAACCACACATTCACGATTTTATCACTAAATACAGTTTAAACATTTATTTGCATAAACCTGCAGAAAAACACAATGACCTGCAGGTGGCACCTCAACCGGAAGACATTTTTTGGCCTCTACTTATCAAACCAATTTATTGTATTACCAATCTACATATATAAACATACATATACATACCTGTCTGTGTTCATCACCTCATGAAATACATTTACATTTGACCAGCTTGCTTTTTCTGAAATAGCCTGAGCCCCCGACGACCAATGTGCAAAAATTTTGCACGGGCCAAGCTAGTTTTTTTTATATTCCTGGACAAATCCTTTAATGCTTGCATAAACTAAAATTGTGCTAAAGGGAATTACATCTGTAATGAGTTCAATCTCTGCATGCCAAGAACTATGTCTGTATTCACTGACAGCAAGCAGAGAACTATGTCTGTATTCACTGACAGCAAGCAGAGAACTTAAAGGGGTTGTCCATCCGATATCTGAAAAATGCTTGGAATTTTTTGAAATAAGAAAAGAATGATCACTCATGTGTCATGGTTCCCGTTCAGGTTTCCCTCCTTCATGCTCTATCAATGATGTGCTGATACAGACTGGTGGTAGCAGTGATGTGCCAACACCACTAATGTCACTGCTGCAGCCAATTCCAACATGTCATTGATGTGGCTAAAAAAACATAGGCTAGCAGGAGACCCAGGAGGGGCGAGACTGGAGGCCACAAGGGACCAGTCAGGTATAAAAGTGATTTTATCTAACAAAATGATCTGTAATAGGCTCACTCTATGAGCGCATGACCTCTCCTGTTCAGAACTCACACACTGTGCCAGATTGCTGTGTTCTGCGCACACTGTACAGCTCCTTGACACATTACAGCCAGGACAAAATGGCTTTGGACAAAGCAAAGGCTAAATACATATTTGGAAATCTGAATATTTCCTATAAATAGCAATGTTCTTTAAAAATAATCAGGTTGCTACGGTAACACTTGCGGCTTTTCTATCCAATTCCTTGTGGTGCTCCGGCAATAACTACAACACGCGTTAATACCTTTGACATTACCTCCGTCAGAGCAGAGCTGTGCATAATAGAACACAGAAGTAGCGATAACTACAAGTACTCGTAGTGAGTGAGTCAGTGCTCTGCGGGGGGCAGCGCCCAGACACCATGAGATACACAACAAGCCTAAATCTGTGCTGATCACTCCACTGGGGCCATTCAGGTAATTGGAATGGTGGAAAAAGGCACATAGGAGGGTGCGCAAGCTCCTGGACTACTAGGCTGTTTATGAACGGTTTGCTTTTTTATTATTATTATTATTATTATTTATATAGCGCCATTAATTCCATGGTGCTGTACATGAGAAGGGGTTACATACAAAGTTATAGATATAGTTTACAGTAAACAAATTTACAATGACAGACTGTACAGAGGGGAGAGGACCCTGTCCTTGCGGACTTACATTCTATATTCTTTTTTAGAATATTTATACTTAACCCTTTCACCCCAAGCCGATTTTCACCTTCCTGACCAGGCCAATTTTTTCAATTCCGACCACTGTCACTTTACGGGGTCACAACTCAGGAACGCTTGTCATTTTTACAACAAAATTTACAAAACCATTTTTGTTTTTTATTTTTGTAAAGACCACATCAAATTTGACTAAGAGGAGTCTATACAATAGAAAATACTCAAAACTGACACTATTTTAAAAACCGGACCCCTAAAATGTTTTTAGCTCCAAATTTTGTATTTTCACAATGTTAACAGGAGAAAATAGACCCCAAAATTTGTTCTGCAATTTCTCCTAACTTCACCAATACCCAATATGTGGTCGAAAACTACTTTTGAGTAAATATTTAAATATTTGGTTCAGATTATGATCGCCATATTTGCCGAACATAGCCGAACGCCATTGGCATCAATGGGATTACAGATGAGCGAATATGTTCGGAAACGCTCATCAAACACAAAATCGGGAAGAATATCGCACATTCGGATTTGGCGATCATTTTCTGAACATATTCGCCCATCTCTACTTTTGAGGCACAGTGCAAAGCTCAGAAGCAAAGTAGCGCCATATTACAGTGCAGATTTCGCTGCACTGGTTTGAGGGTGCCATGTTACATTGGCAGAGCCCCTGAGGTGCCAGAACAGCAGAACCCCCCATAAGTGATCCCATTTTAGAAACTACACCTCTCAATGATTTAATCTAGGACTGCGGGGATCACATTGACACCACAGGAGTGTTACAGAATTTTTCACCATTAGGCAGTGAAGAAAAAATAATTTACATTTTTATCATCAAGATTGTGTTAGCCCCAAGTTTTACATTTTGATACTGGGAAATAGGTAAAAATGGCAATAGAATTTGTCCCACAATTTCTGCTGAATGTAGCAATACCCCATATGTGGCTGTACAGTACTGCTTAGCCACACGGCGAGACTCGGGAGGGACGGAATGCTATTTGCCTCCTGGAAAGCAGATTTTCCTAGAATAATTTGCAGACTCCATATACAGAGCCCTTAAGTGCTAGAAAAGCATAATCCCCCATCAAGTGACCCCATTTTGAAAAATACACCCCTCTGGGAATTTATCTACAGGTGTAGTGACGATTTTGACTCCATGGATGTTTTCCAGAAACAAGCAGCAGTGGAAGTGGCTGAGTGAAAATTGCAAACTACCGTTATAGTGACCAGTACATTATGCCCAGCTCATGCTTCTGAAGACATGCACCCGTAAATTAGGCGGGCTCTCATCACTACAGAAATGCCAAACATGTGGGCGCTAAATTTGGTTTAGACACACTGGGACTCAGAAGGCATGGGAGGGGGGGGCATTTGGATTTGGGAGCGCAGAATTTTCTTAATTTCCTTTGAGGGGCGAGGAGCCACTTAGCCTTTAAGAGCTCTTGTGCTACCAGTAACATGGAAAGCCCCTATATTTCCGTTAACAGATGACAGACCTGAGTGGGGACTTGCTTTTTTTAGTAGATTGAGTTTAAGCTTTTATTGGGATAATTTTACATAAAATTTATCCGGCGCTCTTTCGGGTTCCCATCTAAATCTCGGAGTGACGCAATTCAGATGAAACCCCCCGAGGGATCCATTCACTATAATGAGGCAGCAGAGTTACTCTGGACACCGTCTGGCCTCTGTTCAGCATTGTTCTTTTCAGAAGTGCACAAAACTGTGGTCAACCGAGCTTTTATGCTCCCCTAAAAAGACGCACACCACCAGATCACAGGTCCTATTGCATCCACAGTAACTCCATCTGCCTCAATATAGGGAATCTTCCGCAGGGGGTTCCATTTGAATCACGTAGTTCAAGGATTTACTCGGAGACCCCGATGTAAGCGCTCAGCACAGAGCGCAGGATAAATGTGCGCCGAGCCTTACTGTGAAATCAACAGAAGGTGAAGAATTGGTTTTATTTATTTTTTACTCCGTTCCCCGTGCGGTATAAGCGATTAGACAAATTTATTCTTCGGGTCGGTGCGATTACAGCCATACAAGATTTATATCGGTTTTTATGTTTGGCAGCTGTCAAGACTCTTTTTATTGCAAAAAAGTTTTTTCATCCCCATATGTAGATGGCTATAATTTTTCCATATTTCGACTGACAGCTGTGACAGCTTCTTTTTTGCGGGATGAGTTGATGTTTTTATTGATACCATTTTCAGGTACATAACTTTTTTATCACTTTCTATTCCGATTTTTGGGAGGTAGAAAAGTAAAAAATAAAAAACAGCAATTTAGGATTTTTTTTTTTTTTAAATACTGCTCAGCATGTGGTAAAAAGATCGCTTTATTCTTTGGGTAAGGACGATTACAGCGATACCCGATTTATATCTTTTTTTTATGTCATAGCGATTTTACACAAAAAATTATTTTTGCATCGGTTTATTCTGAGAGCTGAAACTTATTTTTCTCCTGATGGGAGTTGTATCACAGCTTGTTTTTTTGTGGGACAAGATGAGGTTTTCAGCTGTACCATTTTTATTTACATTCGTCTTTTTGATCACGTTTTATCGCACTTTGTTTTGTTAGGCGGTATGATGATGAAAAGCGAGGCAAAAAAGTCTTATAGAGCGGGTCACTCCGGAAGCGTCGATACTAAATACTTTTACATAATATTAATATTTTTAATATATATATATATATATATATATATATATATATATAATATATATAAAATATTTTTTCTTTTTTTCTTGTTTTTTGAGGATTTTTTTTTATTTTTTATAACTTTTTTTTTTTACATTGTCCCACTATAGCACATCATCCTTATACTGACAAATTGCTGATCTGCTACTCTGCAATGCTTCTGCAGGGCATCATACCAGTGTCTGACAGGAAAGGGAGCAGGCGTGTCAGCTCCTGCTTTTAGCAGATGCTCACAAGCCACCTTCCCTGCAGGACCATGAAGGACCCCTCGGTCATCCATGCAGACCATCAGCCCAATGCGATCTCATCGAGTTCTGCTGATGGGAGCAGACAGGTAGCTCACTCCCTACTTGATGCTCTTCGATGTCGCTGTCACTATTGACAGCTGTATCGGAGGGGTTAAACGTCTGCACTGATCGTGGGCATTGCTGCAGGGTCTCAGCTCTCAAATAGAGCAGACACCTGCACCCGATCACCACATCGCTCATCGTGAGCCCGCCCAATCGCGGTGCCGTACAAATACTGCACTTTACGGAACCACAGCTCCTTCGGCGCCATATATGTATGGCGCATTTTGGGAAGAAAAATATAAAATGTTCCCTCAGATAGTACTGAGATTATAAATCCCTTACGCTTTCTAATATGAATTTCTATTGTGCATAGAGAGAATATGTTCAGACCGTTGTAGAACAAGCTTTATGCACTTAAGATAGACAGTCTTGTGGAAGACACTGCCATTAGGGTGAATTCACACCTGATATAACAATTGGAGAGGTGTCAGCGACTAAAAATGCATTCTATTCTTTTAAATGGGGTCTGTAAATATCCAAGCAGACAACCACATTCATTCCCCCATGTTTACACCCCTACAGATGGGTCGGTGGCTTGCAGTGGTGTAGCATAGGTTGCCAGCGCACACCAACCTGTGAGCTGTTAGTTATCATTCAGATGTACAAGAAAAATGGACCGAGTTTCATCAGTGATTTTCAACGATGGATTGGAAAAAAAAAAGGTTTTAGACCAACCGGTAATTAAGTTTCCAGGAGTCCATCCTGACAGCACCATGGAGGACGCCCTCCTCCTCCTTACAGGGACAGGAAACACACGAGAGGTCAAAAAAACCCTCCCCAACCACCTCCCCCAGTGTTTTAAACAAGTACCATGCCATGATTGACGCAACTTAACAAATTTATTACAACCAATATCATATTAAGATATCATGAAACAACACAAACAGTGGGGGAACTAACCGTGCTCTTAGGATGGATTCTTGCAAACATAATTACCGTAGGTCTAATACCTATTTTCCACCGGACCTTCATCAAAGTACTGCAAAAGGAATTTCATACTCCCTTCAGACCATGTTACAAACGCCCCCCCCAATATTCGTGACTCACTAGTAAAAGCAGATATAGGCACACAGATACGGGCATCTACACAGATTCCTACAGAGACCAAAAACAGGTACATACCCCTGTTTACATTGTAATCAATGTAACAACGTCCTCAAAGGGGACGTTTTCCATCATCCACATTCGGACAAGAAATATCATATCAAGGACTTTTCCATGTGTGAATCCTCCTATGTCATTTATCTTATTAAATGCCCTTGTGGTCTTTTATATGTTGGTGAAACAACACAACCAATAAAGGATAGAATCTCTAAGCATAAATCGATCATCCGATGCAAAAATACGTTATTGCCTCTACCTTTCCATTTCATTACCAAGGGACATTCTATAGCCCAACTCAAGTTCCAAGTAATAGAACATACAACACCATCCAGACGAGGGGGAAAATCGTACCTCATACATGAAAAGGAGGGAATCCTTTTGGATCCATGAACTGTAAACCCTATCCCCACGTGGTTTGAATAGGGAATATTACTTACAGTCCTTTATCTGATTTAAATATCTCATCGAATCTTGTTTGATCAGTTTTATTCATGTATCATTATTACATTATATTGTATTCTCATTACTCATGGCTAAAATATTTGCTCATCATAACAATATGATTATTGTTGTACCTCTACTCCATACTAATAGTTTTATTTTTCTCCACAGAGTCGTTTATATTGAATCGCACCATGCAATTCTCCTTCCTGATCTCACCTCTGGATCTTATTATGCTCATCTCCTACCCGACTGCTCCCTCTGTATTTATAATATAATTGAAATCGGCATATAGATCCAAATATCATTATCTATAGTACAGTCATAGACAAAAGTTTTGAGAATGACACAAATATTAATTTTTACAAAGTCTACTGCTTCACTTTTTCTAATGGCAATTTGCATATACTCCAGAATGTTATAAAGAGTGATCAGCTTAACAGCAATTACTTGCAAAGTCAATATTTGGCTAGAAAATGAACTTTATCCCCCAAAACACATTTCAACATCATTGCAGCCCTGCCTTAAAAGGACCAGCTAACCTCTTTTCAGTGATTGCTCCATTAACACAGGTGTGGGTGTTGATGAGGACATGGCTGGAGATCAATCTGTCATGATTAAGTAAGAATGACACCACTGGACACTTTAAAAGGAGGCTGGTGCTTGGCATCATTGTTTCTCTTCTGTTAACCATGGTGATCTCTAAAGAAACACGTGCAGTCATCATTGCAATGCACAAAAATGGCCTAACAGGGAAGAGTATTGCAGCTAGAAAGATTGCACCGCAGTCAACAATCTATCCCATCATCAAGAACTTCAAGGAGAGAGGTTCCATTGTTGCCAAAAAGGCTCCAGGGCGCCCAAGGAAGACCAGCAAGCGCCAGGACCGTCTCTTAAAAGAGTTTCAGCTGCGGGATCGGGCTACCAGCAGTGCAGAGCTTGCTCAGGAATGGCAGCAGGCAGGTGTGAGTGCATCTGCACGCACTGTGAGGCGGAGACTCTTGGAGCAAGGCCTGGTCTCAAGGAGGGCAGCAAAGAAGTCACTTCTCTCCAGAAAAAACATCATGGACAGACTGATATTCTGCAAAAGGTACAGGCAGTGGACTGCTGAGGACTGGGGTAAAGTTATTTTCTCTGATGAATCCCCTTTTCGATTGTTTGGGACATCAGGAAAACGCCTCATTCGGAGAAGACAAGGTGAGAGCTACCACCAGTCTTGTCTCATGCCAACTGTTAAGCATCCTGAAACCATTCATGTGTGGGGTTGCTTCTCAGCCAAGGGAATCGGCTCTCTCACAGTCTTGCCTAAAAACACAACCATGAATAAAGAATGGTACCAGAATGTCCTCCAAGAGCAACTTCTCCCAACCCTCCAAGAGCAGTTTGGCGATCAACAATGCCTTTTCCAGCATGATGGAGCACCTTGCCATAAAGCAAAGGTGATAACTAAATGGCTCAGGGAACAAAACAAAGAGATTTTGGGTCCATGGCCTGGAAACTCCCCAGATCTTAAGGTACTGCCACACTAAACAATCCCGCTAGCGATCACGATAACGACGCATACTAATGCGATCGCTAGCGGGATTGTTTCTATATCGCTAAATGCGGCCACATTTAGCGATATAGTTAACGACGCTATCGCCGTTAGCGATCTTCTTAACGACTTTAGCGGTACAAAAGTACCGCTAAATCGCTAAGAAAAGGTGCCACACAGCGATTAGATACTTACCCAGCGGGAGCGCCGACGAGAAAATAGGGTCCGGAACGATTCCAGCGACGAGCGAGATCACAGCAGGAAGCTCGTCGCTGGAAGCTGCCGCACTGAACAACATCGCTAACAGGATCGCTAAATAGTGACGTTTTTTAGCGATCCCGTTAGCGATATTGTTTAGTGTGGCATACCCTTTAATCCCATTGAGAACTTGGGTCAATCATCAAGAGACGGGTGGACAAACAAAAACCTAAAAATTCTGACAAAATGAAAGCACTGATTGTGCAAGAATGGACTGCTATCAGTCAGGATTTGGTCCAGAAGTTGATTGAGAGCATGCCAGGGAGAATTGCAGAGGTCCTGAAGAAGGGTCAACACTGCAAATATTGACTTGCTGCATTAACTCATTCTAACTGTCAATATAAGCTTTTGTTACTCATATGTTTGCAATTATATTTCTG
Source organism: Oophaga sylvatica (assembly GCA_033576555.1). Lineage (NCBI taxonomy): Eukaryota > Metazoa > Chordata > Amphibia > Anura > Dendrobatidae > Oophaga > Oophaga sylvatica. Next base: position 713,039,689 of record JARQOD010000001.1, read on the forward strand.
TCTGTGATAAAAACATCTGTCAAACACACATAAAAAACAGAGGGCAGCAGATCATGTGAAAATATAATATTTGTGTCATTCTAAAAACTTTTGGCCATGACTGTACATTTGATTCAGGTATAATGTGCACCTATTACAAAGAGCGCTATTTCTCTGATCCAGGTCACTTCACTGATTAACCCAGTGGATGCTGGTTAACTGTTACGCTTTATTATTTTCCATTGGTATGTATTATGCACTTTTTCCTATATGCCTGGTTCTCCTACAAAATAGGCTCCTTATTAAGGTCACTCTCTATTTAGGGGAACCAAGAGTCTCCTTTAGGCATTAACCCCCAAACCACATAACTTCCAGGTACGCCATTATGATTTTCTATATTCATTTCTTATATTCATTTTTTACCTTGATTTATAAGTTTTTTTCATTCTATTTTTTTTCATTATTGCACAGTTCAGACCTATAGGGTTTTACTTATTGTCAGTACCTACAATGGGGAGACATACCAAATTCTGACACATGCTCAATAAGCAGTCGGGTAGGTTATCTGATTCCTCTCTCTCCTCAGTCACTATCCTCAGTGCCTCATTGTCTATTTCTTGGACCTACAGTACAGACCAAAAGTTTGGACACACCTTCTCATTCAAAGATTCTTCTGTATTTTCATGACTATAAAAATTGTATAATCACACTGAAGGCATCAAAACTATGAATTAACACATGTGGAATTATACATTACACTTTACAAAAAAGTGTGAAACAACTGAAAATATGTCTTATATTCTAGGTTCTTCAAAGTAGCCACCTTTTGCTTTGATTACTGCTTTGCACGCAGAAAAGGTGAACGGATGGACTCTACATGCCTGGTTCCCACCGTGAAGCATGGAGGAGGGGATTATTCAAAATTGAAGCGGTGAGCAGTCCAGCTCACCCCAAACCATCTCGATTGGGTTCAGGTCTGGTGACTGCGGAGGCCAGGTCATCTGGCATAGCACCCCAACACTCTCCTTCTTGGTCAAATAGCCCTTACACAGCCTGGAGGTGTGTTTGGGGTCATTGCCCTGTTGAAAAATAAATGATGGTCCAACTAAACGCAAACCGGATGGAATAGCATGCTGCTGCAAGATGCTGTGGTAGCCATGCTGGTTCAGTATGCCTTAAATTTTGAATAAATCCCCAACAGTGTCACCAGCAAAGCACCCCCACATTATCACACCACCTCCTCCATGCTTCATGGTGGAACCAGGCATGTAGAGTCCATCCGTTAACCTTTTCTGCGTGCAAAGCAGTAATCAATGCAAAAGGTGGCTACTTTGAAGAACCTAGAATATAAGATAAATTTTCAGTTGTTTCACACTTTTTTGTAAAGTGTAATGTATAATTCCACGTTTTAATTCACAGTTTTGATGCCGTCAGTGTGATTCTACAGTTTTCGCAGTCATGAAAATACAGAAAAATCATTGAATGAGAAGGTGTGTCCAAACTTTTGGTCTGTACTGTATGTCTATGATTAATTTAGCTCTCTCATTGTATTCTAAATTTTATTGTGTTACATGTCATCATTATGTATTATATTATGTAAAATTTTTGCAGTACTTTGATGAAGGTCCGGTGGGACCGAAACGTTGTTTTGGACTGCATTAAAATTCATCTTTTGCTTACAAGTTGAGTGTCAAGTTATTATTTACTATATTGAAAAAAGGCTTAAGCACTCAACTTAAAAGGTTTATTAGTAGTATCTCCAAACGTTTCGGTCAGAAAAGACCTTCATCAGTGACTACTGTAATCATAATATAAACGCATAAGAATATGTACAAACAAAATAAGAACATTGCGATAAATAAAGTATATACAAAAAAGTGAGACACGGGTCACAGGACGGACAATAGAAAAAACGTGGGTCAGCTCTGAGTATACCAAGACAGTTAAAATAGTATCCAAGAAGAATGAATGGGTAATAGTGCCATACCTTATTTTTATATAGAAGATTGTCTCCTAAAAAGGGGAGAGGTGCGTGCCCCAAGGAAAGTGTGCTGCCTGGATAAGAGTATAACATGGTGAGCATATTATGCCACAGCTGTGAGTCTAATGTGACTAATCAAGTAGTACTTACTTAAAGACAAACGTAGCTTATAAGAATGCTGAGGAGATTGAAGAAAATGAGCAAATTTGAGTAAATAAGGAATATCTTGTGCTCCTAAACAAATGGTATCCGGTCAATATATATATATATATATATAATATATATTACCTCAGTAGAAATATCCAGTGACTAAGCTTGCGGTATCCACCGCTATGTAGACTGGAGCTGTCATTAGCAAAAAACAAAATCAGGGGCATAAAAACCATTGTAGGTAAGAGTTATCAGAAGAAATCCCTTGTAGTGTCAAAACCGCTATATTACCTCTGCCAGGACGCTGTCTGAGCCTGCTGATTTGATTTCCATGAGTATGTGGGGCGGAAGTGAGGTAATGGCTCAGAGGGTTCCTTTATATGGAGCAGAGGTGGGACTAAGAGCACTGCTGTCAGTCAAGAAGCACAACCAGGAAGTGACTGAGCAGAGATGGGCAACATAAAAAAAAAAAAAAAAAGAAAAAAAGGCTTTGGATCGCTTATATGTATAGCGCTACTATATACAGCGCTGTGTTGCCATGGTAACTCTGAGGCACTAAATAGTGAAGGCAGGGAGGGAGAAGGGGAAGAAAACAGGAGAAAATGATTAGAGAAGTGCTCAGAAGCCATTTATTTTATAGACAAAGGCAAAGAAACATACATAGTGAAGTGAATCATTATTTTGCCGTGAAGTATAATGGTCACAGTGAGACTCCCAGAAATGAGTGACGTGGTGACTTGTGATAAGTGGTCCAACCATTCTAATATAGACGGCTCTAAGGGAAAAGGAGAAAGTGTTAATATGCTGGAGAAGTGAACATATATTAACATCACTGCACTAGGTACATATGTTACATCTCAATGACAATGTAAATTTCTCTCTAAGCACTTGAACATGCTATAAAAAAGCAGATAATTCATATTCCCTATTGAGGCCTCTCGGATGCATCAGTATCTAATGTGTGTATCCAATAGGCTTCACGTTTTTTTAGAAGCTGGATCCTATTGCCTCCTCTCCGAGAGGGTGGAATTTGCTCAATGATTTGGAACCTTAACTGGGACACATTATGACCGGCATTAACAAAATGGTAAGGGATAGGAAGAAGGAGGTTCTTACACCGTACTGTAGATTTGTGCTTCGATATTCGGTCCCGTATGGTCTGTGAGGTCTCCCCAACATATGCTAGGCCACAAGGGCACTTGATAACATATACTACATAAGTAGAGTCGCATGTAAAATAATTCCGAATTTTAAATTCCTTACCGGAATGGGGGTGGAAAATTTTGTCCCCTGTAATGATACTATTGCACTGTACACATCTTAAGCATGGAAAAGTCCCACATTTAGGTTTTTGTAGAAACCGCTGTGTCACTGAGGGTGATTTAGATCCAAAATCTGCTTGGACCAGTGAGTCACGTAAATTTGGTGGGCGTTTGTAACATGGTAAAAATGGCTCTTTGAATTCAATGACCTCTGGGTATGCCTTTGAAAGGAGGTGCCAGTTTTTACGTATGGCTCTATGAAGAATATTGGTGATCGGATGATACGTGTGTACAAACGGGATACGTGTGTCAACTTTCTTGATCGGTCTTGTGTCAGGTTCCATAGATTTTTCAAGGATAGAGACAGGATACCCTCTGGCCTTAAATTTGTGTGTCATTTCTGAGAGGCGTTGGCGTTGTACAGCCTCATCAGAGACGATACGTTTCACCCTCTGAAACTGAGATTTGGGAATGGCTTTTTTAGTAGCAGGTGGGTGGAGACTCTGGTAATGTAGTAAACTGTTTTTATCTGTGTCCTTAATGAAAAGATCAGTTGAGAGTTTACCTTCAGGTCTTTCATGACCAAGGTGTCAAGAAAGTTAATACGCCAGAGATCATGATTCATGGTGAATTGTATCCCTGGCCAGGATGAGTTTAGCAGTTCAAAAAATCTCTGTAAGTGTTCTACTGGGCCTGACCAGATACAGAAGACATCATCAATATAGCGCTTCCATGTAATGACATGGTCGCGGAATAAAGGATGTAGATATATGATGCTCTCCTCAAAGTCGGCCATGTATGCATTTGCATATGGAGGTGCTGCGTTAGACCCCATAGCGGTCCCACGCGTTTGGAGGTAAAAATCATCCTGGAAGAGGAAGAAATTGGAAGTAAGAATAATTTTCAATAAGTCAACACACAAATCAACCTGGTCACTATCCATAGTGGTAGATGATAACAGCCGAGTTACTGACTGAATGCCCTCGTTATGGGGGATAGAGGTATACAGGTCTTTTACGTCCAGTGTAACCAGTAACGAATTTGGGGGAATCAATTGGAGTTCCTTGATTAGTTTAAGAAATGCTCCTGTGTCCAAGATGTAAGACCTTGTTTGCTTAATGTGGGGAGTAAGAATTTTCTCCAAGAATATTGCTAGAGGAGACAAGATAGAATTAGTAGATGCTACAATTGGCCTCCCTGGGGTTTTTCAAGATTTTTGTGGACTTTCGGGAGAGTGTAGAATACTGGCGTGCGGGGATTCGTATTAGTGAGGAATTCGCAAGTTTTAGGATCTAATACTCCCAGATTAGAGTATTTTTGGAGAATCGTCCTGATCCTCTGGCCAATATCAGGTGTTGGGTTTTTAGAAAGAGGCTGGTAGATGGATCTGTCACCTAGTTGGCGTTGAACCTCTTCAAGGTACATGGATTTGTCCATTACAACTAGGGCACCTCCCTTGTCGGCTGGCTTCAGTATAATAGAATCATCATCCTGTAAACATTTAAAAGCCGTGCGTTCCTCAACAGTGAAATTCGATGGATAAAACAGTTTACCTTTATCAATATCACAGCGTAAAGATTGAAAAGAGTTATACACAAAATTAATAAACGTTTCAACAGCAAGTGAATTCTGAGGTGGACGAAAGAAACTTTTACTGCGTAAGCCTAAGCTAAGCGCAGATAAAAGTTTAGGATTAGATGTTGTTGGTGGCTCAGAAGTATCAGGTCTAGAAGCATAATATGCTTTGAGTCTGATACGACGAAAGAATTTTTGTAAATCCATATCAAGATCAAACATCCGACAGTGGTAGGATGGACAGAAAGAGAGACCTTTCTGTAATACCCTGTGTTCAATCTGGTTAAGAGTTCTGGAGGATATGTTTATTACCAGATTGTCCGTACCTTCGAGCGGTGATCCGACCTTGTTCCTGTTCTCTTTCTGCCCCCTTCTGGTCTTCTTCTGTAGTCCCTTCCCCGACGTTGTCCTAAAAAAGGAAGAGATGTGGTGGACGATGTAGGACCATGTTCCTGGTCTGATCCAGAGGTTGAGTAGACGGTGGATGTATGTTGGCCAAAATTCGGACCGCTGCACTTGAGGTTGGTATGCCATCTGTAAACTTGATTTGAGCGGTAGTCCTCTGCGTCTCTGGCGAATTTATTACGTTTCCTCGTCTCAATGTCGCGAACCACGAACTTCGTGTGATGGATTTGTAAGAAATCGCTGGATAAATTAGACTGAGCGAGGATACTCGCGGCTTCCTCTGCGTTATACGAGAAAGTGTTGGTGGACATGACCCCAGGTGTGCAATCACGTATGGGAAAATACTATGAAAGAAAACCGTGAGCACAACCTGAATGAAACTGGTGCTTTAAAGTCTAGGTTTTCTTACAAATCCCATCACACGAAGTTCGTGGCAGGGATTGGGAAAGGGAACTTCGGTCACTTACTAATACGGAGCTCCATTGTGCTACCCTATCAGAATACTTACGCGTCCAACGCATTCCACGAGGCCTCCGGTTCCTTTGCGACCTACACTATTCAGGGATTCACCAGAGTTCTGCACTAAATTCGAGCACATCTAAAAAAAATGCTCTCTTGATTTAATAACACTGACAGTTGAAATTCTACAGAGAGCTATTATTTCCAGTTCTGAACGTGTAAAAACGATCGAATCCCAACTGGCAGCAACAAGTACTCCAGAGGAACTCGGTATACTTAAATCAGAGATACAGGAACGCATCAATCAACATAAACGCGACATTGAGACGAGGAAACGTAATAAATTCGCCAGAGACGCAGAGGACTACTGCTCAAATCAAGTTTACAGATGGCATACCAACCTCAAGCGCAGCGGTCCGAATTTTGGCCAACATACATCCACCGACTACTCAACCTCTGGATCAGACCAGGAACATGGTCCTACATCGTCCACCACATCTCTTCCTTTTTTAGGACAAAGTCGGGGAAGGGACTACAGAAGAAGACCAGAAGGGGCAGAAGAAGAGAACAGGAACAAGGTCGGATCACCCGCTCGAAGGTACGGACAATCTGGTAATAAACATATCCTCCAGAACTCTTAACCAGATCGAACACAGGGTATTACAGAAAGGTCTCTCTTTCTGTCCATCCTACCACTGTCGGACGTTTGATCTTGATATGGATTTACAAAAATTCTTTCGTCGTATCAGACTCAAAGCATATTATGCTTCTAGACCTGATACTTCTGAGCCACCAACAACATCTAATCCTAAACTTTTATCTGCGCTTAGCTTAGGCTTACGCAGTAAAAGTTTCTTTCGTCCACCTCAGAATTCACATGCTGTTGAAACGTTTATTAATTTTGTGTATAACTCTTTTCAATCTTTACGCTGTGATATTGATAAAGGTAAACTGTTTTATCCATCGAATTTCACTGTTGAGGAACGCACGGCTTTTAAATGTATACAGGATGATGATTCTATTATACTGAAGCCAGCCGACAAGGGAGGTGCCCTAGTTGTAATAGACAAATCCATGTACCTTGAAGAGGTTCAACGCCAACTAGGTGACAGATCCATCTACCAGCCTCTTTCTAAAAACCCAACACCTGATATTGGCCAGAGGATCAGGACGATTCTCCAAAAATACTCTAATCTGGGAGTATTAGATCCTAAAACTTGCGAATTCCTCACTAATACGAATCCCCGCACGCCAGTATTCTACACTCTCCCGAAAGTCCACAAAAATCTTGAAAAACCCCCAGGGAGGCCAATTGTAGCATCTACTAATTCTATCTTGTCTCTTCTAGCAATATTCTTGGAGAAAATTCTTACTCCCCACATTAAGCAAACAAGGTCTTACATCTTGGACACAGGAGCATTTCTTAAACTAATCAAGGAACTCCAATTGATTCCCCCAAATTCGTTACTGGTTACACTGGACGTAAAAGACCTGTATACCTCTATCCCCCATAACGAGGGCATTCAGTCAGTAACTCGGCTGTTATCATCTACCACTATGGATAGTGACCAGGTTGATTTGTGTGTTGACTTATTGAAAATTATTCTTACTTCCAATTTCTTCCTCTTCCAGGATGATTTTTACCTCCAAACGCGTGGGACCGCTATGGGGTCTAACGCAGCACCTCCATATGCAAATGCATACATGGCCGACTTTGAGGAGAGCATCATATATCTACATCCTTTATTCCGCGACCATGTCATTACATGGAAGCGCTATATTGATGATGTCTTCTGTATCTGGTCAGGCCCAGTAGAACACTTACAGAGATTTTTTGAACTGCTAAACTCATCCTGGCCAGGGATACAATTCACCATGAATCATGATCTCTGGCGTATTAACTTTCTTGACACCTTGGTCATGAAAGACCCTGAAGGTAAACTCTCAACTGATCTTTTCATTAAGGACACAGATAAAAACAGTTTACTACATTACCAGAGTCTCCACCCACCTGCTACTAAAAAAGCCATTCCCAAATCTCAGTTTCAGAGAGTGAAACGTATCGTCTCTGATGAGGCTGTACAACGCCAACGCCTCTCAGAAATGACACACAAATTTAAGGCCAGAGGTATCCTGTCTCTATCCTTGAAAAATCTATGGAACCTGACACAAGACCGATCAAGAAAGTTGACACACGTATCCCGTTTGTACACACGTATCATCCGATCACCAATATTCTTCATAGAGCCATACGTAAAAACTGGCACCTCCTTTCAAAGGCATACCCAGAGGTCATTGAATTCAAAGAGCCATTTTTACCATGTTACAAACGCCCACTAAATTTACGTGACTCACTGGTCCAAGCAGATTTTGGATCTAAATCACCCTCAGTGACACAGCGGTTTCTACAAAAACCTAAATGTGGGACTTTTCCATGCTTAAGGTGTGTACAGTGCAATAGTATCATTAAAGGGGACAAAATTTTCCACCCCCATTCCGGTAAGGAATTTAAAATTCGGAATTATTTTACATGCGACTCTACTTATGTAGTATATGTTATCAAGTGCTCTTGTGGCCTAGCATATGTTGGGGAGACCTCACAGACCATACGGGACCGAATATCGAAGCACAAATCTACAGTACGGTGTAAGAACCTCCTTCTTCCTATCCCTTACCATTTTGTTAATGCCGGTCATAATGTGTCCCAGTTAAGGTTCCAAATCATTGAGCAAATTCCACCCTCTCGGAGAGGAGGCAATAGGATCCAGCTTCTAAAAAAACGTGAAGCCTATTGGATACACACATTAGATACTATGCATCCGAGAGGCCTCAATAGGAATATGAATTATCTGCTTTTTTATAGCATGTTCAAGTGCTTAGAGAGAAATTTACATTGTCATTGAGATGTAACATATGTACCTAGTGCAGTGATGTTAATATATGTTCACTTCTCCAGCATATTAACACTTTCTCCTTTTCCCTTAGAGCCGTCTATATTAGAATGGTTGGACCACTTATCACAAGTCACCACGTCACTCATTTCTGGGAGTCTCACTGTGACCATTATACTTCACGGCAAAATAATGATTCACTTCACTATGTATGTTTCTTTGCCTTTGTCTATAAAATAAATGGCTTCTGAGCACTTCTCTAATCATTTTCTCCTGTTTTCTTCCCCTTCTCCCTCCCTGCCTTCACTATTTAGTGCCTCAGAGTTACCATGGCAACACAGCGCTGTATATAGTAGCGCTATACATATAAGCGATCCAAAGCCTTTTTCTTTTTTTTTTTTTTTTTATGTTGCCCATCTCTGCTCAGTCACTTCCTGGTTGTGCTTCTTGACTGACAGCAGTGCTCTTAGTCCCACCTCTGCTCCATATAAAGGAACCCTCTGAGCCATTACCTCACTTCCGCCCCACATACTCATGGAAATCAAATCAGCAGGCTCAGACAGCGTCCTGGCAGAGGTAATATAGCGGTTTTGACACTACAAGGGATTTCTTTTGATAACTCTTACCTACAATGGTTTTTATGCCCCTGATTTTGTTTTTTGCTAATGACAGCTCCAGTCTACATAGCGGTGGATACCGCAAGCTTAGTCACTGGATATTTCTACTGAGGTAATATATATATATATATATATATATATATATATATATATATATATATATATATATATTGACCGGATACCATTTGTTTAGGAGCACAAGATATTCCTTATTTACTCAAATTTGCTCATTTTCTTCAATCTCCTCAGCATTCTTATAAGCTACGTTTGTCTTTAAGTAAGTACTACTTGATTAGTCACATTAGACTCACAGCTGTGGCATAATATGCTCACCATGTTATACTCTTATCCAGGCAGCACACTTTCCTTGGGGCACGCACCTCTCCCCTTTTTAGGAGACAATCTTCTATATAAAAATAAGGTATGGCACTATTACCCATTCATTCTTCTTGGATACTATTTTGACTGTCTTGGTATACTCAGAGCTGACCCACCGTTTTTTCTATTGTCCGTCCTGTGACCCGTGTCTCACTTTTTTGTATATACTTTATTTATCGCAATGTTTCTTATTTTGTTTGTACATATTCTTATGCGTTTATATTATGATTACAGTAGTCACTGATGAAGGTCTTTTCTGACCGAAACGTTTGGAGATACTACTAATAAACCTTTTAAGTTGAGTGCTTAAGCCTTTTTTCATTATTAGTACCCGGTGTGGGAACCTAGACTTTAAAGCACCAGTTTCATTCAGGTTGTGCTCACGGTTTTCTTTCATATTATTTACTATATTGTCACGGGTTGGGACCTTAATTGTGCACCACTCACAGTACAGTAGTGCCACGATATATTTTCTATAATACCTATTTTCCAAGACGTCCCTCCTGACAGCACCATGGAGAATACCAAAGTACCTCCTCAGGGTGGGACCACTGCTTGGAGAACCTTTCTCCCGAAGGCAGTTTGTTGACTAGATAATGCATCTAATTTATCGTGTTTGCAAAACGTATCTAATCTGACCCAGGTTGCGGCCCTACAAATTTGCTTGACTGATGCCCCCGCCCTTCTCAGCCCAGGAGGTAGAGACTGCTCTCGATTGGGCTTAGTCCTTCGGGGGAATAATCCCTTCTGAATGGTAAGCTAGGGAAATTGCAGAGGTGATAACTCTTGCAATAGTGGTTTTGGAGGCTTTTTCTCCCGTTTCTTTTCCCCCAAATAAAATGAACAAATTATGATCCTGCCTCCAACTACGAATGGTTTCTAGATATTCGATGACCGCCTATCTAACATCTAATGCGTAAAAGACCTGCTTTTTCTGATTTGACGGATTAATCACAAAAGGAAGGCAAGATAATTTCCTGGTTTAGATTTTGAGTGGAAACGCAGGATCTGATTTAAAGACTATGCAATAATCCTATATCTGGAGATATGGATCCCGAGTCGACAGGGTCTGATTCTCTCCTACCCTCTTTGCGGTAGTAATGGCCACTAAAAACACCGTTTTGATGGTCCGATATGAGATGGACATATTCTCCCCAGATACATAACGATCTTCATAAAGGGCTTTAAGGACTAGATTTAGATCCCAAGGGGGCTTTATAGTAGGTCGCAACCTTTGTATTGCCCTGACGAACCTAGCTACCCACGAGTGAGAGGCCAACAGATGATCAAAAAATATACTTAATGCTGAAATCTGGACTTTAACCCCTTCACCCCCAAGGGTGGTTTGCACGTTAATGACCGGGCCAATTTTTACAATTCTGACCACTGTCTCTTTATGAGGTTATAACTCTGGAACGCTTCAACGGATAATCGCGATTCTGAGACTGTTTTCTCGTGACTTCACGTTAGAAGTAAAATTTCTTCGATATAACTTGCGTTTATTTTTAAAAAAACGCAAATATGGCGAAAATTTTTAAAATTTTGCAATTTTCAAACTTTGAATTTTTATTCCCTTAAAACAGAGAAATATATCACACAAAATAGTTAAGAAATAACATTTCCCACATGTCTACTTTACATCAGCACAATTTTGGAACCAAAATTTTTTTTTGTTAGAAAGTTATAAGGGTTAAAAGTTGACCAGCAATTTCTCATTTTTACAACAAAATTTACAAAGCCATTTTTTTTAGGGACCACCTCACATTTGAAGTCACTTTGAGGGGTCTATATGGCAGAAAATACCCAAAAGTGACACCATTCTAAAAACTGCACCCCTCAAGGTACTCAAAACCACATTCAAGAAGTTTATTAACCCTTCAGGTGCTTCACAGGAACTAAAGCAACGTGGAAGGAAAAAATGAATATTTAACTTTTTAGCCACAAAAATGATCTATTACAAACTTTTTTTTTATTTTCACAAGGGTAAAAGGAGAAAATGGACAGATAAGGTTGTTATGCAATTTCTCCTGAGTACGCCAATACCCAATATGTGGGGGAAAACCACTGTTTGGGCACACGGCAGAGCTCGTAAGGGAAGGAGCGCCGTTTGACTTTTTCAAACTAAAATTGGCTGGAATTTAGATTGGATGCCATGTCGCGTTTGGAGAACCTCTGATGTGCCTAAACAGTGGAAACCCCCACAAGTGACACCATTTTGGAAACTAGACCCCCTAAGGTACTTATCTAGATCTGTTGTGAGCACTTTGAACCCCCAAGTGTTTCACAAAAGTTTATAATGCCTGGGGTGGAAAAAAAAAAAAAAACAATTTTCCACAAAAATGATTTTTTAGTTCCAAATTTTTGAATTTTCCCAAGGAAATTGGACCCCAAAAGTTGTTGTCCAATTTGTCCTGAGTATGCTGATACCCCATATGTGGGGGGGGGAAACTGTTTGGGCGCACGGCAGGGCTTGGAAAGGAAGTAGTAACGTTTTGGAATGCAGACGTTGATGGGGGTCATGTTCCGTTTGCAGTGCCCCAGATGAGCCTAAACAGTGGAAACACCCCACACGTGACCCCATTTTTGGAAACTAGACCCCCTAAGGAACTTATCTAGATCTTTGGTGAGCACTTTGAACCCCCAAGTGCTTCACACAAGTTTATAATGCCCGGGCATGAAAATAAAAAATCCTATTTTTTTCTCACAAAAATTATCTTTTAGTCACTAATTTTTTATTTTCCCATGGGTAACAGGAGAAATTGGACCACATAAGTTGTTGTACAATTTGTCCTGAGTACGCTGATACCCCATATGTGGGGGGGAACCACTGTTTGGGCGCACGGCAGAGCTCGGAATGGAAGGAGCACCATTTGACTTTTTCCAACCAAAATTGGCTGGAATTGAGATTGGATGCCATGTTGCATTTGGAGAGCCCCTGATGTGCCTAAACAGTGGAAACCCCCCACAAATGACCCCATTTGGGAAACTAGACCCCCTAAGGAACTTATATAGATCTTTGGTGAGCAATTTGAACCCCTAAGTGCTTCACACAAGTTTATAACGTAGAGCCGTAAAATTTAAAAATCATATTTTTTCCACAAAAATGATCTTTTCACCCCAATTTTTATTTTTCCAAGGGTAACAAGACTCCAAAAGTTATTGTGCAATTTGTCCTGAGTGCGCTGATACTCCATATGTGGGGGTAAACCACTGTTTGGGTGCATGGCAGAGTTTGGAAGGGAAGGAGCGCCGTCTGACTTTTTCAACGCAGAATTGGCTGGACGCCATGTCGTGTTTGGAGAGCTCCTGATCTGCCTAAACAGTGGAAACCCCCATAAATGACACAATTTTGGAAACTAGACCCCTCAAGGAATTTATCTAGATGTGTGGTGAGAACTTTCAATCCCCAGGTGTTTCACTAAAGTTTATAACGTACAGCCGTAAAATAAAAAATCCTTTTTTTTTTTTTTTTTTTTTTTACAAAAATGATTTTTTCGCCCCCAATATTTTATTTTCACAAGGGTAACAGGAGAAATTGGACCCCAAAAGTTGTTGTCCAATTTGTCCTGAGTACGCTGATACCCAATATGTGTGAGAAAACTACTGTATGGGCGCACGTCAGGGCTCGGAAGGGAAGAAGTGACGTTTTGGATTGCAGACTTTGATGGAATGGTCTGGGGGCGTCATGTCGCATTTGGAGAGCCCCTGATGCGCCTAAACAGTGGAAATCCCCAACAAGTGACCCCATTTTGGAAAATAGACCCCACAAGGAACTTATCTAGATGTGTGGTGAGCGCTATGAAGCCCCAAGTGCTTCACAGAAGTTTATAATGTACAGCCGTAAAAACAAAAAAATAATTTTTTTTGTACAAAAATGATATTTTCGCCCCCAGTTTTTTATTTTCCCAAGGGTAACAGAAGAAATAGGACAAATTGCACAATAACTCTTGGGGTCCAGAGTACGCTGATACCCCATATGTGGGGATAAACTACTGTTTGGACGCATGGCAGAGCTCAGAAGTGAAGGAGCACCGTTTGACTTTTTCAACGCAGAATTGGCTGGAATTGAGATCAGACGCCATGTCACATTTGGAGAGCCCCTGATGTGCCTAAACAGCGGAAACCCCCCAATTCTAACTCCAACCCTAACCCCAACACACCCCTAACCCTAGTCCCAACCCTAACCACAAACCTAACCCTAACACACCCCTAATCCCAACCCTAACCCTAATCCTAACTTTAGCGCCAACCCTAACCCTAACTTTAGCCGCAACCCTAACCTGTTATGTTTCGGTAGCTGAGGAGTGCAGGTAAAAAAGGCAATACACCAGAGCAGTTGGAATCTATGAGATTGCAGTACCCTGACTAACCACCGCAACTAGAGGCAGCCGTGGAGCGTTCCTACATTGGTCCTAGACGCCTCGTCACAGCCTGAGAAACTAACTACACCTAAAGATAGAAATAGGAAAGCTATCTGCCCCGGAGCAGAACCCCAAAGATAAAAGCAAGCCCCCAAACATGTAATGGCGTTTAGACAAGAGGAAATACTGACACAGAAAGAAAATAGTATGAGCAAACGCTGGGGCCCAAACTATCTAAATAGAAAAGGATAGGAAGGGTACTTACTGCAATCCCAGAAAACCCTGAAAAGCACCAACTCTACTAATTTCAAAATCACCTGAGATCACACGACCTCTACCACCTAAATTAGTTCTCTGGTGTAACAAAATAAAAACAGCAGCCACTGAAAAAACTGGAAAAAGCAAAAGTTCAAAACTCAGTGGCTGAACTAAACTGAGAGGGCAAAAGCCCCCGGAGGGGACCCTGAAGGCCCCCACAGAAGTGCAGGACAAAATGTAAAATATAGCACAAACACAAAATAAGAAAATGTCTTATCTGTTAGCAGGAGATGCAGACACGACACAGCAGGCTACAAGGGAAACTGGAAAGAAGGATTCAGACCAGAACAATTGATCACCGGCAACCCTGATGGGAAAATGACTCCCTTATATAAGACCAGTCAGTAACACCTGATTCCCAGTCCTCACAATCTTCACTAGCACCGCTTGTAACCACCAGAGGGAGCCTCTGCTCAGAACTCATCTCAAACCCATTCACAACAGTACCCCACCCCCTTGAGGAGGGGTCACCGAACCCTCATTTGAGCAACCAGGTCGGTCAGGATGAGTTCTATGATACGCACGGATAAGTCTCCTAGCATGGATGTCCGAAGCAAACACCCAAGAATTGTCTTCCTGACCATAACCTCTCCATTTAACCAAATACTGGAGTTTCCGTCTAGAAAAACGAGAATCCAATATTTTCTCAACCACATACTCCAGATTGCCCTCAACCAAAACAGGGTCAGGAGGCACAGCAGCAGGAACCACTGGCTCAACAAACCTCTTCAACAAGGACTTGTGGAACACGTTATGGATCTTAAATGTCCCTGGAAGAAGCAAACGAAAAGAAACAGGATTAATAATCTCCATGATCTTATAAGGTCCAATGAACCTAGGCTTAAATTTAGGAGATGCTACTCTCATAGGAATATTCTTTGAGGACAACCAGACCAAGTCCCCCACTTTAAACCGAGGACCATCAGTCCTATGCCGGTTAGCAAACCGCTGGGCCTTCTCCTGAGAGAGGGACAACCTCTCCACTACCTGGTCCCAAATCTGTTGCATACGCTCCACAACAGAGTCAACACCTGGACAGACAGAAGCCTCCGTCTGTCCTGAAGAAAATCGAGGGTGAAACCCAGAATTACAGAAAAACGGAGACATCAAAGTGGCAGAGCTAGCCCTATTATTAAGAGCAAACTCAGCCAAAGGCAAAAAAGAGACCCAGTCATCCTGATCAGCAGACACAAAGCATCTTAGATAAGTCTCCAATGTCTGGTTTGTTCTCTCAGTTTGACCATTGGTCTGAGGATGAAATGCCGAGGAGAAAGACAATTGAACACCCAGTTTAGAACAAAAAGTCCTCCAAAATCTGGAAACAAACTGGACTCCTCTGTCAGACACAATGTTCTCAGGAATGCCGTGTAAACGAACCACGTGCTGAAGGAACAACGGCACCAATTCAGAGGAGGAAGGCAACTTTGGCAATGGCACAAGATGTATCATTTTGGAAAACCTATCACAAATCACCCAGATGGTGGTCATTCTCTGAGAAACAGGAAGATCGGAAATGAAATCCATAGAGATATGGATCCATGGTCTCTTGGGCACAGGCAAAGGCATCAACAAACCACTAGAGCGAGAGCAAGGCTTGGAGCGAGAGCAAGTCCCGCAGGACTGCACAAATTCCCTGACATCACGAGACAAGGTAGGCCACCAAAAGGACCGACTAGCCAAGTCTCTGGTACCAAAAATTCCGGGATGCCCAGCCAATGCAGAACAATGAATCTCAGACATCACACTCTTTTTCCATTGGTCCGGGACAAACAATTTTCCAACAGGGCAGCGCTCGGGCCTATCCTCCTGACACCCCTCCAGAGCAAGTCTCAAATTGGGCGAGATGGCGGAAAGAACTACACCCTCTTTCAAAATAACAGAAGGATCAGATAACTCAGGAGAGTCCGCAAGGAAACTCCTCGAGAGGGCATCCGCCTTAACATTCTTAGTGCCAGGAAGAAAGGAAACCACAAAATTAAAACGTGTGAAAAACAAGGCCCACCTGGCCTGTCTAGGATTGAGTCGCTTGGCAGATTCCAGATAGACCAGATTCTTATGGTCCGTAAGGACCACCACCTGATGTTTGGCTCCCTCCAGCCAATGTCTCCACTCTTCAAAAGCCCACTTCATGGCCAATAACTCCCGATTACCCACGTCATAATTACGTTCAGTAGGAGAAAATTTTCGAGAGAAAAAGGCACAAGGGTTACTTTTAGAGGTCTCTGGATCTTTTTTGGACAAAACGGCACCTGCCCCAATTTCAGAGGCATCAACCTCCACCTGAAATGGCAGAGAAACATCAGGCTGCCGTAGAACAGGAGCAGAAGTGAATTTCTGCTTAAGTTCCTGAAATGCAGAGATTGCCTCAGGAGGCCAATTCACCACATCAGAACCCTTTCTGGTCAAATCAGTTAATGGTTTAACAATAACCGAGAAATTACCAATAAATTTATGATAAAAATTGGCAAAACCCAAAAATCTCTGAAGAGCCTTTAATGAAGTAGGTTGGACCCAATCACAGATGGCCTGAACCTTGACCGGGTCCATTTCAATAACAGATGGGGACAAAATGAATCCCAGAAATGAGATCCTCTGTACGCCAAAAAGACACTTTGATCCCTTCACATACAGAGCATTCTCTCTCAAAATCTGGAATACAGTTCGAACATGTTTCACATGAGAGTCCCAGTCATTAGAAAAAATCAAGATATCATCCAAATAAACAATCAGAAATTTGTCCACAAAATCCCTGAAAATGTCATTCATGAAGGACTGGAAGACGGAAGGAGCATTAGTGAGCCCAAAGGGGCATCACTAGGTACTCAAAATGCCCTTCAGGGGTATTGAATGCCGTCTTCCATTCATCCCCGTGCTTAATGCGAATAAGGTTATACGCCCCCCTGAGGTCAAGCTTGGTAAACCAAGTAGCGTTTTTCACCCTGGAAAACAGGTCAGAAATCAAGGGTAACGGGTATTGATATTTCACAGTAATATTGTTCAAGAGACGATAATCAATACACGGCCTTAATGAACCATCTTTTTTGGCCACAAAGAAAAAACCGGCACCTAAGGGTGAAGAGGATGGTCTGATATGACCCTTCTCCAATGATTCCTTGATATAAGACCGCATAGCGTCATGTTCAGGTACAGACAAGTTAAAAGGGCGACCTTTAGGGAATTTACTACCCGGCACTAATTCAATAGCGCAGTCATAGCTCCTATGGGGAGGCAAGGATGCAGATTTACTTTCGCTAAACACATCAGAAAAATCAATCAAAAAGTCAGGAACATCCTGAGCCTGGGGGGAGGCAGAAAAAACAGGAGTGTTGGTATTAACACATTGGCAGCCCCAACTGGTTACAGACACAGATTTCCAATCCAAAACAGGATTATGAGACTGTAACCAAGGGAAACCCAGCACGATAATGTCATGCAGATTATATAGAACCAAAAATTTGCAGCACTCCTGGTGATCAGGTTCAACCCTCATTATCACCTGAGTAGAAAACTGGGGTTTATTCTCAGCCAAAGGGTAGAATCGATCCCCAGTAGGGAATAGACTTCTGTAGGGGTATCAAGGGAAACCCACAACGTTTAGCAAAATCATAATCCATCAGGTTAATAGCTGCTCCAGAATCAACGAAAGCCTGAGCAGAAAATGAGGACAGAGAGCATATCAGAGTGACAGTTAATAAAAACTTAGTCTGAACACTACCCAAGACAACTGAGCGTGCAAAACGTCTTCCCCGCTTAGGGCAGACTGAAATAGCATGAGAGGCATCACCACAGTAGAAACATAACCCATTGCGCTTTCGAAACTCATGACGCTGTGCCCCAGACACCACTCTATCACACTCCATGGGTTCAGAAGCTGGTTCACAAGGCAACACCATTCCACACATACTTCTCCGCTCACGCAAACGTCTGTCAATTTGAATCGCTAATGACATAGAATCATTGAGACCAGAGGGGACAGGGAATCCCACCATAACATCCTTTACATTATCTGACAGACCCTTCCGGAAAAGGGCCGCCAAAGCGTCGTCATTCCATTTGGTCAGGACTGCCCACGTACGGAATCTCTGACAGTAATAACTCAGCGTCATCAAGCCCTTGATTTAATGCCAACAAGGCTTTTTCAGCTTGATCAGTGACATTAGGCTCATCGTACAATAACCCCAAAGCCTGAAAAAATGCATCAACATCACTCAAAACAGGATCCCCAGGTATCAGGGAAAAAGCCCAATCCTGAGGATCGCCGCGCAGGAGAGAGATGATAATTTGAACCTGCTGCGCTGTGTTTCCTGAGGACTTAGATTTTAAGGCAAAAAACAATTTACAATTATTTTTGAAATTCTGAAACTTAGCTCGATCCCCAAAAAACAAATCTGGCATGGGGATCCTAGGTTCCACAACAGGCAACCTAGCAAGATATGCAGCAATACTCCGAACCTCAGTGGCAAGCTGATCCACACGGCCAGACAACTGTGCAAACTCCATTGGGAGAAAAGATCCTCCCCAGCACCCAGAGATACAGAGGGAAAAAAATGCAACAAACAGAAAAATATCTCTGACAACTCTGACAACCTTTTTTCTTTCACAATATTTTTTCCCTTCTGTGAGTACCATACAATTTTCAATTTTTAGGCCGGTGATACTGTTATGTTTCGGTAGCTGAGGAGTGCAGGTAAAAAAGGCAATACACCAGAGCAGTTGGAATCTATGAGATTGCAGTACCCTGACTAACCACCGCAACTAGAGGCAGCCGTGGAGCGTTCCTACGTTGGTCCTAGACGCCTCGTCACAGCCTGAGAAACTAACTACACCTAAAGATAGAAATAGGAAAGCTATCTGCCCCGGAGCAGAACCCAAAGATAAAAGCAAGCCCCCAAACATGTAATGGCGGTTAGACAAGGGAAATACTGACACAGAAAGAAAATAGTATGAGCAAACGCTGGGGCCCAAACTATCTAAATAGAAAAGGATAGGAAGGGTACTTACTGCAATCCCAGAAAACCCTGAAAAGCACCAACTCTACTAATTTCAAAATCACCTGAGATCACACGACCTCTACCACCTAAATTAGTTCTCTGGTGTAACAAAATAAAAACAGCAGCCACTGAAAAAACTGGAAAAAGCAAAAGTACAAAACTCAGTGGCTGAACTAAACTGAGAGGGCAAAAGCCCCCGGAGGGGACCCTGAAGGCCCCCACAGAAGTGCAGGACAAAATGTAAAAATATAGCACAAACACAAAATAAGAAAATGTCTTATCTGTTAGCAGCAGGGTGGATAAAAATCATGATTTTTTTAAAAAAATCAAAAAAATCGGATTTTTTTGATTTAAATCGGATTTTTTTGATTTAAATCGGATTTTTTTGATTTAAATAGGATTTTTTAATCAAGTTGTACACAAGCAAAACTTTGTCTTTTTGCAAATCAATTATTTTACACAAATAAAAATATTAAAACAGTTGATGATTATGAAACCTAATAATTTTATTTGCACTATTAAACAATCAGAATTGAACTACAGAGAGTAAGTACTTTTTAACAATAGCCTATCTCTAACGTTTGAAGTAAGCAAACATCTTCAGTGAATACATCAGTCCTTTAAGCCTACTGTTTATTTAGGACTTTTAATAGGAAAACTAGTTGTCCTGCTTTAGCAGTTCCTAAGCGGTTTCGGACTGTTGTGTGCACAAAACCAAATGAAGAAAACAATCTCTCTACCTCCTGCCGATGAAGCCGATGCAGTCAGTAGCTGAGTAGCTACATTTATTATCTTCGCTGGAAGAACAAGTGATTGCGACTTCCACCAGTCCAGTGGTTTTAGTTCATTAACGACGTTATCTGCAAACATGTATTTTTGAAATGGTGCAGATTCACACTTCAATTTCAGCACAGTTGCCACAATGTCATGGTTAGTATTGGCGAGCCACTCCATTGCAGAGTTGATTTCCGCCTCAGATAGTTTTTTTCCCTCTGTAGATGGGATGCAAGATATTGGCTAAATAGTGTTCTTCTTTTAATGCTTGGTCCTTGCGGTGGTGTATTGCAACCTTTACATTGTTTGAGAGGTTCAAGCGATCTAGCGAACCTTCTAAATCTTTCCAAACTTCTGTGGCATCAGCTATGGTTGCAGTATCTTTCTGCATTTTATCCAACGCAATAGATATTGGCTTTAACCTTTCCAAAAGGTCCTGGGCATTTCTCTTCACACCAAGATTTAATACTTTGCTTCGTATATTAGCATCAATTTTATCCCGATGTGTTTCGCAAATGGACACTAATTTTGACCAGTTGTTAATAAACAGTTCCAAGCATTCAGCCAAGGTATTCCATCTAACATCTTGTGGTAGAACCAACTTCAGTCCTCCCATTTCCTTGTAGGTTGCATGTGCAAAATGATTATTGCGGAAATATTTAACAATTTCTACAACATGTTCCTTGACACCCGAAATAATATGCAGGTCTTTTGCCAAAAGATGCAACAAATGGGCAGAACAACCGTATGTAATGACATTTGTGTCATCCTCATGTGCCAGTTCCGCTCGCATTTTTGCCACATTGCTTGCGTTATCAGTAACTAAGCTCCTTACTTTACATCCAAACTGTTCTTGGCATTGTGAATTGAGTTCTTAGCAATTTCAAGTAAATATTCAGCAGTATGTGAATTTCCAGATGTGTCGATTGTGTCTGTAAGGTAAGTTTCACCATCTTCTGTTGTGACACAAGTGCAAATTATGGGGTCGTTGTGGATGTTGCTCCAACCATCCAAGCTCATGTTAACAACTTTGTCTTTCAAATATTTTGTACAAGCCGCTCTTTCTTTGTCGTATACAGCCTGAAGATGTTTTCCTGAGATATCAAATCTACTTGGTGGTTTGTAGCCTGGTCTTATTCCTTCGATCATTTGTACAAACAATGGGTGTTCAACTAGTCGGAAAGAAGAATTGGTTGCAAATATGAATTTAGCAATTAATTCATCAAATGTTCTTTCTGGCTCGTCGTAGTCTTTAAGAGAATTTTTCTACACTTTGCACGCAAAGTTTTTTGTTGGGCTGCTTTGTTGAAGTTGTACCCAGATATTGATTGTCACGTGCAGCACAAGCCATATTTGACCCTGAAAGCACAGTAATTAAAAATATAATTCGACTGCGTATTTGAAGAAATATAACGAAAATATTTTTAAACAAACTTTTTGAACAATGTAATGGTCCTCGTCCTATAAGGGCTGTCTCAAAAGTTATGCTACTCAAGTTTCCGGTGAAGTTGCTGTAATTCTAGTAATATCAGAGCAACTGAAAAAAATTATGTCACAAAAGTTTTAAAAATGTTTTTTTTTAAAAAATGGTCAATTTGGCAGACTTCAAAAGTGAATTGTAGCCTACAATAAAAAAAAAATAAATAGGCGTATACACACTCTTATTTTTACTTAACGTTAATCTTCTGTGAAATATTGCCTTAACATAAATTTAAATTCTATACTCCAGAACTAGTGCTAGAAATTTTTCTTTTCATAGACTTTAACCATCCCAGTAAAAAGTCTGTTAAAATAGGCTGTAATTGCCAGACTTACCACTAGTGCTAGGGTCCTGGTGCATAAGAAGCTGTGGGGGTTCATTGACATTAGTTGTATCACTATCAACATCTTCATTTCCCTTCTGGTTGCAGTTTTCATAATGTGATTTCAAACGGCAAACAAGTCCTTGGATATCCTTTTGACAGTATTTGCACTTTGCTCTCCCACCTTTCTTTCCAAGCTCTGCTGGCATCTCAACAAAATGAACCCAAATAGGTCTCTCTTACGACCTGCCATGGCTCACGCAGATCACTTCTGAAGTTTGATTGTTACTACAGCCAAGTACTGCTGACTGACTATCCAACAAGTTTGGGCATGTCAACTGAATGGAAAAAGAAACTGAAACCAAGCTACAGAAAGTGAAACCAAGCTAGAAGTGTGGAGTTAATTGAACAATGATTAAAAGTTTTAGATTTTAATCGTGATTTATATTAAAAAAATCTTTTGATTTAAATCAGTGATTTAAATCATGATTAAAATCACGATTTAAATCGATCTGATTTAAATAGAAAAAAATCATTTGATTTAAATCATGATTTAAATCGTTGATTTAAATCGGCGTGATTTAAATCAATCCACCCTGGTTAGCAGGAGATGCAGACACGACACAGCAGGCTACAAGGGAAACTGGAAAGAAGGATTCAGACCAGAACAATTGATCACCGGCAACCCTGATGGGAAAATGACTCCCTTATATAAGACCAGTCAGTAACACCTGATTCCCAGTCCTCACAATCTTCACTAGCACCGCTTGTAACCACCAGAGGGAGCCTCTGCTCAGAACTCATCTCAAACCCATTCACAACACTAACCCTAATGGGAAAATGGAAATAAATACTTTTTTTTTTATTTTATTATTTTTCCCTAACTAAGGGGGTGATAAAGGGGGTTTGATTTACTATTTATAGCGGGTTTTCATGATTGGCAGCTGTCACGCTAAAAGACGCTTTTTATTGCAAAAATAGTTTTTTGCATCGCCACATTTTGAGAGCTATAATTTTTGCATATTTTGGCCCACAGAGTCATGTGAGGTCTTATTTTTTGCGGTACGAGTTGACGTTTTTATTGGTACCATTTTTGAGCACGTGACATTTTTTGATCGCTTTTTATTTCGATTTTTGTGAGGTTAGAATGAACAAAAATCAGCAATTCATGAATTTCTTTTGGGGGAGGCGTTTTTATTGTTCCGCGTGTGGTAAAATTGATGAAGCAGTTTTATTCTTCGGGTCAGTACGATTATGGCGATACCTCATTATATCATTTTTTTATGTTTTTGGCGCTTTTATAGAATAAAAACAATTTTATATAAAAAATAATTATTTTTGCATCGCTTTTTTCTGCGAGCTATAACTTTTTTATTTTTTTCGCTGATGATGCTGTATGGAGGCTCGTTTTTTGCGGGACAAGATGCCGTTTTCAGCGGTACCATGTTTTTTTATATCGGTCTTTTTGATCGCGTGTTATTCCACTTTTGTTCGGCGGTATGATGATAAAGCATTGATTTTTTGCTTTGTTTTTTTTTTTTTTTAAGGGGTTCACTAAAGGGGTTAACTAGTGGGACAGTTTTATAGGGGGGGTCGTTACGGACGCGGCGATACCAAATATGTGTACTTTTATTGTTTTGGTTTTTTTATTTACAGTAAGAAATGAATTTATTGGGGAATATTTTTTTTTTTTAATTTATTTTGGATTTTTTTTTAAAACATGTTTTATTTTATTTTTTTTTAACTTTTTTACTTTGTCCCAGGGTGGGACATCACTGTATTTTATCAGATCGTTGGTGTGACAGTGTGCACAGCACTCTGTCACACCAGCGATCGCTCAGGCAGTGCAGCAGGCTTCTCAGTGCCTGCTCTCAGCAGGCACTGAGGAAGCCGCCTCCCTCCAGACCCCGGCGCCATCTTGGATCCGGTCATGGGAGGGAGGAAGCCCTCAGAACAGCGCGATCATATCGTGCTGGTCTGAGGGTCTCAGGGGGGCGCGCAGGGAGCTCTCTCCCTGCGCGATGCTTCCCTGTGCCCCAGTACACCGCGATCATGTTTGATCGCGGTGTGCAAGGGGTTAATGTGCCGGGAGCGGTCCGTGACCGCTCCTGACACACAGTCACGGGTGTCAGCTGTGATAATCAGCTGACACCCGGCGGCGATTAGCTGCGCTCCCCGACGCCTATGACGTACTATCCCGTCCATGGTCAGATTGTCACGGGTTTTATGGACGGGATAGTACGTCTAATGTCAGAGAGGGGTTAAGGATGCTTGGTTTGAGACACTTATTAAATCCCGCCTGAAGAAAATCTAAGATTCTTGGAATATCAGGCCTGCCGGGAACAAAATCGGAGCTGCCACTTTCAAAACAGAACCTTTTCCAGATTTTGTTGTACGTTGCCGAAGTGACTGGGTTCCTGCTAGCTTGAATCGTGGTAATAACCTGGTCCGATAACCCCTGAGCCCTTAGGATGTTCCGCTCAGGATCCAGGATGACAGATAAATTCTTTTCAGATTCTGGTGGAAGACCGGGCCCTGGTGAAGTAAATTCTCCTCTGGAAAAGCAAGACAGGCTCTTCTAAGGCCATAGTTCTTAGCAGCAGAAACCAACCTCTTTGGCCAATAAGGACCGATCAGAAGTACCTTCGCCTGATCCTCCTGGATCTTCCTGAGTACTCTTGGATAAGTGCCATCGGTGGAAAGGCATAAGACAGAGACCTGTCCCACCTCTGACTCAAAGCGTCGACCGCTTCTGGATTGTCTGCGAGATTCAGGTAGTAGAATCTGGAGACCTTTGAGTTCCTTCTGGTCGCAAATAGATCTATTTGAGGCGTACTCTAAAGATGGCACAAATGCTGAAATACCTCCTCTTTTAGTTCCCATTCCGTCAGCCAGACCTTTTGTCTGCTCAGATAATCGGCCACGTTTTGGGATCCCTCGAGATGAACAGCTGCCACCGGAAGGACAATCTTCTCTGCCCAGGAAAAGATCCTGTACGCCTGATCTTGGAGAGCACGGCATCTGGGGCCACTCTGGTGTGGCAAGAAAGACACAGTTGTTACATTGTCCGATAGGATTTTGACATGTTGCCCTTTTAGCCACGATTGACTTCACTTTAGCGCCTCCCACACAGCATAGAGCTCCCTGTAGTTTGACGACTTGGACCGGAACTCTGATGGTCATCTGCCCTGAAGAATCCTTCCCTCCAAGTGCGCTCCCCCTCCTTACTTGCTGGCGTGCGTACTGATCACTACGCAAGGTGAAGAGATCTAAGGAATGCCTAACTGCAGATTTTCCAGCGAGTCCACCAGAAGAGCAATCTCACTGCAGGGGATAAGGACATTCCTCTGTCGAGAGATATCTGGCGCCGGTCCCAGATGGACAGGATTTCCCTCTGCAAGGCTCTCGAGTGGAACTGGGCCCACCGGCAACAGGAGATGCAAGCTGTCAGGAGACCTAGAATCTTCATTGCTGACCTGAAGCTTGACTTTTCAGGAACTCTCGGATTATGTTTCTCACAGTCTCCTGTTTTTCTTCTCTCAGGAAAGGGATGCTCCGCGTCTCGAATCCAATAGTACTCCCAGGAAAATTTTCCTGTTTCCCGGCACCAAGTCCGACTTCTGCCAATTGAGGATCCAACATAGGTACTGCAATGTGGATATGGTCTTTTCCCTGTGGGACTGGAGATCCTCCACCAAACTCGCCACCAGGAGGAAGTTGTCCAGATATGGAACTATAATTATCCCGCTGTTCGTTAAGTAGGCTACTATCTCTGACACCAATTTAGTAAAGACCTGAGGCTAGGACGAATGGAAGGCACTGAAATTGGGAGTGGCACATTCGATTCTGGATTTTTATTGTGAATCTCAAAAATTTTGGGACACCGGGTGTACTGGGACCTGGTAATACGCACTTTTTAGATCCGGGGTGCACATAAATGTGTCCCTGTCTGTAAGGGCAATGGTAGATTTTATTGACTCCATCCTGAATCTTTTGTATTTTACCCAGAAGTTTAAGGGCTTTAGATTTAGAATAGTGCAGGATTTGCCCAATGGCTTTATGATGGTGAATAGCGCTGAATAATGTCCTTTGCACTCTTCTGACTGAGGGACCGGAATTACAACAGCTGTGTCGACAAGCTCTCTTATGTCTGCGACCATAATAGAATCTGTCGACAAGTTACAGGGAGCAATAAACCTTTCGGGGGGGAGGCGCTGTAAATTCCATTGCGTATCCGTCTGCAATAGTCCTCAAGACTAAAGATGAGCAAATCTGTTCGGATTTGGTTCCGAATATGATCGGACCAGGGCTGTGGAGTCGGTAAGCCACAGTTGCGACTCCGACTCCTGGATTTTATCAGGTTCCGACTCCGGCTCCGACTCAGACTCCTTCATAAATGGCCAATTCGTAACAATAAATTTACTGTTGTAAAATATTAACATCGTGCTTATTCAGTTTCTCACTATCATATTATAAGTAATCAGACCACTTAGAGCAAAAACTATATTTATTAGAATACAATTAGAATACAGCAAATAACTTTTATAAACTTTTCTAACCTCTTGTAAGTAAATATGCAATAAACACTGTTATGCAGTTAATAAGAAGAAATCTATAAATTTCTCATCAGAAAAAGTATTGCCTCTGTCAGATCCTCCTTCATGGATCCCCTCAAATCTGATCTAATTATTTTGAGAGCAGAGAACAACCTCTCTACACTAACTTGGGTTGGTGGCAAAGCAGTAACCACTCGGGCAACATCTCTGACAATGTCAGGATACAGAGGAATCGCTCGTTGCACTGTTATTTTTGATGAACGGTCTCAATTTCTTTTAGTGCACATGAAAAATTCTGCTGAAATGTACTGGCTGTGTTCTTTGATGGGATGACTCTTCTTCTATGCGGGAACGCTTTGCACAGTCCTTGTGATCCAAATATTTTTCGAAATTAAATTCTTCATCAGTTGATGAGGTGAAGATGTGGCAGGACGACCAAATTCTTCTTGTTCCTCCTGACTGTTCTGCAACTATTTCATCCTTACTGCTATTTCAAACAGAGCTTCTTTTCCTTTAGTTAGCTGTTGATCATCTAGAAGAATCCGATGCATTGGGTCTACATAAACAGCTGCCAAAAGAATGTTATTTTGTAATAGTAGCTTCTCTCTCTGTTTCATTGATGTAGCAATGCCACTTGCAATTAACCCTCCTCTTTGGGACAGGCGAAACATCAGGTTCTTCCACTCCTTTAAGAAAATACCTGGAGTTAAGTCCTCTGCTTGTAATTTTTTAGTCACTGTAAATGGGTGCTCTAGCAATTTTTCCAGCTCAGTCACCTGATTCCACTGACTTTTATTTAGCGTCAGTTGAGGGTTAGCCATGTCTACAAGAAAGGTTTTCAGTTCAACCAAGCGCTGAATCTTTAAGTAAGTACTGCCCCATTGTGTGGCTTGATCAATAATTGCCCCCTTTTCCAGCACGTCTCTTCAAAATTGAGTCAACTTTAGGGCTTCTGGCAACAGTAGTCAATTTTCTCACCTTGCCAATTAGTGCAGCAGCATGTCCTTCTTGCAGACTGTCTCTTATAGCCAGCTGTAGCGTATGCACAACACAGCGCATGTGATAAATGAAAGAACGTATTGACACAGTTTCAACAAGATCATCTAAACTATCATGTTGCTGTTCATCTGAAGCAACTTCAGTTTGCTCCTCAGTTACAATACTGTGTTCCTCTATTTCAAACATTTCTGTGTCTGTGGACCCAGAATGTTCTTCTAGCTGCTGGTCACCATCATTACTCTCATTCATTAGCTTAATAGTACTTATCAATATTTGAAGCATTGTCAGTTACGACAGAAAAGAACTTGCTCTTTTTTAAGTTCATAGTCTTGCAGAACCTTTTCACCAAGACCTGAGAAACTCACTGGTGTGATGAGCTTTGGTGTCTTTTACTGCCAATGTCTTGGTAACTATTTCATTTTTGTCACAAACAAATCGGACATTGATGGCAAAATAGTTCACTCTGTGACGTGTGCAGGCATCCCATTTTAAGAAACAGAAAGCATCCTTGAGTTTTTTTACGTTCTTCCTTTTGTTTAAAAGCTTCTTCGATTACTAATTTTCTAATACTCTCTCTCTCCAGAGAAACACCAAGCTTGCGGCCATTTCCCCATTCAGACACATAAAAGCTGGTCGTGAAAATAATGAAATAGGCACACTATCCTTTACAACAAGCTCTATGATCTGTTTTTTAAATGTATCTAATGTCATTGTCACAGTAACTTTGTCACTGACAAAATATCTTGCAACTGATGGCTTCAAAGTTCTCTGCTCCTTTGTTTGGCTGGAAGAGCTGGGCACTGGTTCATTGGTTTGGATGCAGTCTTTCTCATC
The DNA here is from genome assembly GCA_033576555.1 of Oophaga sylvatica. Lineage (NCBI taxonomy): Eukaryota > Metazoa > Chordata > Amphibia > Anura > Dendrobatidae > Oophaga > Oophaga sylvatica. Next base: position 713,068,021 of record JARQOD010000001.1, read on the forward strand.
CACTGCTTTTAGTACTTCTGGATGAAAGCGCTGTAAATGTCTCTTTAGATTAGAAGCTCTGGTAGGAGCATTTTTATCTTTGCCTGAATATGCACTGATCTTGGCTTCAACAGCATTTGTTTTCGTCTGGATCATTTGTCATACACTGACAGACATAATGTTTTCTATCTTGAGTGATGGTGAAATGTTCAAATACAGCTGATTTAATGTGACGCTTCTTTGACAATTCTCAGATTTTTAATTCTGCATTCACAATCCAAATGACAATTGTTTTTCCTAAAAACAATTGTACAAAATTATTGCCAGGTCATACAACTGATTGAGTGGTCAGTAATACTGTTATTTCTCATGTACTCACAGTTAACTGATGCAAAGTTTGTTGAAAGGATAATACTTCTTAGGGCCTGTGCACACATTGCGGATTTGCCTGCGGATTTTTCCGCGCCGAAACCGCACCTCTTGGCAGAAACCGCAGGCGCGGTTTTTGACGCGGTTTTGGCGCGGTTTTTGGTGCGGTTTTGACGCGGTTTTTCTCATGCAGTTTTGTATGCGGTTTTTACAGCTAAATAAAGATATGTTGTTTAACAAAAAAAAAAAAAGATTTGTGATGTCATTTCTTGTCCAACCTCCTCTTTTACATTTGTCCAACCCACACTCCATTACACACACACAGATAGAGATAGGCCGGCGTCACACTTGCAAGTGTGATGCGAGTAAGTCGCACGACTTTCTCGCATCAACACCCGGCACGGCCGCCCGCTCTCGGACCCGAGTGTGCGGCTGAAATGTATTTTCTATGCATGTATTTCTATGCAGCCGCACACTCGGGTCCGAGAGCGGGCGGCCGTGCCGGGTGTTGATGCGAGAAAGTCGTGCGACTTACTCGAATCACACTCGCAAGTGTGACGCCGGCCATAGATAGATAATAGATACCAGTAGTTAGATAGATAGAAAATACATAGATAGATGGATAACAGATAGTTAGAAATATATAAAGATAGATATAGAGATAGACAGAAAGATATATAGGTAGATAGATAGAATGGTACATAAATAGTTAACCCCTCTCTGACATTAGACGTACTATCCCGTCCATAAAACCCGTGACAATCTGACCATGGACGGGATAGTACATCATAGGCGATCAGCTGCGCTCCTGGGGGGAGCGCAGCTAATCGCCGCCGGGTGTCAGCTGATTATCACAGCTGACACCCGTGACTGTGTGTCAGGAGCGTCACGGACCGCTCCCGGCACATTAACCCCTAGCACACCGCGATCAAACATGATCGCGGTGTACTGGGGGCACAGGGAAGCATCGCGCAGGGAGTGGGCTCCCTGCGCGCCCCCTGAGACCCTCAGACCAGCACGATGTGATCGCGCTGTTCTGAGGGCTTCCTCCCTCCCAGGACCCGGATCCAAGAAGGCGCCGGGTCCTGGAGGGAGGCGCGCTTCCTCAGTGCCTGCTGAGAGCAGGCACTGAGAAGCCTGCTGCACTGCCTGAGCGATCGCTGGTGTGACAGTGTGCTGTGCACACTGTCACACCAGCGATCTGATAAAATACAGTGATGTCCCACCCTGGGACAAAGTAAAAAAGTTTAAAAAAAAATAAAAATAAACATGTTATAAAAAAAAATCCAAAATAAATAAATAAAAAAAAAAAAATATTCCCCAATAAATTCATTTCTTCCTGTAAATAAAAAAACCAAAACAATAAAAGTACACATATTTGGTATCGCCGCGTCCGTAACGACCCCCCTATAAAACTGTCCCACTAGTTAACCCCTTTAGTGAACCCCTTAAAAAAAAAAAAAAACAAAGCAAAAAATAAATGCTTTATCATCACACCGCCGAACAAAAAGTGGAATAACGCGCGATCAAAAGACCGAATAAATAAACATGGTACCGCTGAAAACGTCATCTTGTCCCGCGCAAAAAACGAGCCGCCATACAGCATCATCAGCGAAAAAATAAAAAAGTTTATAGCTCGCAGAATAAAGCAATGCAAAAATAATTATTTTTTTATAAAAATTGTTTTTTATTCTATAAAAGCGCCAAAACATTAAAAATGATATAAATGAGGTATCGCCATAATCGTACTGACCCGAAGAATAAAACTGCTTTATCAATTTTACCACACGCGGAACAATAAAAAACACCTCCCCCAAAAGAAATTCATGAATTGCTGATTTTTGTTCATTCTAACCTCCCAAAAATCAAAATAAAAAGCGATCAAAAAATTTCACCTGCTCAAAAATGGTACAAATAAAAACGTCAACTCGTACCGCAAAAAATAAGACCTCACATGACTCTGTGGGCCAAAATATGCAAAAATTATAGCTCTCAAAATGTGGCGATGCAAAAAACTATTTTTGCAATAAAAAGCGTCTTTTAGCGTGACAGCTGCCAATCATAAAAACCGGCTATAAATAGTAAATCAAACCCCCCTTTATCACCCCCTTAGTTAGGGAAAAATAATAAAATTAAAAAAATGTATTTATTTCCATTTTCCCATTAGGGTTAGGGTTAGGGTTGCGGCTAAAGTTAAGGTTAGGGTTGGCGCTAAAGTTATGATTAGGGTTAGGGTTGGGATTAGGGGTGTGTTAGGGTTAGGTTTGTGGTTAGGGTTGGGACTAGGGTTAGGGTGTGTTGGGGTTAGGGTTGGAGTTAGAATTGGGGGGTTTCCGCTGTTTAGGCACATCAGGGCTCTTCAAATGTGACATAGCGTCTGATCTCAATTCCAGCCAATTCTGCGTTGAAAAAGTCAAACGGTGCTCCTTCACTTCTGAGCTCTGCCATGCGTCCAAACAGTAGTTTATCCCCACATATGGGGTATCAGCGTACTCTGGACCCCAAGAGTTATTGTGCAATTTGTCCTATTTCTTCTGTTACCCTTGGGAAAATAAAAAACTGGGGCGAAAATATCATTTTTGCACAAAAAAAAATTTTTTTTTTTTTTAACGGCTGTACATTATAAACTTCTGTGAAGCACTTGGGGCTTCATAGCGCTCACCACACATCTAGATAAGTTCCTTGTGGGGTCTATTTTCCAAAATGGGGTCACTTGTTGGGATTTCCACTGTTTATGCGCATCAGGGGCTCTCCAAATGCGACATGACGCCCCCAGACCATTCCATCAAAGTCTGCAATCCAAAACGTCACTTCTTCCCTTCCGAGCCCTGACGTGCGCCCATACAGTAGTTTTCTCCCACATATTGGGTATCAGCGTACTCAGGACAAATTGGACAACTTTTGGGGTCCAATTTCTCCTGTTACCCTTGTAAAAATAAAATATTGGGGCGAAAAAATCATTTTTGCAAAAAAAAAAAAAAAGATTTTTTATTTTTACGGCTGTGCGTTATAAACTTCTGTGAAGCACTTCGGGGTTCAAAGTGCTCACCAAACATCTAGATAAGTTTTTTGAGGGGTCTAGTTTCCAAAATGGTGTCATTTATGGGGTTTCCACTGTTTAGGCAGATCAGGAGCTCTCCAAACACGACATGGCGTCCAGCCAATTCTGCATTGAAAAAGTCAGACGGCGCTCCTTCCCTTCCAAACTCTGCCATGCAGCCAAACAGTGGTTTACCCCCACATATGGGGTATCAGCGCACTCAGGACAAATTGCACAATAACTTTTGGAGTCTTGTTACCCTTGGAAAAATAAAAATTGGGGTGAAAAGATCATTTTTGTGGAAAAAATATGATTTTTAAATTTTACGGCTCTACGTTATAAACTTGTGTGAAGCACTTGGGGGTTCAAATTGCTCATCAAAAATCTAGATAAGTTCCCTAGGGGGTCTAGTTTCCCAAATGGGGTCATTTGTGGGGGATTTCCACTGTTTAGGCACATCAGGGGCTCTCCAAATGCAACATGGCATCCAAACTCAATTCCAGCCAATTTTGGTTGGAAAAAGTCAAATGGTGCTCCTTCCATTCCGAGCTCTGCCGTGCACCCAAACAGTGGTTCCCCCCCACATATGGGGTATCAGCGTACTCAGGACAAATTGTACAACAACTTATGTGGTCCAATTTCTCCTGTTACCCTTGGGAAAATAAAAAATTAGTGACTAAAAGATAATTTTTGTGGGAAAAAAAATAGGATTTTTTATTTTCATGCCCGGGCATTATAAACTTGTGTGAAGCACTTGGGGTTCAAAGTGCTCACCAAAGATCTAGATAAGTTCCTTAGGGGGTCTAGTTTCCAAAATGGGGTCACTTGTGGGGGGTTTCACTGTTTAGGCTCATCTGGGGCACTGCAAACGGAACATGACCCCCATTAACGTCTGCATTCCAAAACGTTACTACTTCCTTTCCAAGCCCTGCCGTGCGCCCAAACAGTTTCCCCCCCCCCCACATATGGGGTATCAGCGTACTCAGGACAAATTGGACAACAACTTTTGAGGTCCAATTTCCTTGGGAAAATTCAAAATTTGGGACTAAAAAATCATTTTTTGTGAAAATTGATTTTTTTTTTTTTTCACACCCAGACTTTATAAACTTTTGTGAAACACTTCAGGGTTCAAAGTGCTCACAACAGATCTAGATAAGTACCTTAGGGGGTCTAGTTTCCAAAATGGTGTCACTTGTGGGGGTTTCCACTGTTTAGGCGCATCAGGGGCTCTCCAAACGCGACATGGCATCCAATCTAAATTCCAGCCAATTTTAGTTTGAAAAAGTCAAACGTCGCTCCTTCCCTTACGAGCTCTGCCGTGTGCCCAAACAGTGGTTTTCCCCCACATATGGGGTATTGGCGTACTCAGGAGAAATTGCATAACAACCTTATCTGTCCATTTTCTCCTTTTACCCTTGTGAAAATAAAAAAAAGTTTGTAATAGATCATTTTTGTGGCTAAAAAGTTAAAATATTCATTTTTTCCTTCCACGTTGCTTTAGTTACTGTGAAGCACCTGAAGGGTTAATAAACTTCTTGAATGTGGTTTTGAGTACCTTGAGGGGTGCAGTTTTTAGAATGGTGTCACTTTTGGGTATTTTCTGCCATATAGACCCCTCAAAGTGACTTCAAATGTGAGGTGGTCCCTAAAAAAAATGGCTTTGTAAATTTTGTTGTAAAAATGAGAAATCGCTGGTCAACTTTTAACCCTTATAACTTCCTAACAAAAAAAAATTTTGGTTCCAAAATTGTGCTGATGTAAAGTAGACATGTGGGAAATGTTATTTCTTAACTATTTTGTGTGATATATTTCTCTGTTTTAAGGGAATAAAAATTCAAAGTTTGAAAATTGCAAAATTTTAAAAATTTGCCATATTTGCGTTTTTTTCAAAAATAACGTAAGTTATATCGAAGAAATTTTACCACTAACATGAAGTACAATATGTCACGAGAAAACAATCTCAGAATCGCGAAGATCCGTTGAAGCGTTCCAGAGTTATAACCTCATAAAGAGACAGTGGTCAGAATTGTAAAAATTGGCCCGGTCATTAACGTGCAAACCACCCTTGGGGGTGAAGGGGTTAAAGACACACACGCGTACACATACACAAAATAACTCAATAGTTAATAAAAAAAAAAATATAGGAAAAAAAATGGCGTGGGCTCCCGTGCAATTTTCTGCGCCAGAGGGGGAAAGCAGACAGCCGGGGCCAATATTTCTAGCCTGGGAAGGGGTTAATACCCATGGATCTTCCCAGGCTATGAATATCAGCCCGCAGCTAGCCTTCACTGGCTATTAAAATAGGGGGACCCCCCAAAAAAAATGACGTGGGGTCCCCCTATAATTTATAGCCAGAAAGGCTACGCAGACAGCTGCGGGCTGATATTCATAGCCTAGGAAGGGGCCATGGATATTGGCGCCCCCCCTGGCTAAAAATACCAGCACCCAGCCGCCCCAGAAATGGCGCATCTGTACGATGCGCCAATTCCGGCACTTAGCCCCTCTCTTCCCACTCCCTGTAGCGGTGGGATATGGGGTAATAAGGGGTTAATATCACCTTGCTATTGTAAGGTGATATTAAGCCCGGTTAATAATAGAGAGGCGTCAATAAGATGCCTATCCATTATCTTATATTAATAAAGGGTTAAAAAAAAACACACACAAGAATAAATTATTTTAATGAAATAAAATACAACACGGTTTTCATATCTTTATTACACACTCAGATCCAAGCGACGCCCTCGATCTCCTGTAAAAAAACTTAAAAAAATAAAACAACCGTATACTCCCTGTCCGACGCAGTCCAATTAATAACGAGGGTCCCACGACGGTCTCCCCTATAGAACAGTGACATCAGGTGATGCCACTGCTCTGTAGGGCCTCCCAGTGATGCACTGACAGGAGACAATGGCTCCTGCAGTGCATCACTGAGTTCATTCTCTCACTTTATGGCAATGCTGCGTGGGAATTTTCTCACCCAGCATTGCCGTGAGAGAATGAACTGTCGTGACGTCATTCTCTCCCGGCGGCAGAGGCAGAGCGTACGATACATGAATCGATGTATCGTATGGGAAGATGTGTAGTATATGTACTGTATGTCATGTGTTGTTAATGTAGTCATGTGTATGTTATATGTTCTGTATGTCATGTGTATGTTATATGTTGTATGTCTGTGTATGTTATATGTCTGTATGTCATGTGTATGTTATATGTTCTGTATGTCATGTGTATGTTATATGTTCTGTATGTCATGTGTTATTTGTATGTCATTGTATTTATGTTCGTATGCCATGTGTATGTTATTGTTCTGTATGTCATGTGTATGTAATGTTGTATGCCATGTGTATGTTATATGTTCTGTATGTCATGTGTATGTTATATGTTCTGTATGTCATGTATGTTATATGTTCTGTATGTCATGTGTATGTATATTGTTCTGTATGTCATGTATGTTATATGTTGTATGTCATGTGTATGTTATATGTTCTGTATGTCATGTATGTTATATGTTGTATGTCATGTGTATGTTATATGTCATGTGTATGTTATATGTTGTATGTCATGTAATTTTTTTTTTTCATTCAGCACATTAGCCAGATGATGGGACTACTACTGTCCCATCATTGGCTAATGTGTCAGTCACTGTAGCAGGCATCGCCGGATGGGACTCGTAGTCCCATCCGACGATGCCTGCATACACGGAGACACGCACACAGGCCCGCACACCGCCGCACATACACAGCCCCGCACACGGCCGCACATACACAGCCCCGCACACCGATCGCGCACACAGCCCCGCACACCGATCGCACACACAGCCCCGCACACCGATCGCACACACAGCCCCGCACACCGATCGCACACACAGCCCCGCACACCGATCACGCAGACACCGGCACACAATCACCGCCCACACACACAGCGCCGCCCACTATACACGCCCACGCACCGCCCACACACATAGCGCCGCACTATACACGCCCACGCACCGCCCACACACTTCCCTCCTCCCGAACTGCAGCGGTTTCACCCGCAGCAAACCCGCAGATCTTTTTTAGATCTGCGGTTTTGCTGCGGAAGTGCCCGACTCAATGCAAGTCAATGGGCGCCGAACCGCTGCAGTTCCGCACAAAGAATTGACATGCTGCGGAAAATAAAACGCGGCTAAACCGCACGTTTTTTTCCGCAGCATGTGCACAGCAGACATGCGGTTCCCATTAGATTACATTGATAGTGCACTGTGCGGCGGGTTGGATGCGTTTCCGCTGCGTTGAAAAACGCAGCGGAAACGCATCTAAAACCGCAATGTGTGAACAGGGCCTTACAGTCTTCCTCTTCTGAGTAGCAGCTGTGAGATGCTTGGAAGACGCACACCTAGTAAACGTCTAGTCTAGAGGAGGAGCTTTACTACTAAGAATTTGCAACACATTTTCACTTTCAGTTTCATACATTGTAAGTAGGGGGGTTGGGGCAGCATGAGGTTAACCAAATATAAGATTAGATAAGGGCAGTGGAGAACAGTGACACACAAGAAGTAAGAAAGGTCTCTATCTCCAGCAGAACTGCTTTCTACTGACTCCGACTCCAACCAAAACTAACTCCGACTCCAACTCTGACTCCACAGCCCTGGATCGGACTCGAATATTGCTTTTGCAATATTCGTCGAACATAGCCGAACATCATTAGAGTCAAATGGGAGTAAAACTTACCAAATATGTTCGGACCCGATCATAAGACATACATTCAGCACGAATGTTCGAATATGACCCGAAAATGTCAAAACCGGGGGCCAAAATCCAAACTAATTCGCTCATCTCTACTCAAGACTCACTGGTCCTGGGTAATATGGTGCCAACGTCCCGCGAACTGCCCGAGTCGCCCCTCAACAAGGATGGCGTCATTGCCTCCTTGATCTTGAGCCTCACCCAAATAGGGATCCTTTACTTTTCCCTCCTTTGTGGTAGTTTCCCCTGGCCCCTATAATCGGACTGTCTCCGAGATGGCCCAGGTTTCCTAAAGGACTGAGTCCTTCTAAACCTATCTTCGGGGAATCATAACTTTTTATCTGACGCTTTCTCTAATATATCGTCCAAGGTCGGCCCAAATACCCTTAACCCTGAGAAGAGAATGGAACATAATTTATTTTAAGAGGCGTTGTCCCCTGACCAGGTCTTCATCCAGAAGGCCGCATTAGACAATGGGCTAGTCCTAGCCAAGAACTTTACTGAATCGGCAGACATATCCGCCAAAAATGCTGTGGCCGACTTCATCGTTGGGATGGAGGCTATGATATCTTCCCTGGGAGTCTTACTATTCAAATGATCCTCCAGTTGCCCCATCCATAGAAACACGGACCTGGCAACTGAAGTGGCGGCTATATTGGTCTTAATCAATGGGCAGCACGGTGGCTCAGTGGATAGCACTGCAGCCTTGCAGCGCTGGAGTCCTGGGTTCGAGTCCCACCAAGGACAACATCTGCAAGGAGTTTGTATGTTCTCCCCGTGCTTGCGTGGGTTTCATCCGGGTACTCCGGTTTCCTCCCACACTCCAAAAACATACTGATAGGGAATCTAGATTGTGAGCCCCATCGGGGACAGCGACGATAATGTGTGCAAACTGTAAAGCGTTGCGGAATATGTTAGCGCTATATAAAAATAAAGATTATTATTATGCTGCAGACATTTCCCAAGCCCGCTTCTGGATATTATCTGCCTTTCTGTCCATAGGTTCCTTCAGACTCGATGAGTCTTAAAAAGGGTATAAACATCTTCCTAGTTACTTTAGCCACCAGTACGTCTATCTTGGGAACCTCCTCCTAGATCCTAATGTCCTCAGGATCAAAAGGTAAACAATTTTTAAAGTTTCATGGTACCACCAAGTGTTTCTCAGCATCCTCCCGTTCCTTCAGGACCATAGCCCGGATATGGTCATTCACCGGGAACACCCCTTGCTTCTGTGCTCTGAGACCCCCAAACATCTCATCCTGTATGGACTGCGGTTTTGGGCACTCCTCAACCTGCATCATATTTCTGACTGCCTGGACTAGCTCATCAGTATCCTCAGAAGCAAATAAATATCTTTTGCCCCCTTCTGGGTTTTCCATCACCAATTCCCCTTCTTCCTCCTGGTCTGTTCCAGGAAACTGGAACTCCTTGTCAGAGCTTAGCGCCATCTCCCATCGAGGTCTCTTAGCTCTTGGACCTGGATTGGAAGGTTGTGGCAGGGTGAGGCTAGACATAGAGGCGTGGACCTCCTCACGGATTAAAGACCTCATTTCAGACAGCAGGGACGGCTGATCTTCCCCCACAACTTTGGTGGTGCAACCCTCGCAGAACAGTCTTCCATATGCCTCCGGCAATTTTATACTACATGTAGGGCATCGCCTGGACTTTAGGCATAGGAGACATAGCAGGGGTTCCCTTATCCTTTTTCAGTATAGAAAGGATAATCAGGCTGCTGCAAAAGCAGGTGGGACTGCATCAAGCATACTTAACACACAGTCCTCTGCCTGCTTCCTCCATAGTGGCGTGCATGCTGAGTGCCTCCCGAGAGCCAGGTAATGGTTTTATTACCTGTCTCCCCATCACTTCTGCGGTCCACCCTGGAACGCACACGCCGATTGGATTCTGAATCTGTGGAAAGAGCTGAAAACTTCTGCTCACAAACAATCTCCATCCAACCTCACTGAGCTCAAGCTGTTTGCCAATCGGACTAGATAAAAAAAAAAAATAAAAAAATTAAAAAAAAATCGCACATCAATCGTACCATGCGAGTGCTGTGATTTTTACGCAGACCCCGTCAATGGAGGAGATGGAGAAATTCATTTCTCCACCTCCTCCGCAGCTGTGCTCCGATCATCCCTGTGCAAGAGGCTCGGAGCACACTCGCATAACACTCGGCTCCTGCTTGCAGCAGAGCAGGAGCCGAGGGTCATTAGCATATCGCATCCAATGCTCTCACATCGGATGCCATACACTAGTGTGACCCCAGCCTAATTCCTAGAAACTTTTGTCCTGGTTCCCGGCAAGAAGTCTGATTTTCCTTGGTTTAGGATCCAATCCAGACTTTCCAATGTCAAGATAACTAAACTGAGATGTTCTTCTAGTTTGGCCTCTGAATTGGATATTACCAGAAAATCGACCAGATATGGAACTATGACTAAGTTCTTCTGTCTCAGGTATGCCACGATCTCTGCGACCAATTTGGTAAAGACGCGAGGCGCCAAAGCCAGACCAAAAGGAAGGGCGCGAAACTGGAAGAGGTAGCACTTGTCTTTCTACTTTAGCACGAACCATAGGTATTTTTGAGAGCGGAGATGGATCGGTACGTGGTAGTATACATTTTTTTAGATCTATTGTGCACATTACCACATCTTTGTCTATGAGCGGGATGGTAGTCTTTAAGAACTCTATCCTGAACTTTTTGAACCTTATCCTCTGATTCAAAGGATTTAAATTTATTATAGTATGGCTCTCTCCTGATGGTTTTTTTAATTGCAAACAGGGTTGAATAATGACCCAGACCCGCTTCTGATTGGGGAACTGGGATCACTACTTCTGACCTTAATAGGTCTTTTATGTTTGCTCATATGGGGGACTCGAGGGTTCTGAAAAGAGGATTTGTGACCACAAATCTTCTTGGAGGTTCTCTGACAAAATTCTAAAGCATATCCCTGAGCAATGGTTTTTTGGAACCCATTCATTTTGAGAGATAAGCCTGCAGGAGCCTGCAAACTCCCTGAGGCGTCCCCCTACAAATATGGCATCATTGCCTCCTAACCCCTGACCTGATCCAAAGAGAAAGGGGGTGAGTGCTACCTCAACCTCCTTTTAGGGTGGCTCCACAGACAAGACTTCCCTTTTTCCCCGATATTCCTGCCTCTGGGAGTGGCGGGTCCTCTGAAAGGGAAAGTATCTTTTAGATTTTTCCTCAGGGAACCCTTTCTTTTTGTCGGTGGCATTTTCTAGGATACTATCTAGCACTGGACCAAACACCTTTGACCCTGAGAATGGGTATGGCACACAACTTATTCTTAGACTGATAATCCCCTGACCAAGTCTTCATCCAGATGGCTCTACGAGCCGTACTGGATAAGGAATTGTTTCGGGCTGCAAAACGCAGAGATTATGCAGAAGCATCCGCTAAGAACCCGGTTGCCAATTTCAATAAGGGAAGACCTTCTAACATGCTTTCCCTAGAAGTTTTCCATCTTAGCTATTCCTCCAGTTGGGCGATCGACAAGTGCATGGATCTAACAACTGAGGTGGCAGCTATATTAGTCTTCATCACTGCTGCTGATGCCTCCCCAGGCTCTCTTAAGACCATCAGCCTTTCTGTCCATAGGCTCTCTGAGGCTAGAGAAATCATCAAAGGGGATTGAGTTCATATTAGACACTCTGGCCACCGGCATATCAATCTTCGGGACCTCCTCAAACGGTTGCCCAGATGTGGCTGTTTACTGGGAAAACCAATTGCATCCGTCACCTCAAGCCCCCAAACATTTCATCTTGGACTGACTAAGGCTTTAAGGACTCCTCGATCTACATCGTTCTCCTTACTGACATAACTGATATGACATAGCAACAAGATGAAAATATCAACATGATCTAATTAGACACCAATACATCTATATTGCTAAGCAGGATATAATAGGATCTATCCCAAAATTTACATAGAAAGAAAATGGTCAAAGGACCAAAAAGGACGACCACAGATCCAAGATATTAGAAAATTACAAAATCTTTATTAAATAATAATAAATTGATTATATGAACAATGGACAGATGCACATAAAAGACAGTGACAATGGTGAGGCGTCATGTCGGTTAAAGACATCCATCAATGAAAACACACTGCTGATCTCCCTGACTTATGAACAACATTCTGTCATAGATACAACTATGGGCTCAATCTGTATCATAATATAACATAAAAGGCAGTTACAGGGTACCATTTAGTAAAATGCAAGTGCAACAAACCTGGTAGCCTAATATTACAAATTGCGCATGTTTTGTTTTTCCCAGAAGGTTTGCTAGTCCTTCTGGATGAAGATGGCATGGTGGTCGATACTGAATTGTCCTAATGTAAAAAAAAAAAAAAAAAGGACAGCTATAAATACAGGACAGCTTATCTAATCTGTGGATTTAACCCCCTGAGCATTTAAAATCTGTATCTTTAAGGCCACTTACGATCACGAGGGATTCGAGGGGAATATTGGCCTTTCCAGCATCCTTCATACTGATCAAGAGGTTTTCGCTTTCACAGTGTAATGTTTGTCCCCAGATCAAGGTAGATTTATATGTCCTACCTTGTCTTCCTAATCATCTGTAAAGCCTGGTAGAACGCCCCTTCCGGAATCCCCCGGGGCAACTTGCAGTCCCAGCTGCAACCAATGTCACCGGAAGTGCCACACCCGCCTCCGGAGCTTACTGCGTGCCTGGAACTCACCCGGAAGTACTCTATGCGGCGCCTTTTCGTCACCGGAAGTGACGTTCCCGCGTGCAGCAGCAGCGTTCTGGCAGGCAGCGAAAGCTAAGAGCCCCCATTGGGAGGGTGTTGGTCTCGGACCTCTTGACAAGGGGGAAGGATAGGATGAACCCCTGATCTTCCTGAGCCCGCAAGGTAAGCTGAAGAAGCAGCACAGATCCCACATGTTTTCTCTTGTGTCTGTCCTAACAGGGACAGGAAAAGCACTGGTGGGAGTGGGTGGGAGGGGTCTTTTAACCTCTCTTGTGGTTCATGTCCCTATAAAGGATAGAAGTACATCTTCAATTGTGCTGTCACGAGGGACGTCCTGGAAAAGAGTATTTTAGTGTGTGATAGAAGCCAAATATAAAAAAAAATCAATATAAGTCTGGTATTGCTGCAGTCACACCAACCCGAAGAATAAAGTCATCTAATCACTTATACCGCATGAGGAATGGTGTAAAAAATAAATAAACCAATTCTTCACCTGTTGTTGATTTGTTCATTTTGCCTTTCAAAGATCGCATAAAGCTGTGATCACATTTATCCTGCGCTCCACACTGAGCGCTTACACTGGGTTTCCATGTAAATCTCTGAACTACGCAATTCAGACGGAAGATAACTTATAATGAGGCAGATGGAGATGTGGACGCTGTCTGGCGATGTCCGTCTTTTTAGGCATGCATAAAAGCGTGGTCTGCCACAGTTTTCTGCACCTCTGAAAAGAAGGACACCAGTGAACAGAGGCCAGGCAGAGTCCAGAATAACTCTGTTGCCTCATTATAGTAAATGGATCCCTTGGAGGTTTCATTTTAAATCACTTCACTCTGAGATTTAGATGGAAACCTCAATATAAGTGCTTAGCGCCAGATAAATGTGATCCCAAACGTTATGTAAAATGCTCCCAATAAAAGCTTCAACTAAATGCACAAAAAAAGCAAGTTGTCATCTGTTAACCGAAATATAGGGGGCTTACACGTTTCTGATAGTACAAAAACTCTGGAAAACCGAAATGGCACTCGCCCCCCAAAAGAAATTCAGTAAATTCTAAACTCCCAAATCCAAATGCCTTAAATACATTTAGCGTTCACATTTGGCATTTCTGTAATGAGAGCTCAACTAATTTAAGGGTGGAGGCCTCCAGAAGCACAAGGGCATAATGCACTGGGTACTACAATACCAGATTTGCAATTTTCACGTAGCAACACCATTGCTACTTGTTTCTGGAAAACACCCATGGAGTCAAATGATCACTACACTTGTAGATAAATTCCCACTTGAGTAGGGGGGAATTCTGCTCTTCTCGCACTTAGGGGCTCTGTATATGGAGTCTGCAAAATATTCTAGGAAAATCTGAGCACCAGGAGTAAAATAGCGCTCCGTACCTCCTAAGTCTCACCGTATGGATAAGCAGTACTGCACAGCCACATATGGGTTATTTCCACATTCAGCACAAATTGTGTGACAAATTTTGGTGCCATTTTTACCCATTTCCCCATGTGAAAATGTAAAACCTGGGACTGAGACAAAATTTTTGGTGAAAATAATGGTAATTATTTTTTCTTCACTGCTCAATGTATAAAATTCTGTGACACATCAGTGGTGTCAATATGATCACTGCACCTTTAGATGAATTCAATGAGAGGTGTAGTTTTTGAAATGGGGTCACTTATCGGGGAAGGGAGGTCTGCTGTTCTGGAACCTCAGGGGCTCTTCCAGTGTCATGGCACTTACAAACCAGAATAGTAAAGTCTGCACTAGAATACAGCGATCCATCAATTATGAGTTTTGCACTGTGCCTCAAAAGTAGTTTCTGATTATATTTAGGGTATTGGCATACTCGGGAAAAATTGTACAACAAATTGAGAGGTCCATTTTTTCCTATTAGCCCTTAGAAAAGTAAAAAAATTGGGGCTGAAACATTTTAAAAGTTAAAATTTCATTATTTTTGTGAGGCACATATGGTGTCAACATGCTCACTGCACTACTAGATGAATTCACTAAGTGGTGTAGTTTGTTTAACTGGGGTCTCTGCTGTTATGGCACCTCAGGTGCTCTGCCAATGTGACATGGCACCCTCAAACCATTCCAGCAAAATCTGAACGCCAATATGGCGATTCTTCCCATCTGAGCTTTGCCTCAAAAGTAGTTTTCCTCCACATATGGAGTATCGGTGTACTGAGAAGAAATTACACAATTTTTGGCATCCATTTTCCTCTCTTCCGCTTGTGAAAATGAAAAATTTGGGGCTAAAAACATTTTTTTGTGGAAAAAAAGTGATTTTTTTATTTTCACGGTTCAGCGTTATAAATTTCTGTGAAGCACCTGAGGGTTCAAGGTGCTCACCACACATTTATACTGCTCAAAAAAAGGACGGGAACACTAATATCCAAATCATAGATATCACTTAATGAAATATTCCAGTTGAAAATCTTTATTCATTACATAGTAGAATGCGTTGAGAATCTAATATATAAAGCTGAATGTATGTATGTGTGTATGTATGTGGGTATGTTTGTCCGGGATTGGAATCCGCACCGTCGCACTTACGGGCATGAAATTTTGCACGCCCGCACGTCTCGACCCCGAAAGAGTCCTAGGCTACGTTTTGAATCGAAATTTTAACCCCGCGCGTTCCAAATCGCCAAACAATTTTGGCCCTATCTACATAATGGGGAGAAAGCTGAATGCTTGTGTATGTCCGGCATAGGAATCTGCATTTACGGGCATGAAATTTTGCACACCCGCATGTCTCGACCCCGGGAGCGTCATAGGCTAGGTTTTGAGTAGAAATTTTAACCCCGCGCATTCCAAATCGGCAAATAATTTTGGCTCGGGATAGGAATCTGCACCGTTGTACTTACGGGCATGAAATTTTGCAAGCCCGCACATCTCAACCCCAGGAGCATTATAGGCTATGTGTTGAATGGAAATTTTAACCCCCGCATGTTCCAAATCGCCAAACAATTTTGGCCCTATCTACATAATGGGGAGAAAGCTGAATGCTTGTGTGTATGTCCGGCATAGGAATCTGCATTTACGGGCATGAAATTTTGCACACCCGCACGTCTCGACCCCGGGAGCGTCATAGGCTAGGTTTTGAGTCGAAATTTTAACCCCGCGCATTCCAAATCGGCAAATAATTTTGGCCCGGGATAGGAATCTGCACCGTTGTACTTACGGGCATGAAATTTTGCATGCCCGCACATCTCAACCCCAGGAGCATCATAGGCTATGTGTTGAATGGAAATTTTAACCCCCGCACGTTCCAAATCGCCAAACTATTTTGGCCCTATCTACATAATGGGGAGAAAGCTGAATACTTGTATATAGATATAATCATTACAATTTGTTATAACTAACCGTAGTTAGGTACTATGCCCGGGCAGCGCCGGGCTCTTCAGCTAGTAAAACATAAAAATGATCAATGTAAATCACAATTAATATCCCATGGAGGTCTAGATTTGGAAGGATACTCAAAATTAAAGTGGAAAATCACATTACAGGCTGATCCACATTCAGTGGAAATGCTTCAAAACAAAGAAATGATTCTCAGTAGTGTGTGTGGCCTGCATGTGTCTGTATGACCTCCCTACAACGCCTGGGCATGCTCCTGATAAGGCGGCGGATGTTCTCCTGAGGGATCCTCTCCCAGACCTGGATTAAAGCATCAGTCAACTCCTGGATAGTCTGTGGTGCGACGTGGCATTGGTGGATGGAACGAGACATGAAGTCCCAGATGTGTTCAATTGGATTCAAGTCTGGGGAATGGGCAGACCAGTCCATTGCATCAATGCCTTCATCATGCAGGAACTGCTGACACTTCAGCCACATGAGGCCTAGCATCAATAATGGATTAGAAAGAACCCAGGGCCCACTGCACCTGAATATGGTCTCACAATGGATGAGGATCTCATCCCAGTACTTAATGGCACTCAGCGTGGCTCTGGCTAGCATATGGAGGGCTGCGAGGCCCTCCAAATAAATGCCTCTGTGGAGACACAGCATTGTATCTTAATTAACCAGACATCTATTTTTAGCAAGCCAGGAATAGAATTATCTATATATTGACTTTTTGGGGCGGATACACAGACCTAGTGAGCCCATGCCTGCATCTTATACCCAGGTCATATGATACGGCCGCTGACACTTGCTATATAGTGGGTAATCTACCACGATGGGGTCAGTACATACTATACAATTATATTAGACCCATATCTATTGGCACAGGGCAGGCTTTCCAATCTATATTTATTGCTAATACACTGATTATTTAATCTGTGTTGTGGGATTTGTTGGCTCCCCTGTTGTGAATGTGTTAGAAATGAATTCTGAGCGGGAGCTCCCTCTGGTGGTTACAAACAGTACTGAACCATTCAATGAAGATTGTGAAGATTGGCGATCAGGAGTTACTGACTGGTCTTATATAAGGGAGGTTCCCACCCATCAGGGTTGCCGGTGATCAATTGTTCTTGTCTCAACTTTGGTTCCTGGTTCACTTGGAGGCTTGCTGTGTTTTGCTTGCATCTTCTGCTAACAGATAAGTTTTTTTCTGCTTGTATTTTTGTGCTTGCCTTTTGCATTGTTTCCTGCACTCTTGTGGAGGTCAGCCAGGTCCCCTCCAGGGGCTTGTGCTCCTCTCAGTTTATCTGTGCCTCTGTTATTTGTTCATTTGCCTTTTCCAGTTTTTTCAGTGGCTGCGGCTTTGTTTTGTTACACCAGAGAACTAATTTAGGTGGTAGAGGTCGTGTGATCTCAGGTGTTTTTGCAATTAGTGTGTTGGTATTTTTTTTAGGGTTTTTTGGGATTGCAGTAAGTGTCCTTCCTATCCTTTTCTGTCCAGGTAGATTGGGCCCAACGTTTGCTCATACTATTTTCTGTCTGTGTCTGTATTTCCTCTTGTCTAACCGCCATTACATGTTTGGGGGCTTCCTGTGTTCTTTGGGGATCTGCTCCGGGGCAGATAGTTTTCCTCTTTCTATCTTTAGGTGTAGTTAGCTTCTCAGGCTGTGACGAGGCGTCTAGGACCAACGTAGGTACGCTCCACGGCTGCCTTTAGTTGTGGTGGTTAGTCAGGGTACTGCAATCCAGTAGATTCCAACCTCTCTGGTGTATTGCCGTTTTTGCCTGCTCTCCTCAGCTACCATAACATAACACTCCCCCGTTTCCATGCATCACTTTGCAATAGGTGCATTTGGTTGCATGTGTATTTGTCCACTGTTTCTCCATACTTGTAATTTGCACATCATTATTAATAAAGTTATTTTTTATCCATTACGGACTTTTTGGTCATTTTTGGTTTCCCTCCCCCCACTCTTCTCTTAATGTATGACGACCAGCCTGCATTTTGGTCTATCCTTATGACAGCAGCTTTTTGAGCCATATTTGAGGCACATAGGTACATATTGACATCTTAAATATGCTGATGTTTTTCACCAGTTTTCACTACTACTCTGTATAGAGAGACAGAGACAGCCAGAAATTCAGCCAAGACATCCAAACATCCAAAGGATGACAGACCGGACAGTAGCCAAGACATTGTGGCTCCATCACGAGGGACACAGATTTGCCATTCTACAGGATGCCAGCTTAGAGGACCACGGCCCTTGCTAGAAGAATATAGATTTGCTCCATCCCATCGCGAATTCATGGATATGTTTGGAGAAAACCAGGATTGGGAACCACCGGTCACCTGGCTCCATGGAGATGTTCGGAAAAGCCAGGTTGTGACCCTCCAGTCATCTTCCTACGCTTCTTGTTACCTCCTCTTTGTGTGCGTGCCACAGGTAGAGTAATCGGTCCTGGAGGATCTGAAGTAACAGCTGCTATTATTTCGGTGAGTAAACGGAAGAGTGGGGGTACAATAGTGTGGCAATAAGATGTTATCCGAACCCGTTCGCTCATCACTACACTGTGTGCAGAATTATTAGACAAGTTGTATTTGAGAGGATTCTTTTTATTATTGAACAACAACTATGTTCTCAATCAACCCAAAAGACTCAAATATCAAAGCTTAATATTTTTGGAAGCTGGAGTGGGTTTTTTTTTTTAGATTTGGCTTTCTTAGGCTACTTTCACACTTGCGTTTTTTTGCGCAGCGCATCGTGTGCACATGAAACGCATTAAAAAAAACGCATGCAAATGCTTATAAACGCTGCGATATTTAGTTGCATCAGCATGCACATTATGACCAAAAAACGCAGCGTTTGTATGCGATTTCAAGCGTTTTTGCATGCGTTTGCGTTTTTTCGGCGCATGGGTTGTCTACGTGTCACATTTCTATCATCTCTGTCTCTCTCTCTATCATCTCTGTCTCTCTCTCTATCATCTCTGTCTCTCTCTATCATCTCTGTCTCTATCATCTGTCTATCATCTCTGTCTCTCTCTATCATCTCTGTTCTCTATCATCTCTGTCTCTATCATCTCTGTCTCTATCATCTCTGTCTCTATCATCTCTGTCTCTCTCTACATCTCTGTCTCTCTCTATCATCTCTGTCTCTATCATCTCTGTCTCTATCATCTCTGTCTCTATCATCTCTGTCTCTATCATCTCTGTCTCTATCATCTCTGTCTCTATCATCTCTGTCTCTATCATCTCTGTCTCTATCATCTCTGTCTCTATCATCTCTGTCTCTATCAACTTTTTATCTACACTCCTCACAAACAATGTATCTTGTGTAGGGGGTGGTTTAAACAAGTGTTTAGACATTATTTACTCCAAAATCGCGTGCGCGCAAAAGTGCTGACGAGCGCACAGCCATGCGAACGCCAGCGCACCCATAGACTGCAATGTTATTTTTTGCGATGCATGCGCACAGTGCGCACGTTTTTTTTAAAAATGGTTGGGCGGGAAAAAAAAGCAACTGTAGGTTTGCGCGTATGGGCGCACCCTGGGAAAAAACGCAGCGCACGCCAAACGTGATGAACGCGTGCAAGCGTAGCCCCATGCCCCCATGTTAAAGATAGGGGAAAATTGCGCATGCGCCAATTGTAAAAGTCCCTTGGGGAGGAAATCTGTTTGTGCACGTAATATTACTGGGCAGAATTATTAGGAACTTAATAAAAACCAAAAAATTTACCCATCTCTTTTGCTTATTTTCACCAGGTAAACCAATATCCCAAAATTTAGAAATAAACTTTTTCTGACATTCAAAAAAAAAAAAAAATGACCAAATATGCCCCCTTTTCTTTACGATGACACTAAAAAAGCCCTTCCTCAATAGATTCTGTCTTTGTTTGATCTGTTTACAATCATAGCGTGCAGCAGTCCCCTGTGCCGAGACACTTTCCGAGAGGTGACTGTTTTCCCCCTGTAGTCCACATTTTATGAGCCACCCGGTTTTTATTTGGGGGTCAGATCAGGTGAACAAGGGGGCCATGCATTTTTTTTTCTTCTTTTTGCCTTTTTGGCCCGCCCGCGTGGAGTATTTTGGATGCATGTGATGAGCATTTTCCTGCATGAAACGTTTTTTTCTTTAAGAAACGCTTCTTTCCCTTTCCACTGCTTGAAGAAGGGGGCCTTTCCCAAAAATGGGGTAGGTCTGGAGTTGCCCTTCACTCCACCCAACCCAAAAGGTCCCCCCAAGTTCATTTTGATTACCCCGCCCTACCAGTACCCCCCTCCACCTTGCTGGCGTCTGGTCGGAGTGGGGCCCTGTCCTTTCTGACCAGCGCGGGCCCCCTCTGGCCCCTCAAGATCACATTTCCTCAGTCCAAAAAAACCCTTTTAAAAAAAACATCTTTAAAATATTTTTTTTTGGCCCCTTTTTGACGTTTTCTTATTTTTTGTTCAAAGGGGGCGTTTTTCAGCCTTCCTTACCTGGGGCCCTGTCCCTGAGTAGGCACAACTTTTTGTTTTTTATACTCCAGTAACGTTGCAGCTCTGAAATTGGCAAAACTGTGCAAAAAGGGGTCTTTGGGAGCTTTACGCTTGATTTTCCCTCAATTATGGGCATTATTTTGCGCTTTTTTTTTCAACACCTTTTTCGCCCTGTGGCTATTTGCCCAAAAACCTTGATTGTTCGGGATCACGCTTCAAAGTTTGACAATTTTTTAAGATGCTGATCCCCCCGCAAGACCTCAAAAATTTTTT
>JARQOD010000001.1:713089065-713176807 GCA_033576555.1 Oophaga sylvatica
CCTGTCACCTCAGAGCAGGTCATGGCCGCAGGCACACACCGCAATGGCTGGGGCGAAATCCCCCTCAATACACAGCAGGTGAGCGGTGACGCCCCCGTGACGTCATCCTTAAAACCTTTTGGCTCCTTTTTCCCGGGGTATCTCCCCCTCGTTCGCCCTCGCCTTTTACTTCAGAGCTGAATGGCCCCCCCCAGCGGCGAGGTCACGCGTATCAGCACCCCCTTCCCTTGGATCCGAGGGGGGGGAGCTCCCAAAAAACGGCGTGTGCAGCTCGTGTCCCTACTGCGCCACCGGGGCCCTAACCAGACAGACCCCATGCTGAGTGCGTCGGGGGAACGCCCCCAGGCCCCCGCCCCCCCGTCTCCAATCTGCAGTGTTTATTTTTTTCCTAAGAGCTGTTCAAAAGCTTATTTAAAAAAAAAAACAAAAAAAAGCTGCAGCGGTTTGAAGTGTAAAGCGGCGTCTGTGGTGAGGCGCCCGGGGACCTTTCCTGTCCCTCACTGTAGGGCCTTATCGCTCCGTTTTCCACCCTGGGGGATACCACGGGGAAATGTGGCCAAAGGACGCGCCTGGGGGTCCTCAACAGTATATCAACTGTGCTATTACTCAGTCAATAATTTTGTAGTGGTTGGGGAGATTGCGCCATTGTGAATTGGCCTGTTCACCCGCAGTGCTCCGGTATGTCGGTGACTGACACACAAACCCCTTAAGTGAATGGGTCTGTGACATGTCAGTTTTTCCCCATGGGGTTGAATTTTTTTTTTTTACCTCACACAAGAAAAAACGTCCTCACAATGCAAAACTTTGTATCTGTGTGAACGTACCTGTGCGTTAGGGGGGGCAGAAGACGGTTCCTCGTCTCCTCTGCTCCCCCGGCGATCCGCTAGGGGAGAATGATGAGAGATTTTAAAAATGATAAAGAGGCAGGGGCTGATGGGAGTTTTTCCCCCCCCCCCCCACCCCCGTTGCCCCTAAAAGGCCCCTTTCACTTTCCCTATATTTCCGGTACCGAGTACCCTTGTCCGTGTGGAAAACGTGTGCAACCGTGTGCCCCATCGCACCCCACACGGCCACCCGGAAGAAGCAAAAGAAAAACCCCTTTTCCCCCCGGGGGGAAATGCAAAACCGGTTTTTTTATGAATGGATGCTGCGGGGGGGCTCGCTTCGGTATGAATCCTGTGACCCGGCCCTTTGGGAAAAGCAAGTGATGAGGTCCCTTTTTTTCAACTTGTCACAGTGCCTATCATTGCATTTTCCACGGTCCGAGGTCACGGGGGGTTCAGCCGGCAGCAACACAGACTCATGATGTCACCGTTAGTCACGAGTCTGCGGCTGCAGCATTCGTTCATTCAGCAGTATTTTTCATTTGGGGGGTCGCACCGCCCCCTTGTAAACAAAAATTTTCCCCAGATATGGATTTTCCCCCGGGAAGAAGCGGACATTTGGTATTTGTTGCTTTTTATTTATTTATTTCAAAAAATCGAGGGTTTTTGCTTGGATTAGTAGAACAATAAAAAATGGCAAAACTGTGTGGGGGTTTTTTTCATTAAATACTTTTTTCGGCTGTGTATTTTTTTAACCCTTCCAAAATATAGGTTAGTAATGGAAGGTGTCTTATTGACAATCCCATTACTAACCTGGTTTTATGCACCTTTCAAAAAAAGGTGACTTAACCCCACTTGCCACCGTACAGGGCAATGAGAAGAGCCGGGCAAAACTCAAAATTTTTGAAAATTAAAAATGCGCCTTTTGTGGGTGCGTTTTACAGTAGCGCTTCTTCACCGGCGGCCCTTGCAACGGAGACACAATGTGTGTTCTCCGTTTGGGGTTTTACGTCCGTGGTGACGAAAAAGGACATGCAACGTGCTTTGCCCAGGCACGGCCCCGGAAACACATGACATGTGCGACCATTCATTTATTTTGGGCTCGTGGTACTTTTTTCCGGACGTGTGGTGCAGTTTTTTCCCCCTGTGGTGACAGTTTTACACGGGGGAAAGGGGCCAAAGTGGGAACAGGAGCGGTGATGGGGGGTTCCTCACCACCCCCTGCTATAAAAAAAAACCCGGCTTGGGGCCCCTGTATTTTATAACCACCGCAAAACTCACAGCTGGGGGCTGCAACCCCCTTTTCAGCTTTTCATGGTGGTTATTAAGACCGCAGGCCCCACACTTTTTTTTAAATTATTTGTATTCGCACGCTGGAAGGGGCCAGGTTTTTGACACCCCCCCTTAAAAATAGCTACTGCCCATAAAAGTCACATCTATTAGATGCGCCAATTCTGGCACTTTACCCGGCTCTTCCCACTTGCCCTTTAGCGGTGGTAAGTGGGGTTCATATTTGTGGGGTTGATGTCACCTTTGTATTGTTTGATGACATCAAGCCCATGGATTACTAATTACTAATCCTATAGTTACATGGTAAATAAAGACACAGCCAGAATAAAGTCCTTTATTATAAATAAGACAAAACACACTTTTCCGTTTTTTTAAAAATAATAATGAGTATAAATGAGTGGGCTTAATTCTTACGACCATAAAATGAATTAAAAATCTATATAAAAATGATAACAAAACCAGGTAGCATGATAGTAACAGAGGCTAAAGCGCTAAATAGCGCAAGAATAATCCAAAATAATCCAAAAACTGGAAAAACCACACGAGCTCCATGCTAAATGTGAAAAAGAAAACGGAGCATATATGTAAAATACAAAATTTATTTAGTACCATAGCAAAGAAGGGCTCACTGAAAAAATCCTAGACTAAAAATTAACTTTTAATGATATTTACTAAAACTTCCATAGAAAAGTTGCTAAAAACAGAATTTTATTGGGACTATTGGGTTAATATATTGTTTCTCACCCAAAATCTAACCCAAAGCTAAAGCCTGGTCGCTTAATAGTAGTCCTACCCTGATATGCTCATGATACTAAATATCAGAAAACCTCATCAAAAAATATAGTGACTAAATAAGGTGCAACACAATATCATACACAAACAGCCATATAGTGCAGAAGGGTGAACTGCCCCTATCACAAAAAAGTGCCTGACTGAACTCCTACCTAGATGCGGAGGTTGGCACCCTAAGATACAACGAGAATGGCGCCCCCGCTCGTGCGATGGCTCTCCCTCCTCTCCTATTTAACCCTATAAGGTACGATAGTTAGAAATAGAAAGCCAGATGGCCTGTTCTTTTCGCATATAAATTGTCAGTTCTTCATGCATAGGAGTAGGAAGGTATGCAAAAATGTCAGAAAAGTGATAGTCCAGTCACCACATGTCATTATGTTAATAACAAACACCAGCTGAGGTTTTGAAGCATCCACAGTAAAAAGTCAGTCACATAGCAATGGTTAAATAACCCATGCCGTGCTATTATCAATGATTGTAAACATTAGACACCACCACAAAAATAAATAAACAAGATGTGCAGTGCTCTCACATCATAACATGAGTAATTGGCCAGCAGCAATGAAGATATATAACAGTGAACATTTGTTCTGATATATGGCCACTATACTTATCTGAGAGTTCACTGCATTCCTGACCGAGACACCATCATGGCTTCATCCCACAGGTCAGATTACTCATACTCTCAACGCGTTTCCCCCTTTACTTTGATCGGGTTTCTCAGGAGAGACAAATGATGCCGTGGCAGAAAAGATGAGGCTGTCTTTTTCAGTGAGCCCTCCTCTTTCACCCTAGATACTATAGTTTGTGAGTAAACTACCATAGCAAAGAAGTCATAAAAGTCTCAATAAATACATATAAACTTGACAGGATACAAAAAAGGAGAAAATGGCAACCTGGGGGAAAGAGATTCCAATGTCCTCTGCCAGCTAAATATAATAGTACCCAGGTGAAGAGTTGCTCCCATATAATGTTAAGGTGCAAGCACAAAATGAATTGCCATAGCCAATATACACTGCTCAAAAAAATAAAGGGAACACTCAAATAACACATCCTAGATCTAAATTAATGAAATATTCTCATTGAATACTTCTATTCTGTACAAAGTTGAATGTGTTGTCAACATAATCAGACAAAAATTATCAATGGAAATCACATTTTTGAACCAATGGAGGCCTGGATTTGGAGAGACCCCCAAAATGAAAGTGGAAACAAGTCAAAGTGAAAATCAAAACAAGACAAAATTAAAGTGGAAACAAGTCAAAATGATGCTCAGTATTGTATGTGGCCTCCACGTGCCTGTATGACCTCCCTACAACGCCTGGGCATGCTCCTGATGAGGTTGCGGATGTTCTGAGGGATCTCCTCCCAGACCTGGACTAAAGCATCCGTCAACTCCTGGACAGTCTGTGGTGCAACGTGACACTGGTGGATGGAGCGAGACATGCTGTCCCAGATGTACTCAATCGGATTCAGGTTTGGAGAACGGGCAGGCCAGTCCATAGCTTCAATGCCTTCATCTTGCAGGAACTGCTGACACACTCCAGCCACATGAGGTCTGGCATTGTCCTGCATTAGGAGGAACCCAGGGTCAACCGCACCAGCATATGGTCTCACAAGGGGTCTGAGGATCTCATCTCGGTACCTAATGGCAGTCAGGCTACCTCTGGCGAGCACATGAGGGCTGTGTGGCCCTCAAAACAAATGACACCCCACACCATTACTGACCCACTGCCAAACCGGTCATGCTGAAGGATGTTGAAGGCAGCAGGTTCACACTCAGCACATGCGACAGACGTGACAGAGTCTGGAGACGCCGTGGAGAGCGATCTGCTGCCTGCAACATCCTTCAGCATGACCGGTTGATAGATGCGCCTTTTCTGGGCAGCTGCGGGCTGCTGTTTTTAGGCTTGGGGGGCATATTCATGGCCCCTTATCAGCCTAAGAATAGCATCCTGCACCTGTATAGTTTTGCCAGGTTGGTTCAAAAACTAAGGGGGACCCTACATTGGTTTGTTTTTCATTTATTCTCTCCTGCTCGCGCTGTTGCCGGCAGAGCAGAAAAGAATGACAGCCAGCTCCAGCACCACAGGCAGGGGAACAGCGCTTACTGTAGCACTTCTTCCCCGGCAGCCGTCCATGTGGTCCTGATGCGGTACACGGTTGCCACACGGATGTACCACGGACACATATCTCCGGTATCGATTTTTCCCGTACCGGAAATATCTGGACGTGTTAGACCGGCCTGAAGCAGTAAGCCAAACTTTTCATTCTGTTACCTAAAATTACGCCCCAAATAATGCTCCTTGAATAATGAGCCAGCTATCATTTGAAAAGTGATGTTCTTGGCTTTAATACCAAGATCTATGCTTTAGTTCTTACACTTAGCCTCGGCATGTGGCTAAAGTGGTGGAATTCGGCTAAACAGACCATGACAATTTTTGTGTGATGATTCCAGAAGCTGCTGACATTTAGTCATGACCAGACCTCTACTTTCTCTTGCCCTTTTATTCAGGTTTTCAGGCAAACGGGAGTATTAAAATGTGGCTGCCCGCTAAACCCAAAATCCTGCGCTTTGTGCCGTAGTGGAAAAGGGGCAGTTCTAATGGTTATTTCAGTTTCCAGTATTTCTATCCCTAATTTCTGTGTAACGTAAAAATCCTGCCATTTGTCCGAGTATATAAATCTGAACTACTGCTCTCTGAGTGTTTTTCCACTCCACAGCCATCTTGCAGGTCGCCGTTATGCTGATCACAAACACATTTGCAAATTTCAAAATAGCAGACAATAAACTGCAAAGTTGACAATGTAATAAACCACTTGAGAATATTATCTGACACCAGCTGACATTTGGCCTACTACAGTGTATCAGATTCAGTCTCTAAGATGATATCTTGAAGTATGGAAAGTACTGAACCACCCTCACCATCCTATACTCGTCTACTTCTGCTTATCACATGTTTTCCAACTAAATCACCTGACCTAGCTGAAATCCCATGGGCTACAAACATGTAAAAGACCCAAGTTCATTCGAGTTTATTAGAAATGAACATGAGAAAGAAATGTACTATATTCCTGTAAAATATAGACAAGCTTTAGAGCTGCTTTATTCTATACATTGAGGTCTTTTATCAGCAATCTTAGTAACCCCTTCACCCCTGGGCCATTTTACTGTTTTCGTTTTTTCTTTCTCTTCTTCCCAGAGCCATAATTTTTTTCTATCCATAGAGCCGTAAGAGGGCTTGTTTTTAGCGGGACGAGAGGTACTTTTCAATGACACCATTGTTTTTACCATATAATGTACTGGAAAATGGGGAAAAAAAATTCCAAATGCGGTAAAAATGCAAAAATAAAAAAAAAGTGCAATTGCACAATTGTTTTTTGAGTTTTTTTATTTACCATGCTCATTATATGGAAAAACTGATGTGGCATTATGATTTACCAGGTGACTGCGCATATACAGGTACCAAACATGTATAGTTTTGTTTTTTTATTTAAATGTTGAAAGAAAAATTTTTAAAGTTGCATGGAAAAAAAAAATTGCTTTGTCTCCATTTTCCGAGACCCGTAACGTTTTCATTTTGAGGGATATGGGGCTTGGTGAGGGCTAATTTTTGAAGCCCTGAGTTGAAGTTTTAACTGAGGTTTTTTTTTTAAATTTCATATTTTCAAACTTTTTTTATTACATTATTTAATATTCCACTTAGTAGACGTCAGTGCTTTGCGGAACATAGAAATCCGAACATCGCTCGCTGGGAGATTCCACTGCTATAGCCTGGAACCTAGAGCTCAGCTTTTGTCTTGGCAGATCCAAATCTGTAACAAGATTGTTCAGTTCACTTTCTGTTATAAGCTGTGGTTCAGTTGAAGTTGATGACAGAAATCTGGGTCGTGAGAGGATGATGCTTCATGAAACCAAAGCTCTCTCCAGATCATTGAGACTGCCAAAGCATAGTGTCACCGGGGTAACCGCGACAGTGTGGAGCCAAAAGACCGCAGCGGCTGGTTGCTCCTACTCCGATGCTGAGAAGAAGCACTTCTTCATTTTAAATGTTTATTTCTTGGCAGAACAGGGGTTAATCGGCATGTGCTGTGTTAGCCACTCCTTTTCCATTTATAATCTGGGCTCTGTTACTATATCCTTGTCAGAGCTAGCATTTACTGCATGGCAAATGGT
Organism: Oophaga sylvatica; assembly: GCA_033576555.1. Classification (NCBI taxonomy): domain Eukaryota; kingdom Metazoa; phylum Chordata; class Amphibia; order Anura; family Dendrobatidae; genus Oophaga; species Oophaga sylvatica. Next base: position 713,096,149 of record JARQOD010000001.1, read on the forward strand.
GGGAGAGGAGTATATATGAGATGGAGAGTTGAAGGAGTTATTAGTGACTATTGCTTGGTTTGTATGCGTGATAATTCCTTATCCTTCTCTGTTTTGGTTTATTCCCCTACCTTCACACCCTGGTGCATTCCTCTGTTACATGCGACTGAATATTTTGCATGCCTGGAGTTTTCTGTTAACCCTTATCTCTGTTGCCTTGTTTGTCGAGTTGGTGTACAACGGTGCACAGTAGTGCCCCCTCTTCCCTGAGTGGGGGAAGAGAACAGACAGAGGGCTAACTCAGGAGATAAGGTAAGGGCGGAGGCCCCTGCATCTTCGCCATCTGAAGTATCCCAGGGAGCAGAGCGAGCTATGGGGCCCCCTAGTGTTAGGGACAGGGAAGGAGCCCTTGGTTTCGGGTCACCCGACAGCTGTGTCATGACACATAGATTGCCTCTTCCCATGCAACCACTGGGCAAAATGTGATGCAGATTTAGTGCAGCACATGTATGGATCCCAACTCTTGTCCTGATCTATTCCACCACAGCCAAAATACAGGTTGTAGGCTTTCTTAATCATGGTAGTCAAGTTTCACATTCGTGACGCAAAATTGACTTCTCTGCATATGTATCAAAAACTATCTGCTTTATTGGTGCAAGAAGGCATATCTGAAAAAACATTTAGAAACGTGAAGTTGCTAAGAATCTAACCTAAGATATCCTAAAACTGTATACTTTACACAGAGAGCATTTATAAATGTAGGTGATACAATTGTAATTAGGATTACGCCATCGGAGCTGAGTTGGCATTTTTTTATTGGTCACCATAAGATGATGTAATAGACTAACTACTAACAATGCAATAATGATGATTAAATAACAAAGACCCAATTTTTCTAGAAGCCTTCATGAAAGGTGTAATTAATTACAATCTCCTCTGGATCTTGAAAATTTGAGCCAATGAATAGATGAAGTTATTACTGCACAATGGGTCACATCAGACACTGAAAGCATAGGTTCACATACTTTTGCCACACTCAGACATGTAAAAGTAGGTAATTTTCCTCAATAAACAAAAAAGGCCCACCTCATATTTTTGACTCATTTATTTGATTCAGTTCTCTTTATTTACTTTTAGGACTTGAGTGAAACTCTGATGTACATTTACATACAATTTATACAGAAATATGCTTGATCCTAAGTCACATTACAAGACTCGTTAAAGGGTTGATTGTGACTTGTAGGATTGCTACTTCCAATAGGTGGCGCTATAGAGTTCAAGTCCTCTTTTCTCTTAAGAGGCAATTTGCATATTAAATTTCCCAGAGGAGCATTGCACGGCGAATAAGCCTCCTTACTTTGACAAGCCAGAGCTGGTATGTCACTCTCTCCACAAGGAGAAACCTTACCCCTTAGACCTCAGTCCAGAGGCTCTCAGCTAGCCAAGTCAGATCTCATACTTTGCACTGACGAGGACCAATAGTCCGAAACGCCGTGTCTGCAAATGGAGATACTGATTTGGCTTTTATCCTAAGTCATATTACAAGACTCGTTAAAGGGTTGATTGTGACTTGTAGGATCGCTACTTCCAATAGGTGGCGCTGTAGAGTACAAGTCCTCTTTTTTTGAAGAGGCAATTTGCATATTAAATTTCCCAGAGGAGCATTGCACGGCGAATAAGCCTCCTTACCTTGACATGCCAGAGCTGGTATGTCACTCTCCACAAGGAGAAACCTTACCCTAGACCCTAGTCCAGAGCCTCTCATCCAGCCAAATCAGATCTCTCCTACTTTGCACTGACGAGGACCAATAGTCCGAAACACCGTGTCTGCAAATGGAGATACTGATTTGGCTTTTATCCTAAGTCATATTACAAGACTCGTTAAAGGGTTGATTGTGACTTGTAGGATCGCTACTTCCAATAGGTGGCGCTGTAGAGTACAAGTCCTCTTTTTTTGAAGAGGCAATTTGCATATTAAATTTCCCAGAGGAGCATTGCACGGCGAATAAGCCTCCTTACCTTGACATGCCAGAGCTGGTATGTCACTCTCCACAAGGAGAAACCTTACCCCTAGACCCTAGTCCAGAGCCTCTCATCCAGCCAAATCAGATCTCTCCTACTTTGCACTGACGAGGACCAATAGTCCGAAACACCGTGTCTGCAAATGGAGATACTGATTTGGCGTTTATTCTAAGTCACATTACAAGACTCGTTAAAGGGTTGATTGTGACTTGTAGGATCGCTACTTGGAATAGGTGGCGCTATAGAGTTCAAGTCCTTTTCCTCTTAAGAGGCAATTTGCATACAGAAATATGGAAACTTTTGTAGGGTTCACAAACTTTCAAGCACCACTGAATGTATATAAATACATAGCACATACATAAGCAGACATTTTCCTCTCTCAGGTTAGCATTTCTTTGTGCTTGTCCTTGGTTTGTTGCCTAAAGCTACAACCAAAATGACAGTTTAAACATAATCTTTAATAATATCAACTGCTTACAGCATGAGTCAGAGTCTCGGGAGAGAGTGAAGGTTTCCATTCCTCAAGCTGATTGGTCGGTCATCTTCAGTCACTTTATTCCTTCTACTGCTAAGTCAGCAGAGTAACAGAGAAAGGCGCTTTGTTTCTTAAAACTAGATGTGTGCCTTATAAACATTGCTCCTTGTCTTAACCTTTTGTTTCTAAAATTGGCATTTGAACCCATTTTGTTAAATATACAGAATGTAGAAAAGACTCATGTTTTCCTCTATAATTTTAATTTCAGCTAAACAAATTTTGTTTGCATTAAACACAAATATATTAAAACATTTATAGTTTTTTATTTTAAAATAATAATTAAAGGAGGTTTCCAATTTTTTCTTTATTTTTAACACGTCTAATGGCTGCTCATGCAACACATTGGTCAGCGGCTATTTTGAGCTTTGTTAGATCAGCAAGCAATGGTCTAGTTAACCCTTCTGCAGCTAATTTACACTTTTGATGAACTTGGCTAATCTTGTGGAGCTGGCCGACTGGGTAATGTTCCTGAAGAGCAGAAGTGAGGTAGAAAAATACATTTTTTTTTGCATTTCATCATGCCGTCCGAAGTTCATGGTAGTTGCTTATCCCTTTTGAAAATGCATGCACGCTCAGGCAAGAAAAGCATGCAAGTCTATGAAGGGTTCAGGAGGAATTCAGGAGTTCAGGGGCTATTAGTTAATCGTACTGATGAGCGAGTAGCATTGTTGATCGAGTCTCCTCAAGCATGCTCGGGTGGTCTCCCGAATATTTGGAAGTGCTCGGAGATTTAGTTTCTGTTGCCATAGCTGCATGATTTGCGGCTATTTGACAGCCTGAATACATGTGGGAATGCCCTAACAAACATGCAATCCCCACATGTATTAAGGCTGTCAAATAGCCGCAAATCATGCAGCTACGGCAACAGAAACTAAATCTCTGAGCACTTCCAAATAGTCGGAGATCACCCGAGCATGCTCGAGGAGACTCGAGCAACAATGTTACTAGCTCATCACTAGTTAGTCGAGCATTCTGAGGTGAGTGTGCTAGTTTTACACATTGTTCAGGGCCTTAGTCCTTCCTTTTTTCCTCATATCTACTTACAATAATGTCACCACCACAAATGAAAGAACAGTTTATATGTCATAGATGACGCTCTTGGAAGCCTTAAAGGGGTTGTACACTATCTAGACAATCCCTTCTCATTCATGGTATGTGATGCGATCCCTGTGGCCGGTCAGCAGCCGCTTCGATCTCCTGACATCTGAAGGAAGTCTGGTCTGCGGCTGTTCTCTCACTTCCTCTGGATGCCTGATTTGTCCAACGGAGGGAACAGTGAATCAGCCGCTTGTTGAACGCAGGGATTGCATAACTTAACAATGTAACCAGAGTCCTGGGACAGCCAGTGCCAACATCATTGCAATGGCACTGGAGGTAAGTATGGCTGTTATTATTTTACTAGGGGGAAACATAGTGATTGAGAAGGGGTTGTCCAAATAGTGACCACCCCTGTAAGAAAGGTTAGCAGGTCAGGTTAGGACTACCAATGTTTCATCTAAGCACAATGTTATTATTTTTTATTATTATAGCGCCATGAGTTGGAGTCAGCAGGAAGTGGAATGTTCTTCCCCCTTTTAGAAGCTATGGTTCTAGAGAAAAATACTTCTAGAATACGAGACTGAATTTGTGCTAAAAACCTTCTTATGTCTCTATGAAATCAGCTTCCAGAGGTGCAGTAGGGCACTGTAGGTTTCTATGGGTGCTATATTTTATCCCTGTAGTACTCTGTGTGCATGGGCCTTAGTAAAATTCCTGTACTCTGCTGCTCCAGATAATTGTTTAAAAGTCACTCACTAGAAGTCATTATGATTATTTTGCAAACTAAGTGTACTGCCATTATGTAAGTACGTTTACTAAAGAGCCCTCCAGTGCCAATTGACAATCTGGCAATGCTGAGACTTGCCAAAAGTGCTGACATCATTATGAAAGCAGATTTGCCTTATTTAATCTGATTTTATGAAAATGGAAAACAGGTTCTCAGGAAGTCAACTTTCAGTCTTTTAATAGATTAGACATGGTTTATTATCATCCATCTGTATGTCGTACTGTGATATGGCACTTTTCATGCTCCCAGAATAAAATGTGGGGCCTCAATACCAGCATTGCAAACAATATAATCAATATATTGTCCAAATTGTGCTGCTAAAAATATATTCAAATACAAAAACTAGATTATATTACAAAAAAATGTCCTAATTCATATTTTAGTTTTGTCATCAAAATTGACAAACCTTCTGCTGTTTGCAATAAACCAATCAAACAAGAATATACCAAATACAAGTAATAAGTAGCAATGGTTTCTCCTAATTCCTTTTTTTTACTTTCTATGTAATATAGCCAGTACAGTTGGTGAGAATTGATTTTTTTTAGATCTGGGCTGGTGCTACATCCTTATTGGTGCATGACGCACATTATTATTATTATTATTATTGTTTATTTTTAGAGCACCATTGATTCCATGGTGCTGAACATGAGAAGGGCTTACATTCAAAATACAAATGTATATAAGAACTAACGTGTTTGTGAGGTACAATCCCACCATCTTGGATATTGGCCTGCACCAGCCTCCATTTTGTCTGTTGTAGAACAACAGGCTGCTAACTGCACAGGGCCTGTTAGCATATTCCATACGACAGGGTTTGATGTCCACTGTGAAGCAAAAGGGCTTTAGTATGCTAAGCAATTCAGGCCCCTGTTTGAATAAGAAGGTCATTAGTATGCTAAGTAATTCCTGCCCACGACAGAATTTCCTGCTCAATATGAATAGCCAGGCCGATTAGTATGCGTGCTTCAAAGTAGAGGCTTCAATTAGATTATACCTGCCAGCCGGACAAAACACACCGAGGGGAGGGACCTAGCAGGTTTAAGAACTGTGAGCTAAGGGCAGACCAGAGCCATTCTCACAGAAGCCAAGAAGCAACCAGGGACAGAACTGCCAAGGGAGCAGCGGCACACGTTTTGGGGGACTGTCCAGCAACTAAGACTTTCACCTGGGGATCGCAGAGCTCCCTGCCTCCTCATGTCCATACAACCTGGTAATATTGACCTCTAGCTAATACCTCTAAGCCTTGTATCATTATTGTTATATTTTACTCTGACTGCAAACCCATTGTAATTCCGTTGTATAGCTTACTGTATATTTCTGTAATTATCTAGTGCGCCCTTAAGGCAATTAAACCATAAAATTAATCTTGGGCTGATGCTTTTACTCTGATCACGAATCTTAGAATACCCAATGGGTAACAGGACACCCTCCCCGGCGGCCATTTGCTCTAGGTGCAGTTCCCTTACTGACCTGAGAGACAAAGGGGGCGCCTGAGAGCTGTGCCTGTGGAGTTACGTCACATTGGTGACGTGGAAGGACGGGGGCATCCTTCACATTTGGTGGCAGTGGTGGGATCAGAGTAATAGTGTGCGTGGGACCCCTACTCCTAGACACTAGAGACTACCAGCGGTACTTTCATTGCTGGGGTCTTAAGGTCAGCCCAGCACTAGACGGTCAGAGTGTAAATATAGGAGGAGTAGGACAAAGGGGGAGGCCAATGCTATGGTCTATGAGGGGTTCGATACCGATGAAGGCGAGGGGGAGCTCAGCCAGGGCTCCCTAAGGAGCCAGATCCCCATGCTCAGTCCCACAGTGGACTGTCCACCCCTGCCCGTCCCAGTCTGTCCAGATCGGAGGCCCTTTTCCAAGCGGCTATGGCACAGCTCGAGGCTGGTAATGAGGCCACCTATGACAGACTCCTGGTGGCGGCAGAGAGAGCAGCAGAGCGGGAGCAAGCAGCGGCAGAGAGAGCAGCGGAGCGTGAGCATACAGAACGCCGTGAAGCTGCGGAGCGCCGGCACCGACTGGAGATGGCTCAGCACGGGCCCCCGCTGGACGCACCAGGCCCACCGGAGACAAGGGCTTCCAAGGTCCGGGCGGAGGACTTTCCCTTGCTTGAAAAGGATGGAGACCTGGATTCCTTTCTGCTGGCCTTTGGAGGGACCTGCCTCCAACATCATCTGGCCCTGGATCAGTGGGCAAGGTACCTGGCCCCCCGTTTGAGGGGTAAGCCCCTGGAAGTTTTGGGGGACTTACCTGCCGGGGAGGAGCAGGACTACAACAGCATCAAGCGGGCCCTGATCAAGCACTACAACCTCACCCCGGAGTCGTACCGCAGGAAGTTCAGGAGCCTGCAGCGGGGCTCAAAGGACACCTGGACCGACCACATGCGGGCCCTGCTGAGAGCTGCGGAGCACTGGACCTCGGGTCTAGAGCTCTGCACCCGCCAGGAGGTCCAGGAACTGTTCGTTACGGAGCAGTTCTTGTGGAACTGCACAGAGGACATCCAGCAGTTCCTCCGTGACCGGAAACCAAAGGGGGCTTCTGCTACAGCCGCCCTGGCAGACGAGTATGCCAACAACAGGGCGCCTGAGCCGAAGAAGCCTGCCAGCAGCACCTGGAGAGGGGGTAAGCCCAATCCTGCCCCGGCCCCATATCCAGCCCCCAGAGTGCAAGGGGTGTACCCCCCGGCTGCCCTCTCCAGGCCAGGAACAGAACCCAGACGTTGTCATAATTGCAATCAGCCAGGACACTTTAAGGCTGCATGTCCCCAGCGCCAGAAGGCCCCATCCCTGTCCCAGAAACCGACCACTGTTTTGTGTGTGGGAGGGGGTGGTGGGAGGTCCCTGGACAATTACCAACCCGTCACCATCGGCCGCTCAGCGGTCATGGGACTGCGGGACACAGGCGCTGAACGAACCCTGGTACATCCCGAGGTGGTGTCCCCTCAAGACTTAGTGCCTGGGAAAACCCTTTCCGTCTCCGGAATTGGAGGCGTTGAACCGGCGCTGCCCGTTGCCAAGGTGTATTTGGACTGGGGCGCCGGGAGGGGGAGAAACGCCAAATATTCCTGCAAATGTGTTGCTTGGGACTGATTTGGGGCGGCTAGTCCAGTATGTGGCCACTGAACCCCCAAGTTCGGCTCCCCAAGAATGTCATGACTCTACTGTGAATGCTAATGTTAATGTATTGAATGTGCCTCCAACAGTGGAGGAGGAAGTGAAACCTGATGGTAAGCCATGCACTGACACTACACACACAGGGCTCACAGTGAGGACAGGTGAGGAGGCGGCAGGGGAGAGCTCAGAGGTGGAGGGAGGGGCTGCTATGGGCAGTGTAGGGCCCCTAAGTGAACCCAGCCTCCTGAGTCTAGGGCCCCTGCAGGAAGAGGAACAGGCCATGGGGGAGGGGGCGTCCCAGGAGAGGAGCCACCAGGTAGGACCCCAGGGCAGGAGTTCCCCACATCCGGGATGTGAGGAGGTCAGGGAAGTCTGCCTGACCCGGCAACTTGGTCAGGGGACAAGGGAAAGCAGGCGCTACCCGTGGTCTCAGCGGTCTTGGCCGCTGTTACCAGGAGTGGGAGCGCCGAAGCCCAAGGGGTCTCGCGGAGGTCCGACGGTTTCCCCCTCTCCGACCAAGTGGCTGCCGAGTCAGACAGAGGCCAGGAGACAGATCCCGGGGAACTGACAGAGGACATGGCAGTTTCATCAATTCTTGCCACATCAAGTCAGGGATTTCAGGCAGCGTTGGAAGCTGACGCTAGCCTGAAGACTCTCAAGGAGCAGGTGGCACAGCCTCCCCTGGAGTCCGACCGCGAGTGAGTGGTCTGGGACCAGGGACGGCTGTACCGGGTAACGGTCCAGCAGGGTTCACCGGAGGCGTGGCCCAGGGACCGACAGTTAGTGGTACCCCATCCGTTCAGGGCGAAATTGTTGCGGATCGCACATGAGATTCCAATGGCCGGACACCTAGTGATCACTAAAACCAGGGCCAGGCTAGCTCAGCATTTCTACTGGCCTGGAATGAGGACCGAGGTGATAGCCTACTGCCGTTCATGTGACACCTGTCAGAGGGTCACTGCCACTGCCTTACTGGAGATTTTCTCCAGAGTGGGGTTCCCCCAGGAAATGCTCACCGACCGAGGGACCTAGTTCATGTCGCAGCTGATGGAGTTTCTCTGTAAGCAGGTACAGGTGCAACATCTGGTAGCCAGCCCGTATCACCCACAGACCAATGGCCTGTGTGAGCGGTTCAATGGCACCTTAAAGCAGATGCTGAAGATGTTGGTCGACTCCCACGTGAGAGACTGGGAGCGGTATCCCCCACACCTGCTGTTTGCCTACCGGGAGGTCCCAAAGGCCTCAACGGGGTTCTCCCCCTTTGAGCTCCTGTACGGGCGACATGTACGGGGGCCCCTTGCTCTGGTGAAGGAAGCATGGGAAGGGGATTTAGCCACCCCTGGAGTGTCGGTCATTGAGTATGTTGTGCGCTTCCGTGACCGAATGATGGCCTTGACACGGCTGGTGCATGACAATATGGCCCAAGCCCAGGCTGACCAGAAGCGGTGGTACGACCAGAATGCGACCAGTAAGCGGACCTACCAGGTGGGTCAAAAGGTGTGGGTACTGGTCCTCGTACCTCAAAACAAGCTTCAGGTGGCCTGGGAGGGTCCGTACCTCGTGCACGAGCAGCTCAACGCCGTCACCTACCTGGTCACCCTGGACCACGCCCGTGGAAGGAGGAAGGCCTTCCATGTGAACATGATGAAGGCTCATCATGAGCGGGAGGCTTGTGCCCACCCAGTGTACAACCTTCCAGAGAACGGAGAGGCAGAAGCCCTCCTGGATCTGCCACCCTAGCCAAGGAGAGGGTGCGGTAGGGCGCATGGGGAACACAGGAATGTGATACCCCCTAGCGCCCTCAAAAGCAGGGAGGTGTGAGGTACAATCGCCACCATCTTGGATATTGGCCTGCACCAGCCTCCATTTTGTCTGTTGTAGAACCACAGGCTGCTAACTGCACAGGGCCTGTTAGCATATTCCATACGACAGGGTTTGATGTCCACTGTGAAGCAAAAGGGCTTTAGTATGCTAAGCAATTCAGGCCCCTGTTTGAATAAGAAGGTCATTAGTATGCTAAGTAATTCCTGCCCACGACAGAATTTCCTGCTCAATATGAATAGCCAGGCCGATTAGTATGCGTGCTTCAAAGTAGAGGCTTCAATTAGATTATACCTGCCAGCCGGACAGAAACACACCAAGGGGAGGGACCTAGCAGGTTTAAGAACTGTGAGCTAAGGGCAGACCAGAGCCATTCTCACAGAAGCCAAGAAGCAACCAGGGACAGAACTGCCAAGGGAGCAGCGGCACACGTTTTGGGGGACTGTCCAGCAACTAAGACTTTCACCTGGGGATCGCAGAGCTCCCTGCCTCCTCATGTCCATACAACCTGGTAATATTGACCTCTAGCTAATACCTCTAAGCCTTGTATCATTATTGTTGTATTTTACTCTGACTGCAAACCCATTGTAATTCCGTTGTATAGCTTACTGTATATTTCTGTAATTATCTAGTGCGCCCTTAAGGCAATTAAACCATAAAATTAATCTTGGGCTGATGCTTTTACTCTGATCACGAATCTTAGAATACCCAGTGGGTAACAGGACACCCTCCCCGGCGGCCATTTGCTCTAGGTGCAGTTCCCTTACTGACCTGAGAGACAAAGGGGGCGCCGGAGAGCTGTGCCTGTGGAGTTACGTCACATTGGTGACGTGGAAGGACGGGGGCGTCCTTCACAGTGTTCTTTTTAGGTTTATTGCAATTACAGAATGTTTCTGAGTAATAAACCTAATTTGCATTGGAGGTTGAATAATTTTGACTGCAATTGCACGCAGCAAAGATGGGTTGAAATTTTCACCAAATTCATGTGCTCTATACTGTGACGCAACCAAGAAATAGGACAAAATAACAGAAAACTTCAGCGTGCATAACTATTCACTCCTCTAAAGACAGTACTTTGTAGAGCCTCCTTTTGTGGCAATTACAGCTGAAAGTCACTTTAGAAGGGTCTCTATGTGCTTTCCACATCTTGCCACTGGGATTTTTGCCCATTCTTCAAGGCAAAACAGCTCCTTCAAGTTAGATGATTTCCTCTGGTGAACAGAAATCTTCAATTCTGACCACACTTTCTCAATTGGATGAAGATCGGGGCTTTGACTAGAATATCAGCTCATCACCGCAAAAACACCATCCCCAATGTGAAACATGGTGGTGGCAACATCATGCTTTGGGGATGTTTTGGGCAGCAGGGACAGGGAAAATGGTCCAAGTTGAAGGGAAAATGTATGTTACGAAAGACAGGGATACCTGTTTCAGTCTGTCAATGATTTGAGACTGTGAAGAAGGTTCACTTTCCAACTAAACAATGACCCAAAGCATACTGCTAAATCAACACTCAAATGGTTTAAGAGGAAACGTGTAAATGTTTTGGAGTGGCTAAGTCAAAGCCCAGACCTTAATCCAATTGAGAATCTGTGGGCAGACTTGAAGATTGCTGTTCACCAGCGGAAACCATCTAAGTTGAAGGAGCTGGAGCACTTTTACCTTGAGGAATGGGCAAAAATCCCAGTTGCAAGATGTGGCAAGCTCATGGAGACTTATCTAAAGTGGATTGCAGCTGTAATTGCCACAAAAGGAGCCTCTACAAAGTACTGACTTTAGGGGAGTGAATAGTAAATGCAGAATTAAGTTTTCAGTTATTGTGTCATATTTGTTGTTTGCTTCACTATAAAAAGAAAACAAAATGTTCACAGTTGTAGGCATGTTCTTTACATGAACTGATGCAAATCCTCAAAAAAAACAGTAAAATTCCAGGTTGTGAAGTAACAAAACTGCCAAGAGGGTGAATACTTTTGTAACTTATATAGCTGGAAACTTAGGTGCAGTCTAAATAAAAAATGCACAAGAGGGTAGTGACACCAGCCAGGAGCAGATAACGGACTAGAATACATGTCAGGAATGTAAGATGGGAACTACAGTTTGCACTACTACATTATTTACTACTGATGTTGTAAAGGGGAAGCAAGTGTGCTGAAAAAGGGGATTAAACATGTCTAGGGTGTATTGCTAGTGTACAGTTTGCCTGTAACTACTCTGCAGATTTCTTTTAAGTTTTTCATCTGAACGTCAGAATACACCATTAAATTTAATGGATACATCAATGAACATGTCTGAATACCTCATTTTTGATAAATAAGCGTATACACACAGTGTAACGCATAGACCCGATGTGAACTAGGCCGTCAGTAGTTACCTTTTTTTAAAATGTAATTATGATTGCAAATTCAACCATCATCCCATCAAAAAATAAAAGTAGAATAAATTAATGAAATCTATAAATCTAACCTGTAAGGCTGTGGTTCCACGGTCCGGAACCACAGCGCTTTGGACGGAGCGGAAATTCCGCTCCGTCTAAGCCCCGCCCCCTTTATGACGCGCGATCTTTCCGGAGGTGTTCAGGACACCTCCGGAACACCTCCGGAAAGAACGCAGGGCTACATAGCCCTGTGTGAAATTCTGTTGCGGCGACGCACCGTCGCCGCAACACGCGAGGACATGCTGCGGTCTGAAAAGACGCGCCGCATGTCCGTTTACGCAGGTCTGCCACCTGCGTATTGTTACGCATAGTGGAGACGGGATTTCTTGAAATCCCCTCCACTATGCTGTAACATCTGGACGCTGCGTGTTTGACGCTGCGCCAGCGCACAGCGCCAAACACGCAGCGTTTACTGATCGTGGAAACTCACCCTTATAATTGTGGTATTGGTGATACTTTCTTTACATGTACATGATTGATGTGTTTTTAGCTTGGGTACAAAGTGAGATACCCAAATGTGATATGAGTAATGGTAATTTAACAACTTTATTTATACACTACTAAAGAAAATTATTATTTGTGTGAAAAAAAATTCTTGTGCTAAAAGGAAGGGTTTTTTTTTCTCTGAAAAAAGTACTCTCTTTGTTCCTGGCAGTTCTTGATGGACTTGATCTTGATGATGATGGACTTACTGCAATACTGTATAACCTTTTTCAAATTACCACTAGGACACAATATTACTCATTGTATCTCAATTCACTCTAAACTATTTAAACTATATTCATCCATCCTTTATTAAAGCGAATCAGTCACCAGGTTTTTGCTTTTCATTTGAGAATAATGTAGACGCAGAGACCCTAATTCCAGGAATCTAATATCGAGCTGCTTGCTGTAATTTTGATAACATCACTGTTTTATCTGCTGCAGATCTAGCAGTTCTCTGAATGCTGAGCCCTGTATAACCCTGCCACAAATCACTGATTGGCAGCTGTCTGCTCATATACAGTGTACACAAAGCTGGCAATCAGAGGTGGTGGGGAATTATACAGAGCTCATGAATATGCTTGACTACCTGAAAACAGTGGATCCCGAGCCTTACATCTAACAAATTGTGCTTTTTTGTTATTTACATGTACAGTATATATTCTATGTTTTTTGGCTCACCCACCATGTCTTTCATGTGTCTGTGTACTCTGCCATTTTTTACTGCTTACTCTTTTATTTATTTCATAGATGCTTTTTAACACAGTTATATGACCTGGAGTGTCTCTTATGATGTACAAGAAATGAGACCGAGCCATTAATTTACAGCTTGTGTTACGCACGCAGGTGGCGCACGTGGTTCGTAGATCCACTGTGCCACAGGGCTGGGATTACCAAGGAGGGTCGTAGATAATCGGCTACCTAGTGTTCATTGTAGCTCCTGATGGTGGAGTCAGCTTGAGATGCAGGTAGCCGCCAGGTACCATTCTTAGGCAGTCCCTATGGGTCACACACACAGACATGGACTTGGGATCCATTCAGATTACTACTCAGGCAGGACAGATACTGACACAAAGTCACAGAAAGGGCCGGATTCAGAGACTGGTTTTAGCAGTCTGGAAATACAAACTACAATGTTCAGGCACTGGCCACTCACAGACCTGGGGAGCGGATTCAGGCACTGGCTGCACACGGACCACGGGACAAGGTTTAGTCAGTGGCCACACATGTACCAGGGATTCGGGTTCAGGACCTAGCCACACAAGGACTAGGGTACCAAATATCCAAATAACTATAGCGCTTACCAAATAGCTGCCTCAGTAACCCGGATACCTGGAGCGCTCCCGGTAATCAGCTGTACGGCGCCTCAGCTGCATGTGTTGCTGCTTTGTGACAGTCACAATACATGCATGACGTGCCTGTTTTTTATCTGCCCACACTGTGTCCCTGAATAAATAATGCCCCCTCACACACACACACTGCCCTTCTCCATAATATCCCCCAAACTGCTACTTTCCATAATATCCCCCCACACCGCCCCTCTTCAGAATATCTCCTACACCACCCCTTTTCATAATATACACCCCACACCCGACTTCACAATATCCCCCATATCGCCCCTGTCCATAATATATCTCCCACGCTGCCCCTCTCCAAAATATCCTTCCCACACCTCCCCTCTCCATAATATCCCCCCCACACCTCACCTCTCAATAATATCCCCACACCGCCCCTCTCCATAAGATCCCCCCACACTGCCCCTCTCCATAATATAACCCCGACACCGCCCCTCTTCATAATATCCTACCACACTGCCCCCTCCATAATAACCCCCACACCGCCGCTTTCTATAATATTCCCCCCACCGCCCCTCTCCATAATACCCTTTCACACCACCCCTCTCTATGATATCTCCCCCACATCGCTCCTCTCCATAATATCCCCTCCACCGCACCTCTCCATAGTACCCCCCCACACCACCTCTCTCTATATCTCCCCCACACCGCTCCTGTCCATAATATCCCCCCACATCGCCCCTCTCCATAATATCCCCCCACACTGCCACTCTCCATAATATCCACCCACACCACCCCTCTCCATAATATCCCCCCACACCACCATTCTCCATAATATCCACCAACACCGCCCCTCTCCATAATATCCCCCACACCACCATTCTCCATAATATCCCCTCACACCGCCCCTGTCCATAATATCCCTCCTACACCACCCCTTTCCATAACATCCCCCCACACCACACTCTCCATAATATTCCCCCCCACACTGCCCCTCTCCATAATATTAACCCCACACCGCCCCTCTCCATAATATCCCCTCAGACTGCCCCTCTCCATAATATCCCACACACGCCGTCCCTGTCCATAATATCCCTCCCCCACCACCCCTCTCTATAATATCCCTCCATACTGCACTTGCTCCTGCAATTTTCCTCCCACTTACCCATTATGTGTCCAAATGACCCATTATGTGCCAAATGATAACACCTCCTCCCATCTATAATAATAAGCCGTGCATTTAATTTTCGGCTCTTATATGGAGCGCTTTCCATTCCCTACTATGGCCTCTGCATCCTTGCCACCTCTGCATTGACAGCAGCAGTGTGATGAGGTCAGCAGCGTGATGACTTCATCAGGCTGCTGCACGTTGTGGTTGGGGTTGACGAGCACCACTCTGCTGCTGTCCCAGCATTCAAGTGGTCAAGTATATTTGCATATGAAAGGCACAAAAACATTTGAGTACATGAAGAAGGTAACCATGTCTCCCAATTCTACACAGGCCACAAGAAACCCTTTGGGAGGCCACATGTTGCTCACAAGCCATTTGTTGTGCAGGCCTGGTCTATGTGCACACAATGTTTTTTCAGCTGGTCAAAAATATTCATATGAAAGCAGAAGATACCAAAGAAAAGAAACCGCTACTTTTCTCTGCAGGTTCAAAAACCTGGAGTGTCTTTTTTTGAGCAATTTTTGGTCTTTTCCTTGCTTCACGTTTTTTTCTGTCGACGTTTTAGTTTTTTTGCCGTCTTTTTTTTTTTTTTAGCATTAAGAGTTTAAATCATCAAAGCTTTCACACCAGACATAAAACCTTTGAAAAGTCAAATAATTTAGGCACAACTCAGACCCCAGACACCTCTTCATGAATCAGGAGTGTCTTAACTCCAACACTCCTCCTTATCAAGACCAGTGTGAACAATGGTGGTCTTGATGAATCGTGGCCTAGATATTTTTTCATCAAAAACACTTCAGAGAGGCCAATTTTAAGCATTTTCTAAGTTCTTTTTAGGCTGTTTGGAGAGGACCAGTCACCAGGTCAAAAGAGACAAATTTTTACTCTAATTTATTCCCAACACTTTCCTGAGTAATCCTTTTTTCGTTTTTAATCTCCATATGGTTTCAGACATTTTGGCCATTTTATTTCATGCTCTGTTATTTGGGCTTTACAGGGACGCCATCAGGGCATTACTGCTCTTACTTGCGTATGGTGCCCGTCGAGCCGCGGGGCCCGCATTGGCATCTGATGTCAGCACACACGTCGTCAGGAATGACGGTCTGAGCCTCAGATGAATCAAGCAGAGGGGTGCATTATACTGCTATGGGGGTGTATTATACTATATATGACTATGGGATGCATTATACTATTATGGATGACTATGGGGCAATATGGAGAGAAATGGGGTGCAGTATGGAGAGACATGAGGCAGAATGGGAGGACACCTGGGGTCCAGAATGGGAGGAAACGTGGGGTCCAGAATGGGAGGACACGTGGGGTCCAGAATGTGGGATATTATTACTTTAGGAGCTAATTAAAGGATATTATTTTTGAAGTTACTGTTTTCAGTGTGGAAGAGGAGAGGTCCTGTTACTGTGCAGGGCGACACGGTCACTTTTTTCTTCATCTAGCGTAGTATAGAGGTTGGGGAAGAATTGGGTAATGTGCTCTAGATAACTGTGTTATTTTCTGTGAGATGAGTCCTGGCTGGAAGAAGTGATGGCGGTCTGCGGTGGATGAAGATGAAAAGCGAAGATGAAAGACTTCAACTAGAGATGTCACCAGTGAGTCAGTGTTTAACCTGTGCACTGACACTATACACTGCATACTATATACAGAAGTCCTGTGTATAATGTTACCGGTGATCACTGTATTATCTGTGCTGTGACACTATATACAGAGCTCCTATGTATAATGTCACTGGTGATCACTGCATATTACCTGTACACTGACACTATATACAGAGGTCCTGTGTATAATGTTACTGGTGATCCCTGTATTACCTGTACACTGACACTATATCCAGAGCTGCTATGTAGAATGTCACTGGTGATCACTGTATTACCTGTACACTGTACACTGTATACAGAGCTCCTATGCATAATGTCATTCGTGAACATTGTATTACTTGTACACTATGTGCTATATACAGTGCTCCTGTGTATACTGTCACTTGTGATCACTGCATACCTGTACACTGACACTATATACAGAGCTCCTGTATATAATGTCACTGGTGATCACTGTATTATGTGTACACTGACACTATACACTGTATACTATATACAAAACTCCTGTGTATAATGGCACTTATGGTAAAATTTGTATTGTGATTTTTTATTAATGATCAGTATTGTAGTATTCGGTCACTATGTGGTTGTAACATGTAACATAAATAAAAATATACCTAAAAAGAGTATTGGATATTTTAACAGGGTCCAGCCAAAAAAATCTACCTGGTCATGGTGACAGCTTAAAAGAAATCTTTTTGGCTAAAACAAAAGCTGCTGGCTATGTATGTGATATGGCGTTAGATGGGAAATGTTATTGTGTGATTGGTGAGGACGTGGGGCAGATGTGGAGTTTTTCTATGATTGGGAGATGGGACTGTGAAAGGTTCAAGGGTTGGAAGCGGAGCTGGGGTGGAGCCTGGGCGGAGTCTCAGGGGGCCCAAAAATTTTGCCAGTATGGGGCCTCGAAATTCCTGGTGACAGCCCTGGGTCTTTACTAATAGGGCATGGCTTACAGGTTTATTAGTGCATAGAAGCTTAAAGACATATCCCCAGAGAATCCTATGAGCCATGACCCATTGTAAATCCCATTAAAAAACATTAAATAAAAAAGCACATATCTTTGGAACCATATGGGGGCTTTAAAAAAAAAGAGCAATAACTGGACACTTTGGAGCTGATGACATATCCTCTTATAAGAGTGGTATACCAATATAGTGATCACATGGAAGAAAGCGCAAAGAATAAGACATTTACCTTGATAACCTTATTATTCTGTAAATGGCAGGCCACAATTATCAAATGATAAATATATTGTTAATTCTATGAAAGTAAATCAAAATAATTTGTATGAACTTGCACAATCATGTAAAGCTAGCAACATAATTACTGAGCTGACATTTAATGAATACACTGTTGGTTATGTCTCCCATTAGCCTTAATGACACCTTTTATTCTAGTACCACGTGTTCCTTTCCAGAGAAAGCAGACTTGTGGCACACTTACACAATGTAGTAATGGGTGTAATGTAGGTCAGTACATTTAGGTCAGTTCATTGCTAACATTTTCTGCTGCATATGTTTCAGTCATCAGATTGCACGGCTGTCTAAAAATCTCTGCTGTTGCAATCTCTAGCTAAATACCAGCATATGCAATTTGACACTTTAATGTACTTACTGCTGATCCTTTCTCAGACGACAAAAATGTTAAAACTAATGAGGTCGTCGATATATATTTTTATCTGTACTGTGCAGAGGAATTTTTGCTTCTGAAAAGATGATTTTGAAGTTGCTGTAATGTAAACATCTATCCATTTATCATATTTTACTGTTCCTGCACAAGGAGCAATGCATACAGTAGTTAGTTTCAAGGTGTCATGGCAGTTTCCACTTGTACTAAACAATATGAAGTGCTGATATTAGGTAATAAAGTACCAGAAAATAAAGGCTGTCTATTTTTAGAACACTGGACAACTCCTTTAAAGGGAATCTGTCAGCATTTTTTTGCCACTTAATGAGAACAGCGTAATGTAGAAACAGAGATCCTGATTTCAGCGATGTGTCACTTACTGGGCTGCTTAGTGTGCTTTTGATAAAATCACAGTTTTATTAGCAGGAGATTATCATTAGAAGACTAGTAAGCCTGCTGCCATGTAGTCCAGCATATTCATGAGCTCTCTATAACCCCGTCCCACCTCTGATTGGCAGCTGTCTGTGTACACTGCACATGGGCAGAAAGCTGCCAATCAGTGGTGTGAGTGGAGTTATACAGGGCTCAAAATTCAGATAACTGCTAGATCTGCAGCAGATAAAACAATGATTGTATTAAAATGACATCAAGCAGCTCAGTATGTGACACGTCGCTGTAATCAGGGTCTCTACCCCTACATTATGTTGATCTCAGATGCGGTGGAAAAACCTGGTGACATTAAAGATTCTTATAGTTCATTCCTTGTTTCATATAGAGGTGGGCTTTTTTCGATTCCCTGTACCACTGTGCAGCCTCTTGCCTAAGGCTGGTTTCACATTTGCGTATTGATGCGCAGCATTTGATCCACATAGATCCGCATGCGTCAGGCGTACATATCTTTAACATGGTATATGCAGGGACATGCGTTTGCATGCATTCGCATGCGTTTGCGTACGCTTGCGTCGTTTCGCGGTGTCCGGTGAACACAACATGTTGCATTTTTTGATGCATCAAAAATCCATCAAATATGCGCAGTCATGCGCATGCGGATGGGTGCGTACAAAAAACGCATTACTGTCTATGGGAACGCATTGGTACGCAAGGACATGCGCATGGATGCGTTAGATACGCCTGCAGACTTCAGACTGAGCATGTCCAGGAACTGATTACAGCACCTGGAAATATCAAACGCGTGCGCATAAATAACGCAAACGCATGCCAAAAAGCATGCAAAAACACATACAAATGCATGCACACAGCTGTTTTTTTTGCGTCATGTGTAAGCTGATGCGGATAAAAAATGCTGCGTTAGCATACGTTTGCGCATGCAGATGATACGCTGCACACACAAACGCTAATGTGAACCTAGCCTTAAAGGGAATCTGTCACCCCAATTTTGCCATATCAACTAAATATATGGCTGAATAGTGCGTCCCATAACAAAGCTAACGGTAGGTATCATATATCCTGATACCCCGTTTTCATATCAAAATACCTTTGTAAAGTTGGTTATTTTCCCTGTCAATCACGGTGGTCAGGTCAGGAGGGCGGCGTTTTCTCTGTCCTCCCCCACCGCTCCTCGTCATTAGTTGCGTATTGCCGCAATTCCCGCAATAGAGGAGTCCAAGGCAAGCAGTCGTCCAAGGCAAGCAGTCATTTCCGGGGCAAGGAAAGAGTAGCGCACGCGTTGTAACGATTTTATGCTTTGCCCACTATTGGGCAAAGCACACTGCGCATGCCCCGGGCCGGATTTTGAATTGCGCAATTTCGGGAAACTGAACACCGTTTGTGGTATTCACAGACGGTGATACGCAACTAATGCCGAGGGGCGGGGGGGAGACAGAGAAAACGCCGCCCTCCTGACCTGACTGCCGTGATTGACAGGGAAAAAAAACAACTTTACAAAGGTATTTTGATATGAAAACGGGGGTATCAGGATATATGATACCTACCGTTAGCTTTGTTATGGGACGCACTATTCAGCCATATCTTTAGTTAATATGGCAAAATTGGGGTGACAGATTCCCTTTAATAAGGCAGAACAGGTGTTGTTTTAAGCTTGATTTTAGAAATGCATTCACTAGCAATGTAAAGTATTGGCCTATCTAAATCAATAGCTCTCTAGCTATTACACTTAGCCTAGTAATTCTACTTATACATAAATTACTATAGCGCCAATAACAGAAAATGCATATTGTCAGGATCTCAGGAGTTTTGTGGTGAACACATTCTAGATGTATATAGTGATGAGAGTTTCTAGGCACTACTATTCTACGTTTTTAAGGTTGAAAGTAGACTTAAACCATAACCGTTTTACACCATAAATCAATAATACATATGAAAACAAGAAACTTTGTAATAGATCTTACCAGCAGAGGCTGGCTGGCAAATTTTGGCCTGGGGGGCAAGCACACAGCAGTGGCCCCTTGAGGAGCGGCCCATCCTTATTGTGTTTACATTATGAAATTCATCACAACAGCGGGATTAATATATCAAGATTGATGGTCATTACACAGAGAGAACCAAACTAAGTACATAGAATCAGTAAGAGCACCACGCCTACTACACAGATATAGTACCAAAACTAAGCTTAGTCTATGTTTACACGCAGCTTTTTTTTCTGCAGGCAAAATCTGCTTTTTTGGCAGTAACAACGCCAATTTTTCAGTGTTTTAGTGTCATTTTTTGGTGCAGATTAAATGTGTGCTTTGTTTACATGTTTAATAAAATTAATTTTATTCACCAAAAGACCTCAAAAACGCCACCAAAAAAATGCTGTTGTGTTGTTTTGCAGCATTTTTTCACTTTCTCATCGCTTTCTATTGGTGAAAAAATGCTGCCAAAATGAAAAATTGACATTCTGTAGGTTTCAAATTCAGCCAAGTGTCAATAGCATAATCAGCCTGATTCTCTCATGAGAGAATATACGGCCCTCAGACCCCGGCCTAACGGTTGTTCATGCAGAGCCCCAGATTGCAGTGGGCACACGTAGTACATATTATGCTTCCGTATTAGCCGGGGATACATTTTTGGAAGTGCAGTAAAGCAGGTTATGCTGTGCTGTTCTACATTCTTAAAAAAAGCATATACCTGAAGTAAGTTTGCCACACATAAGTATAGACACTACATATTAACTGTACCTCTAATTACTTTTTTTGAGGTTTGTTTTTACAACCATTTGCTCAATCAAGTCACCAATGTACATGACCTCAACACAAATGAAAAAAGGTCATAGTGTATGATATACCCGTTACATATTATCCTGTGCATAACATCAGATGTCTGTACATACAGTGGGTATGGAAAGTATACAGACCCCTTTAAATTTTATACTCTTTGTTTCATTGCAGTCATTTGGTAAATGCAAAAAAGTTAATTTTTTTTCTCATTAACCCCTTTACCCCCAAGGGTGGTTTGCATGTTAATGATTGGGCCAATTTTTACAATTCTGACCACTGTCCCTTTATGAGGTAATAACTATGGAACGCTGCCATGGATCCCGGTGATTCTGACACTGTTTTCTCATGACATATTGTACTTCATGATAGTGGTAAAATTTCTTTGATATGAGTTGCATTTACTAGGGCAGCACGGTGGCTCAGTGGATAGCTGGGGTCCTGAGTTCAAATCCCACCAAGGACAACATCTGCAAGGAGTTTGTATGTTCTCCCCATGTTTGCGTGGGTTTCCTCCGGGTACTCTGGTTTCCTTCCACACTCCAAAAACATACAGATAGGGAATCTAGATTGTGAGCCCCTTTGGGGACAGCGACAATAATGTGTGCAAACTGTAAAGCGCTGTGGAATATGTTAGCGCTATATAAAAATAAAGATTATTATTTGTGATAAAAACGGAAATTTGGTGAAAATTTAGCAATTTTTCAACTTTGAATTTTCATGCCCTTAAATCACAGAGATATGGCACACAAAATACTTAATAAGTAACATTTGCCACATGTCTACTTTACATCAGGACAATTTTGGAACCAAAATTTTTTTTTGTTAGGAAGTTATAAGGGTTAAAAGTTAACCAGCGCTTTCTCATTTTTACAACACAATTTTTTGGGGGGACCACATTACATTTGAAGTCACTTTGAGGTGTTTAAATAATAGAAAATACCCAAAAGTGACACCATTCTAAAAACGGCACCCCTCAGCGTGCTCACAACCACATTCAAGAAGTTTATTAACGCTTCAGGTGCTTCACAGGAATTTTTTGAATGTTTAAAAAAAAACATTTTTTTTCACAAAAAAATTATTTCAGGTACAATTTTTTTTTCCCAAGGGTAACAGGAGAAATTGGACCTCAAAAGTTATTGTGCGATTTGTCCTGAGTACGCTGATACCCCATATGTGGGGGTAAACCACTATTTGGGCGCATGGCAGAGCACGGAAGGGAAGGAGCGCTGTTTGACTTTTTCAACTCAAAATTGGCTGGAGATCGGACACCATGTCACGTTTGGAGAGCCCTTGATGTGCCTAAACAGTGGAAACCCCCCAATTCTAACTCCAACCCTAACTCCAACACACTCCTAACCCTAGCCCTGACCCTAGCCCTAACCCTAATCCCAACCCTAACCCTAGCCCTAACCCTAATGGAAATAAATACATTCTTTTAATCTTATTATTTTTCCCTAACTAAGGGGGTGATAAAGAGGGGTTGATTTACTTACTATTTATAGCGGGTTTTTATGCTTGGCTGCTGTCACAAGCTAAAATATGCTTTTTATTGCAAAAAATAGCTTTTGCATCACCACATTTTGAAAGCTATAATTTTTCCATATTTTGTCCCACAGAGTCATGTGAGGTCTTATTTTTGCGGGATGAGTTGACATTTTTATTGGTACCATTTTTGGGCACATGACATTTTTTGATCGCTTTTATTACGATGGGTGGCAGAATGAACAAAAACCAGCAATTCATGAATTCCTTTTGGGGGGGCCTTTTATACCATTCCACGTGTGGTAAAATTGATAAAGCAGTTTTATTCTTCGGGTTAGTATGATTACAGCGATACCTGAGTTATATTTTTTTTATGTTTTGGCGCTATTATACAATAAAAACAATTTTTATATAAAAAATAACTATTTATTCTGCGAGCTATAACTTTTTTATTTTTTGCTGATGATGCTGTATGGTGGCCCTTTTTTTTGGGACAAGATGACGTTTTCAGCGGTACTATGTTTATTTATATCGGTCTTTTTGATCGCATGTTATTCCACTTTTTGTTAGGCGGTATGATGATAAAGCATTGTTTTTGTCTTTTTTTTTAAGGGGTTCACTAAAGGGTTTAACTAGGGGGATAGTTTTATAGGGTGGGTCGTTACGGACGCAGCGATACTAAATATGTGTACTTTTATTGTTCTGGTTTTATTTTTATTTACATAAAGAAATGAATTTATTGGGGAATTTTTTTTTCTTCATTTAGGAATTTTTTAAAAATTATTTTTACCCATGTAATTTTTTTTATTTTACTTTTTTACTTTGTCCCAGGGTGGGACATCACTATGTAGTGTCAGATCGCTGGTCTGACAGTTTGCAGAGTACTCTGTCAGATCAGCGATCTGACAGGCAGTGCAGGAGACTTCTCAGCGCCTGCTCTCAGCAGACATACACAAGTCACCTCCCTGCAGGACCCAGAAGGACCCCGCTGCCATCTTGGATCCGGGGGCCTGCAAGGAGGAGGACCTCAGAACAGCGCAATCACATCGTACTGTTCTGAGGGTCTCAGGGAAGCACACAGGGAGCCCCCTCCCTGCGCGATGCTTCCCTATGCTGCCGGACTGCTGCGATCATGTTTGATCACAGTGTGCCGGGGGTTAAAGTGCCTGGAGTGGTCCGTGACCGCTCCTGGTACTTAGTGCCAGGTGTCAGCTGATTCTCACAGATGATGGTTTTACTTTGCATCACGAACAATTTTCCTGGCAGTTGTGGACAAAATTTTTGTTGGTCTACAGTTTGAACTCTGCCGACTGGCATTATTAATTCCTTGGATATCTTTTTGTATCCCTTTCCTGTTCTATACAATTCAACTACCATTTCCCGTAGATCCGTTAGCAATCCTTTTGCTTTCCCCATGACTCATCAGTGGCTGGATGAAAGATGCAAGTCTGTCTGGATCCCAGAAACTCACTCAGCTTTTATGCACACACACTGATTACAAGCAAACAGGTCACAGGTGATGATGTTACCTTTAGTAGCCATTCAAACCCATTTGTGTCTACTTCTGTGCATGTTATCAGGCCAAAATCACCAGGGTATGTAAACTTTTGATCAGGGTCATTTTGATGTTTTGGGTTGTCATTATGATTTAAAAAGGTAAAAAACAATAGCTTGACAATTAATGGCTTCACCCAACCACTAACCATGAGTGGAGAAAAAGTTTTGGTGCTATCATTCATATTCTCTGAAAAAAGGCCAATAACACAAAAATTGTGCCAGGGTATGTGAACTTTTGAGCACAACTGTATACTGGCCATATATTATCCTGTATATAACACCTAGCAGGGGCGGACAAACTGCATGTGCAGCCGGTGGAGCTGCACAGGGGACCGGAGGTGGAGGAGGGGCCCCTGCAAGGCGGCTAATAATGAAGGCAATCTGGCCTGTTTCTCCGACCCGAGGGGCCCCTGGCCAGATTGCCCTCATGTGTGGCGGGCAGGGAGCGATCCCTACAGCTCTGCTGCCTACAGGAGAAAATGGCAGCGGAGCGGAGCTGCAGGGATCCATCCTGTGCTTCCTGCCCTCGTTTACTCTCTGACACAGCAGCGCGGCTGGATGACGTCAGCATTCAGTGCGCTTCTGTGTCAGATAGAAAGCTGCTGGCAACTATGATGCTGCGGCTGCGGGGAACGTGCGGAGAGATGAGTGGTGTGTGTGTAGGTGGTGGAGAGGGCAATGATAGGGATGATGGAGAGGGCAATGATGTATGTGGTGGAAAGGGCAATGATGGGGTGGTGGTGAGAAGGCAATGATTTCTGTGGCAGTAAGGACAATGATTGTGGTGGTGGAAAGAGCAATGATGGGGTGGTGGTGGGGAGGTGATGATGGAGGTGGTGAAATGGGCCATGATGGGAGTGGTGGGAGGAGAAAGCAATGATGGAGGTGGTGGAAAGGGCAATTATGGGGTGGTGGGGAGAAGGCAATGATGGTGGTGGTAGGACTATGATGGTGGTGGTGGAATGGGCAATGATGTGATGGTAGGACAATGATGGAGGTGGTGGAAAGGGCAATGATGGGGGTGATGTGGGAGAAGGCAATGATGGAGGTAGTGGAAAGGGCAATGATGGGGGTGGTGGGGAGGACAATTATGGGAGTGGTGGGGGATAACATGATTGGGGTGTTGGAGAGGGAAATGATGGAGGTGGTGGGAGAGAACAATGATTGCAGTGGTGGGAGAGAAGGCAATGATGGAGGTGGTGGAAAGGGCAAGGATGGAGGTGGTGGGGAGGACAATGATTGGGGTGTAGGAGAGGAAATGATGGAGGTGTTGAAGAGGGCAACAATGGGGGTGGTGGGGAGAAGGCAATGATGGAGGTGATGGAAAGGGCAATGATGGGGTGGTGGGGGAGAAGGCAATGATGGAGGTGGTGGAAAGGGCAATGATGGGGTGGTGCGATAGGAGGCAATGATGGAGATGATGGAAAGGACAATGATGTGTTGGTGGGGGAAGCAGTGATTGAGGTGGTGGAGAGGGCAATGATGGAGGTGATGGGGAGAACAATGATTGGGGTGATGGAGAGGATAATGATGGAGGTGGTAGAGAGGGCAATAATGGGGGTAGTGGAGAGGACAATGATAGAGGTGGGTATAGGACAATGATGAGATGCAGGGGAGGAGGACAATGAGGGATGTGGGGGATTGGGATGGGAGTAAGGGGAACTTATAATAGACTTATGAACAGGAGGAGGGGGAGGAGGACATTAAATATGGATGTCTAATGACTTGGGTGTTGGAGGAGGGTGCTAATCCCTGATAGCGTCCTCCCCCATCTCACAATTCATTGTGATGCTATCAGGGACTTAAAATTTATTGAGGAGAGGAGTCGATAAGGTGCACAGAATACTTTATAATGAACTGAAAGGTGAGCGAAGACTCTGTCAGGGATCTGTAATGAATTAGGAGGTGGCGGAGGATGCTCAATACCTGATAGCGTCTTCTCCCACACCCAAATTCATTATGATGCTATCAAGGACTTATACTGATTGGAGAGACACAGGACGGGGACTAAGGCTATGTGCACACATTCAGGATTTGCAGGAGAAAATTCTGCTGCATATCCTAATGTGTTGGCAGGAAGGACGCTGCGTAAAGCACATTTATTTTTTGGCAACGTTTTTGCCATGCTTTTGTTACGTATTTTCACCCATTAGTATGGGTGAATTAAGTTGCAAGAATTGACATTATGTAGATTTGAATTTGCTGCAAATCTGCAAGGAAAAAATAAGAAACGTGTGCATGAGACTTCAGGGGTCTCATTCACATCGATTGTACTGTAAAACCTTGCATATATTCCGTGTGCACATAGCCTTACAGTTAATTGGGGAGAGTCATAGACTGAATAGTTTTTTATTATTGGACGATAGAGATTATAGTTAATGGGGGGGGGGAACAGTGCTGCTTATCACTTTATTTTTTTAATGGTGGGGTACATACAGGTACTTCCCACAAAATTAGAATATCATCAAAAAGTTAATTTATTTCAGTTCTTCAATGCAAAAAGTGAAACTCATATAGTAACATAGTTATTAAGGTTGAAGGAAGACTTTAAGTCCATCTAGTTCAACCCATATCCTATCCTAACCTACCCTAACATGTTGATCCAGAGGAAGGCAAAAAAAACCCAAGTGGCAAACAGTAAGCTTCACATTGGGGCAAAAAATTCCTTCCCGACTAGAGTTGAGCGATACTTTCCGATATCCAAAAGTATCGGAATCGGAATGGTATCGCCGATACCATTAAAATATCGGCGATACCCGATACCGATACCGGAAATCCAATGTAAGTCTATGGGAACAAAATATCGTAACTAAAAAAAACCTCTTTCTTTCCTTGTAAACACTAAATATACACACATAGAATACATATATATATATATATATATATATATACATGTCATTGTGACATATATATATACATATATTTACAGTTTATACACTTCTACATAGTAAAATAGCCTCTGATTCAATTGCCGGGTAAAGCCGGCTTTTGTGAAAAGACAGAAGCACCCAACATGAAATGACACTTGGTTTACATAGAGTTAACCATGTCTTTTCATGTAGTTTGATATCTGATTTGCACAAACAATTACATGAGTGTAAGTGTGCAAAATTTCACACCTGTAGGGGTTAATTAAAGGTGTAAATTCGTTGTAAAAAAAACGGACTTTTTTGCTACGAATTTACACCTTTAATTAACCCCTACAGGTGTGAAATTTTGCACACTTACACTCATGTAATTGTTTGTGCAAATCAGATATCAAACTACATGAAAAGACATGGTTAACTCTATGTAAACCAAGTGTCATTTCATGTCGGGTTCTGCATTTTCACAAAAGCCGGCAATTGAATTAGCGGCTATTATACTATGTAGAAGTGTATGAACTATAAATATAAATATATATATATATATATATATATGTGTCACAAATTCAATGACATGTATATATATATATATATATGAGGTGTAAAATTGCTGAAAAAAAATGCGTGGGCTCCCGCCCTATTTTCGCAACCAGACAGACAAAGCCAGTGAGTGGGGGCAGATAATAATAGCCCAGAGAGGGACCATTATTTTTGCCCCCCCCTGGCTACTAACATCTGCCCCCAGACACCCCAGAAAAGACAAATCTATAATTAGATTCGCCCTTTCTGGCACTTTGCCCGTCTATTCCCATTGCCCTGTAGCGGTGGCGAATGGGTTAATATGGGGTTAAAGCCACCTTGCTATTGAAAGGTGACCTTAAGCCAGGTTAATAATTGAGAGCTGTCAATTAGACAACTATCAATTATTAATCCTATTGCATGAAATAAAAATAAAACACACACACTTTAATTAAAAATCATTTTAATGAAATAAAGACACATGTTTTTGACCATCTTTTATTTTACTGCAAAAACCATTTCCTTTAATAAAAATAAAATAAAAAAGCAAAATTATTCTTACCTATCCCATGCACAGTCAGGTCCCACGGTGTAATCCTTCAGAAAGGGTTAATGTTTACTGCAGGGACCGCAGCTAATGCTGCAGCCTCACAGTAAACCCCAAATGAATGAGTTCCTCTCCTGGCTCACAGGAGAGGAAGTGGAAAGCTTAATTGATTGCTTTCCACTTTCACTTCAGGTCAGCCAGGGACACAATCAGTGACGTCAGAGGGAACTGATTAACAAAAATAGGGGTTCCCTTCGAAAAAAAAATGGCGTGGGGTCCCCCCTATTTTTGTTAACCAGCCTGATGAAGCAGACTGCTGAGGCATGGTATTTAAGGCTGTTAGGGAGCCAAGATCCATGGACCTTGCCAGCAGCGTCGGACTGGAGTACCTTGGGCCCACCAGAGAAAAATTATTCTTGGGGCCCACCATCATACTTCCCAACCTTTGAAGAAGGGAAAGAGGGACAAAGGCTGTGGCACGCTGTGCCTGCTGCAGCAAATTTTAGGCCATGCCACGTTGCACCACAGACTGTCCAGGAGTTGGTGGATGCTTTAGTCCAGGTGTGGGAGGAGATCCCTCAGGAGACCATCCGTCGTGCTCATCAGGAGCATGCCCAGAAGTTGTAGGGAGGTCATACAGCATACCTCCCAAATTTTGAAAACAGGAAAGAGGGTTAAAGGCTGGGGGCGCTACGTGCGCCGCTGCAAGTTTTAGGCCACTCCCCGACCACACCCATTTCACAGCTAATCACACCCATATCCTCACCCCAAGCGTACCCATTTAGCACTGCTGATCACACTGACTGGTAATGAGGGCACAGTGGCTGGTACTGAGGAAAAGAAAGAAAGAGCAGCGAGAGAGAAAGAACAAGCAGAGAAAGAAAGAGAGGAAAGAAAGAAAAGAGAGAGAGAAAGAAGGAACAGAGAGAAAAAAGAACAGAGAGCGAGAAGGAAAGAACAGAGAGCGAGAAAGACTAGAGAGAGAAAGAAAGACTAGAGAGAGAGCCAGAGGCGTAGCTAGGGTTTTGGTTTAGTGGGGGCGAAACTTCTGAGTGGGCCCTAATCAGAGAACCTCAACAAATGACCGCGCTGTTGCCAAAAATAATCTATATATAAAAAGACCAATATTGATATTACCGCCATATGGTCTGTGGTAAATAATACCAGTCCTACAGAACATATAATAGATTACAGCACAGGTACAGATAATGACTTACCGCTGATGTTCTTTCTAATGGAATTGTTCACTTTTCATGTCTTTTCCATCTGGCCCAGACCGACATGACGACTTCTCCAGCCAGGACTCGACTGCAGAGATTACAACAAAGACACATTTCACTTCTCATATTTTTAGCACTGTCACGGTCACCAATTGGACTATTCTCAACCTGCACAAACTCCTCATCCTGCTGGTACCCCAATACTGAGCCGCTGCTGCCATATGTGTCCCTATTTCTGCACCTGATACCCCAATACTGAGCCGCTGCTGCCGTATGTGTCCCTATTACTGCACCTGATACCCCAATACTGAGCCGCTGCTGCCATATGTGTCCCTATTTCTGCACCTGATACCCCAATACTGAGCCGCTGCTGCCGTATGTGTCCCTATTACTGCACCTGATACCCCAATACTGAGCCGCTGCTGCCATATGTGTCCCTATTTCTGCACCTGATACCCCAATACTGAGCCGCTGCTGCCGTATGTGTCCCTATTACTGCACCTGATACCCAATACTGAGCTGCTGCTGCCGTATGTGTCCCTATTACTGCACCTGCTGTGTGGTTCTGTGTGACCTCTAAATTTTAAAGCACCCCTCTAGAATATAGTAATGCCGGGTGCAAGTGCCCTAGAAAACAGTGCCCACATTTTGTCCCCTAGACTGTAATAATGCCCTGTGTGCCCCTTTGACAGTCACAGTAACCCGAGTTCCCCTATAACAATAAGTGTCCACTTTACATTTAATAATGACCCAAGTCTCCCCTGTACATCTCCCCTATACACAGAATAATGCCCCTCACTGGATATATACTGACCCCCTTTAAAGTCCCCAAACTATTTAATGGCTCCAACACTGTATGATGGCCCCTAGATAGCATCCATACAGCATAATACACCAGATAGTCCTCAATATAGTATAATGCACCCCCATAGGCAGCCTCTATATTATAATAAACCCCCATAGGCAGAGTCTATAATATAATGCATCACCATAGGCAGCCGCTATATTATAATCGGGGGGGCAGCCTCTGTAGTATAATGCATCCCCATAGGGAGTCTCTGTAGTATAATGCACCCCAATATGGAGCCTCTGTAGTATAATGCACCCCCATTAAAAAAAAAAAAAAAACAATACTCACCTCCCGGCTCCTGTGCTGCTCACTGTTCTCCCTCTCTGCGTCTGACAGCGGGCGCCGGCAGGTGATGTCATCGCGCCCGCTGTCAGACGCTGAGAGGGGGATTATGGGAGAGAAGGAGCGCTGGATGCCGATACAGCTGACCCTCCGATGACGGGTGGGGGGCCCACTGCTGGCACCGGGGCCCCCCACCGCCTGTTCAGGCCCCATAGCTTCCGGGTGGCAGAGCAGGGAGAGCGATTCTCCCTGCTCTGCCGCAGATACAGTTACTGTAGCGTAGCTCCGGGTGGGCCCCCTCAGAGCGCGGGGCCCGGGGCCACCGCCCCCTCTGCCCCGCGACCTATCCTTTCAAATCAGGGCCCACCACGCAGGAGCTGGGGCCCACCGGAGGTTTCTCCGGTGTCCCGGTGGCTCAGTCCGACCCTGCTTGCCAGCCTGATAATACCAGGCCACAGCAGTCTGCTTATCTTTGCTGGTTAACAAAAATAGGGGATCCCCTCGAAAAAAAATTGGCGTGGGGTCCCCCCTATTTTTGTTAACCAGCCAGATGAAGCAGACCGCTGAGGCCTGGATTTTCAGGCTGTTAAGGAGCCAAGATCCATGGACCTTGCCAGCCTGATAATACCAGGCCACAGCAGTCTGCATATCTTGGCTGATTAACAAAAATAGGGGATCCCCTCGAAAAAAATTGGCGTGGGGTCCCCCTATTTTTGTTAACCAGCCAGATGAAGCAGACCGCTGAGGCCTGGATTTTCAGGCTGTTAAGGAGCCAAGATCCATGGACCTTACCAGCCTGATAATACCAGGCCACAGCAGTCTGCATATCTTGGCTGATTAACAAAAATAGGGGATCCCCTCGAAAAAAATTGGCGTGGGGTCCCCCTATTTTTGTTAACCAGCCAGATGAAGCAGACTGCTGAGGCCTGGTTTTTCAGGCTGGTAAGGATCCAATATCCATGGACCTTGCCAGCCTGATAATACCAGGCCACAGCAGTCTGCTTAGCTTGGCTGGTTAACAAAAATAGGGGATCCCCTCGAAAAAAAAACGGCGTAGGGGTCCCCCTATTTTTGTTAACCAGCCAAGTAAAATGCAGACTGCTGCGGCCTGGTATTAAAAGACTGTCAAGGCCCATGGATTTTGGCCCTCAACAGCCTGATAATACCAGGCTACAGCAGCCCCACATTTGGCGCATCAAAAGATGTGCCAATTGTGGCACTTTACCCCGCTCTTCCCACTTGCCCTGTAGCGGTGACAAGCGGGGTAATAAGGGGTTAATGTCACCGTTGATTGCACGGTGACAATAAGCCCGGTTAATAATGGAGAGCGTCAATAAGACACCGGTCCATTATTAATCCCAAAGTTTTTAAATGTTTAAAAAAAAGACACAGCAAGAAAAAAGTCTTTTAATGAAATAAAAGAGACAACACAGTTTTCATTAATTTTATTACACGCTCATCCTGCGATGCCATCGATCTCCTGTAAAAAAATAAAAAAAACAAACCAACAGTATACCACCTGTCCGACGCAGTCCATAGTAACGAGTGTCCCACGACGATCCAGCTCTGCTACATCGGAATGCCAGGCAGAGCCTGACATCCCGACGCAGCACAGCTGATTACCTGCTTCCTCGGCGGTGACGTCATCGGACTGCTTTACGGCCGCGATTACCCAGCAGTCACTGCAGTTATCGCGAGAAACTGCATGTGACCGCCAGGGAGAAGAGGATGGCGGCCATCAAACAGTCCAGGATGTGACCGCCGGAGATCTTCTGCCGGGTAAGTGCCGCTGACTCCTGACAGACCCGACCGACGGACACTGACAGTGACAGTGACATTCCGATTCCGGTATCCGATATGACGAAAATATCGGAACTCGGAATCGGAATTCCGATACAGCCAATATCGGCCGATACCCGATATTTGCAATATCGGAATGCTCAACCCTATTCCCGACTCCACATACAGCAATCAGACTAGCTCCCTGGATCAATGCAGTATCTAGGAAACTAGTGAATATAGCCTGTAATATTATACTTTTCAAGAAAGGCATCCAGTCCCTTCTTAAATTTTAATATATTATATGGAGTCATTACAAACAGAGTGATCTATTTCAAGTGTTTATTTCTGTTACTGTTCATGACTGGCTTATAGCCAATGAAAACCCAAAAGTCATTATCTCAGTAAATTAGAATAATTAACAAAAAAAACACTTGCAAAGGCTTCCTAAGCATTTAAAAAGGTCCCTTAGTCTGTTTCAGTAGGCTCCACAATAATGGGGAAGACTGCTCACTTGACAGATGTACAGAAGGCAGTTATTGACACACTCCACAAGGAGGGTAATCCACAAAAGATCATTACTAAATAAGATGGCTGTTCACAGAATGAAACCACTGAGCACTCTCAATTCTAAATATTTTTCTATCTACTGGCTTACATGGTACAAAGATATATATCTTTCCTGTATCCAAGCATATTAATGGAACGTTGAGTGGAAGGAAAAGGTGTGGTAAAAAAAGATGTACAAGCAACTGGGATAACCACAGCCTAGAAAAGATTGCCACCACACACAGACATATCCAGGACATGGGGTACAAGTGTCGCATTCCTTGTGTCAAGCCTCTCATGACCAATAGACAACGCCAGTAGCGTCTTACCTAGGCCAAGGAGAAAAAGAACTGGACTGTTGCTCAGTGGTCCAAGGTGTTGTTTTTAGATAAAATTAAATTTTGCATTTCATTTGGAAATCAAGGCCACAGAGTCTGGAGGAAGAGTGGAGAGGCACACAATTCAAGCTGCTTGAGGTCTAGTGTGAAGTTTCCACAATCAGTGATGGTTTGGGGAGCCATGTCATCTGCTGGTGTAGGTCCACTGTGTTTTATCAAGACCAAAGTCAGCGCAGCCGTCTACCAGGAAATTTTAGAGCACTTCATGCTTCCCTCTGCCGACAAGCTTTTTGGAGATGGAAATTTTATTCTCCAGCAGGATTTGGCACCTGTCCACACTGCCAAAAGTATCAATACCTGGTTTAAAAAGAACAGTATTACTGTGCTTGATTGGCCAGCAAACTCGCCTGACCTGAACCCCATAGAGAATCTATTAGGTATTGTCAAGAGGAAGATGAGAGACACCAGATCCAACAATGAAGACAAGCTGAAGGCTGCTATCAAAGCAACCAGGACTTCCATAACACCTCAGCAGTGCCACACGCTGATCGCCTCCAAGCGAAGTCGCAATGAAGCAGTAATTGATGTAAAAGGAGCCCAACCAAGTATTGAGTGCATTTAGTGAATGCACATTTCAGTAGGCCAAAATTTCGGATTTTAAAATCATTTTTCAAACTGGTGTTATAAAGTATTCTAATTTACTGAGATAATGACTTTTGGGATTTCACTGGCTGTAAACCATAATCATCAACATAACATAAACAGAAATAAACACTTGAAATAGATCACTCTGTAATGACTCTATATAATATATGTGTTTCACTTTTTGTATTGAAGAACTGAAATAAATTAACTTTTTGATGATATTCTAATTTTGTGAGAAGCACCTGTATCTGCATTAATGGGGAGACACAAGTATGTATACAATATACAGTGGGTATGGAAAGTATTCAGAACCCTTTAAATTTTTCACTCTTTGTTTCATTGCAGCCATTTGGTAAATTCAAAAAAGTTAATTTTTTTCTAATTTATATACACTCTGCACCCCATCTTGACTGAAAAAAACAGAAATGTAGAAATTTTTCAAAATTTATTAAAAAAGAAAAACTGAAATATCACATGGTCATAAGTATTCAGACCCTTTCCTCAGACACTAATATTTAAGTCACATGCTGTCATTTCCTTGTGATCCTCCTTGAGATGGTTCTACTTCTTCATTGGAGTCTAGCTGTGTTTAATTAAACTGATAGGACTTGATTTGTAAAGGCACACACCTGGTTATATAAGACCTCACAGCTCACAGTGCATGTCAGACCAAATGAGAATCATGAGATCAAAGGAACTGGCCAAGGAGCTCAGAGACAGAATTGTGGCAAGACACAGATCTGGCCAAGGAATTTCTGCAGTACTCAAGATTCCTAAGAGCACAGGGGAGTCCCCATGAGTGTCAACAACCTCTCTTTCCAGATAGGAACATATAGACACCATAACCACCCCTTTTTGAAGAATAGGTACCAGTTCACACTTACTTCCTCCCCCAGAAAAGCAACGGGATAAGGCATCTGCCTTAATGTTTTTGTTCCCCGGCCTATATGTGACAAAAAAGTTAAATCTGATAAAGAACAATGCCCATCTTGCCTGTCGAGGTGTTAGACATTTCGCCGAATCCAAGTATACCAGATTCTTATCATCCATGATTACGATAACTGGGTGAACCGCTCCCTACAAAAAATGACGCCACTCTTCAAAAGCCCATTTGATTGCTAAGAGTTCCCTGTTACCAATGTCATAATTTTTATCAGCCGATGAGAATTTTTTCAACCTATTAAATGCCTCCCTGGCAGGACTGGACCACTTGGAGAAGTCCGTCTCCTTCCTGGTCATATCCGTAAGTTGTTTGTCAGCCACCGAAAAGTTCTTTATGAACTTATGGCAGAATGGCCCGATGGAAGCCTCTCCTCAGTGCCAGACATATGAAAGCCCGCATAGAGTTTGCTAAAAAACACATGAAGGGATCCCAGACTATGAGAAATAAGATTCTCTGGTATGATGAGATGAAGATATAACTTTTTGGTGAGAATTCTAAGCGGTATGTGTGGAGAAAACCAAGCACTGCTCATCACCTGCCCAATTCAATCCCAACAGTGAAACATGGTAGTGGCAGCATCATGCTATGGGGGTGTTTATCAGCTGCAGGGACATGACGACTGGTTGCCATTGAAGGAAACATGAATGCGGCAAAGTACAGAGATGTCATGGATGAAAACCTCTTCCAGAGTGCTCTGAACCTCAGACTTGGCCAAAGGTTCACCTTCCAACAAGACAATGACCCTAAGCACACAGCTAAAATAACAAAGGAGTGGCTTCAAAACAACTCTGGCCCAGCCAGAGCCCTGACTTAAACCCAATTGAGCATCTCTGGAGAGACCTGAAGATGGCTGTCCACCAACGTTCACCATCCAACATGATGGAATGGGAGAGGATCTGCAAGGAAGAATGGCAGAGGATCCACAAATCCAGGTGTGAAAAACTTATTGCATCATTCCCAAATAGAAGGGTGCTTCTACTCAATACTGTGCAAAGGGTCTGAATACTTATGACCATGTGATATTTCAGTTTTTCTTTTTTAATAAATTTGCAAAAATTTCTACATTTGTTTTTTTTCAGTCAAGATGGGGTGCAGAGTGTACATTAATGAGAAAAAAATTAACTTTTTTGAATTTAACAAATGGCTGCAATGAAACAAAGAGTGAAAAATTTAAAGGGGTCTGAATACTTTCCGTACCCACTGTATGTGACCTTATGTGACCTTATTATTTTCAAGGCTGCGATGATCATCATGACAAGATGAGTCGTGGCTGGGAGATGTCGACATGAAGGTCTGACCAGATGGAGAAAAAAAAGGAGAAAGCCGCTCTAATTAGGCAAGACATCAGCAGTAAGTGCCTGGATGTAGATATTATTCTGTATCTGCACTGTGTGACGTGGAGTGATAATGTAATCTGTAAAATCCCTTATTCTACATTTGTGCGAAATGTCCACGTGCTTCCAGATTTTTTTATCGGACGGCACATGGACTCACAGCGTTTTATAGGTCCACTCACACATTCGTGAAAATCACGGCTCTGAGAATGAGATCTGTGAGGGTTAGAGAATGTTCTATTTTGATCTGATTTTGAGGAGAAGCAATGGACATGCTCAATGTGTCTGTAAAAGTGGGCAGTACATCGACACTGATACAGGAATGTAGACTTATTATGTATAGCACAGTCTCTTAGTATATAGTGTACTCACTTATTATGTATAGCACAGACCCTCAGTATATAGTGTACTCACTTATTATGTATAGCACGGTCTCTTAGTATATAGTGTACTCACTTATTATGTATAGCACAGACCCTCAGTATATAGTGTACTCACTTATTATGTATAGCACGGTCTCTTAGTATATAGTGTACTCACTTATTATATATAGCTCAGTCACTTAGTATGTAGTGTACTCACTTATTATGTATAACACCGTCTTTAGTTGCATAGTTTCCTCTTTTATTATGTATAACACCGTTCCTTATTACGTACTATCCTCGCTAGCTATATATAATACCATCCCTTATTATATAGCTTCCTCTGCTGTTATGTACAGCACTGTCTCTTACATAGCGTATTGTTATTTTTGTTATTCACAGCGCTCTCTTTTATTACATAGTCCTCACTCTTGTTAGAATATAAAATGACTGCTGATGGAGCAGCCGGTGACCCGACGACCAGTACATCAGCTCCTCCAAAAGAAGCTTTCCCGTCGTGGTACATCAGCCGTCATTGCACTATATATTTAACAAGACAGGATGGTATGTAATAAAGAACATGGTTCTATATAATCCGATATGTAAGGAACGGAGTTGTACATAACAAGAGAGGGCACTGTGTAATAAGAGATGGCAGTATACATAATAAAGGAGACTATGTAAGATATATATATGTATGTATGTGGCTGTAGATATATATATATGTGTGGATTTGACGCCATAAAAGAAGGGGGCCCAGACACATTTCTTGCACAGGGGCTCCAAGCTGTCAGTGTCCGCCCCTGACAGCTAGAGGTTCAATGATCGCAGTCGTAGAGGGTGCAACCATGACCGGGCCCATGGATTAAGGGGGCCGCCTACACCTGCTCAGTCTGCAGCTGAATGTGCGCTAGTGACCACTGGCCTATCAGAGACGGCAGCTGAAGACGGTATGCCTGTTGCATATGGTGTTGGACTCTACCATGTGCTGCTCACCCCCTACAACAGATATTGAGGAGTAAGAAGAAACTGCTTGCCCAGGAGCAAAGAAAGGTGAGAGGAAATATTTATTTTTTTGTGTTTAAATGTGTTTGAGGAAAGCAACAGGACGGAGACATTACTACAGGATGGGGACATTATTACAAGACAGGGACATTATTACATACAGGGCCCAGGACAGGGGACATTATTATAAACAGAGCCTAGGACAAGGACATAATTACATAGAGGACCCAAGATGGGGACATTATTACATACAGGGCATAGAACAAGGACATTATTACATACAAGGCCCCGGACGTGAAAATTATTACATACAGGGCCTAGGACAAGGACATTATTACATAGAGGGCCCAGGCCGGGGTCATTATTACATACAGGGCCCAGGACGGGTGTCACAACACGACTGTCAGGTGACCCAGGACCAGGGGCTCCTTCCCCTTGCCCTTCTCCCCGGGATACTTCCGAAGTTGAAGTCGAAGTTGCTGGAGCCTCCGTCCTTGCCTTATTTTCTAAGTTATCTTCTTCTGCTCTATATTTCCCCACCCAGGGAAGAGGGGCGCTACTGTGCACCGTAGTACACCAACCCGACAAACATGGCAACACAAACAAGGGTTAACAGAAAACTCCAAGCATACAAAATAGTCACTCACATATAACAGAGGAAACGCACTGAGGTATGAAGGTAGGGGAATAAACCAAAACAGAGAAGGATAAAGAGTTACCACGCATACAAACCAAACAACAGTCTCTAATAACTCCTCCAACTCTCCTTTTCAAAATAACTCCTCTTCCTCGGTTAGCCATGCAGCAATAAAGCTAACTCTGACAAGGATTTGTATCAGAGAACAGATTATAAAGGGAAAAGGAGTGGCTAACCGAGCTCAGCTGTGAGCACAGGGATTTCCAACATGTCCGATTAACCTCTGTTCTGCCAGAAGAAATAAACATATTTGAAATGAAGAAGTGCTTCTTCTCAGCGCTGGAGTAGGAGTAATCAGACGCTGCTGTCTTCTGGCTGCACACTGTCGTAATATCCCCGTGACCGCACCCCCTCTTCTACGAGAGACCTCCGGAACCTCAGGACCAGGCTTATCAGGGTGAGCCACGTGAAAAGCCCGGACCAGTCTGGCCACATGAACATTAGATGCTGGTACCCACATCCTCTCCTCAGGACCATACCCCCTCCAATGTACCAGATACTGAAGCGACCGACGAACAAAACGAGAATCCAAGATCTTCGCAATCTGAAACTCCAAGTTTCCATCGACAATGACAGGAGATCGTGGTTGAGGTGATGGTACCGAAAATGCAACATATTTTTTGAGGAGAGAACGATGAAATACATTATGGATCCTAAAGGTAGGCGGTAAAGCAAGGCGAAATGCTACGGGTTTGATGATGGCTACGATCTTATAAGGACAGATAAACCTGGGACCCAGTTTCCAAGACAGAACCTTCAGCTTAATGTTCCTACAGGGCAGCCACACCAAGTAACCAACACACAATCCTGACCCACCAAACGTCTTTGATTAGCCACACTCTTATTTTTGGATACAATCTAACTCAAATTATTCACAACCCCCTTCCATATGGTGGAAATAGAAGATGAACACCGTTCTTTCTCTGGTAATCCAGAAGGACGATTGCCATTAAATGAACTAAACAGAGGATGGAACCCATATGCCCCGGAAAAATGGGGACTTACCGGTCTATTTCTGACAACGATTATTTATATCGAATTCGGCTAACGGTAAATAGGTAACCCAGTCCTCCTGATTTTCAGATAAAAAATACCTGAAATGCATCTCTATATTCTGGTTAACCCGTTCCATCTGCCCATTAGACTGCAGATGAAATGCAGAAGAAAATGACAAACAGATCCCCAGACAAGTGCAAAATGCCCTCCAAAACTTGGAGACAAACTGCATCCCCGATCAGATACAATATCTGTCGGAATCCCATGTAATCTAATTATTTCCCTGACGACAACTTGCGGCAAAGATTTGGCATTTGGTAAAGCTGGTAAAGCGATAAAATGAGACATTTTACTGAATCTATCTACCAGCACAAGAATTACAGTATTCCCCGTCAACACAGGTAGATCCATGATAAAATTGACTGACAAGTGAGTCCACGGTCTGCTGGGAATCTCCAATGGTTGGAGAGCCCCGGCGGACGAGTGTGACAGGTCTAAGAACAGGCGCAGACACTGCAAGTGGCTACATACTCCCTTACATACTTATGAGCACTTGGCCACCAAAAACGCTGAGTAAGCAGATCAGCGGTGGCTTTATTATTTGAATCGAGATGTTAGCTGAGGACTCTAAGACGGAAATTTACCAGAACAAACAGTTTACCAAGTGGACAGGCAGCAGGGGAGTCCCCATGAGTGTCAACAACCTCTCTTTCCAGATAGGAACATATAGACACCATAACCACCCCTTTTTGAAGAATAGGTACCAGTTCACACTTACTTCCTCCCCCAGAAAAGCAACGGGATAAGGCATCTGCCTTAATGTTTTTGTTCCCCGGCCTATATGTGACAAAAAAGTTAAACCTGATAAAGAACAATGCCCATCTTGCCTGTCGAGGTGTTAGACGTTTTGCCGAATCCAAGTATACCAGATTCTTATCATACATGATTACGATAACTGGGTGAACCGCTCCCTACAAAAAATGACGCCACTCTTCAAAAGCCCATTTGATTGCTAAGAGTTCCCTGTTACCAATGTCATAATTTTTATCAGCCGATGAGAATTTTTTCAACCTATTAAATGCCTCCCTGGCAGGACTGGACCACTTGGAGAAGTCCGTCTCCTTCCTGGTCATATCCGTAAGTTGTTTGTCAGCCACTGAAAAGTTCTTTATGAACTTATGGTAGTAGTTGGCGAAA
This sequence comes from Oophaga sylvatica, assembly GCA_033576555.1. Taxonomy (NCBI): domain Eukaryota; kingdom Metazoa; phylum Chordata; class Amphibia; order Anura; family Dendrobatidae; genus Oophaga; species Oophaga sylvatica. The sequence goes on from JARQOD010000001.1 coordinate 713,136,420, forward strand.
CCTAAAAACCTTTGTAACGCCTTAAAATCCTCCTGACGATCCCAATCCAATACTGCCCGGACTTTCACCAGATCCATGCAAAAACAAGTGGAAGACAACACAGATCCTAGGAAAGGGATCTCCTCAACCTAGAACATACACTTCTCGGGTTTGACATATAATTTATTGTCTTGGAGTAGATGGAAGACCTGCCTGACATGTACCTGGTGTGACTCAAGGTCAGGTGAATAAATTAGTATGTCATCCAGATAGATATCCACGATTCTGCCTACCAGGTGACTAAAGATGTCATTTATAAAATGTTGAAAGACTGGGGGGCGCGTTCGTTAACCCAAAAGGCATCACCAGATTCTCATAGTGTCCCTCAGGCGTACTGAACGCTTTCTTCAATTCATTCCCCTCTTTAATGCGGATGAGATTATACGCCCCCCTGAGGTCCATCTTATAGAACCATTTTGCCCCTACAATTTGATTAAAGAGGTCTGGAAGGAGAGGGTGCGGATAAGGATCATGGACAGTGATCATTTTGCGTTCATGGAAATCCAGGCAAGGGCGTAACCCCCTATCTTTTTTCTTTACGAAAAAGAACCCTGCGGCAATGGGGGATGAGGATGGTCTGATATGACTCTTAGCCAGGCTTTCCGTGATGTCGTTCTTCATGGCCTGTCTCTCTGGACCAGAGATATTATAGAGTCTGCTCTTGGCTGCTTGGCACCAGGAACGAGATTAATGGTGCAATCATAAGGACAATGGGGAGGGAGTTCTTGGCATCCCTGTTCCAAGAAAACATCCCCAAAATCCGAGAGGGAACTAGGCACAGACTGGGTATCCACCCTAGCCACCCGGGTATCCAAGCAGTGTCCTTGACAATACACACTCCATTTTACTACTTCCTGAGTCTGCAAATCTACTACAGGATTATGCAGAGTGAGTCAAGGAAGTCCCAGTGCCACATTTGAAGATAGACCCTATAACACATTGTGAGACAGTGAAGGAATATGTGTTGAATGGGGTGTACATTTCACCTAGGTACTGTGCTGTATGGTATAAGGGAAATGTGTGGCTTTGTAAACCTAGTGGTAGAGAAAGGTCACTACACCTCACATTCAGCACACACTTGCAGCTCAGGCCTGAAACCATTCAGCTGTTAATTAGGAGACCAGAAGTAGGTGTCTGCAAACACAGTCGGAGAGCTGGCTTAGTCTGGACACAGGAAGGTGTCCCGGCACAAGAAGCAGTCTCCAGGAGTGGGAGCTGGCTTAGTCTGGACACAGGAAGGTGTCCCGGCACAAGAAGCAGTCTCCAGGAGTGGAGCTGGCTTAGTCTGGACACAGGAAGGTGTCCCGGCACAAGAAGCAGTCTCCAGGAGTTTGAGCTATCTCAGTCTGGGTGCAGGAAGTACCCCGGACACAGGAGTAGTCTCAGTGAGAATCCGTGCGAATAGCGGCTGAATAGGAGTGGATCTCTCTCAAGTCTGGACATTGAAGGTGCCTTCAGACACACGGAGGAGTATCTGTGAAACTCCATACTGGTAACATATATCATAAGTGTTGTTTTGGGTCAGGCTGGTAGAGCCGGGACCCGGATAGACAGGGCAATCTATCTAAGTGTAATTAGTGGCTAGACAAGCCCAGGTTTTCTGTTTATGATTTGTTTTTATCTGTTTGCTGTGGACTTTAATAAAACTGGTTGCGGCCAGTTTTACACCAGAACTGCTGTCTGAATGAACTGTTTTCGTGCCATTCTGTCTACCCAGACAGCGATCCTAGAGCTATATCCCTGGAAATGTTACAATTGGCGGAGGATGCGGGCAGCACAGTGGCTGATACAAATGGTGCTGGAATGTGCATGCAGCACGGTGGCTTAGAGACAGCAATAAAGGTGAAGTCTGTTGAAATAGCAGCAGAGAAAAAAAAAAAAAAAGTGTGTCAGCAGAAAACGTCTGTTTGGAGCAGTCTTAAAGAGACAGTAGCCCTAATAGACTTTGTAAAGAAAAAAAAAAAAAAGTGTCTGCACAGCAGAGCTGAATTTTTCTGTGGAAAAGACTGTGGAGTGTGTATGTCTTGAGTGAAGACTGCCGTTGTTAAGACAGAGAAGTCTGACAGCATGGAGGCGCTGTTTGAACAAAGGGCGCAAGTTAATATGCAACATAAGACTGCTGTGATTGAGACAGATGAGTCCGGCAGTATGGAGGGGCTCGTTGAGTACCTGGTCCAGGCCAGCGGACCATGGAGCAGCAGCGCCTGCAGCACCAGCAGCGCATGCAGCAGGCCCAGCGGAGCCTGGAGCAGCAGCGCCTGCAGCACCAGCAGCGCATGCAGCAGGCTCGGCAGCAATTCCTGCAGCAGCAGCAGGAGAATAACCGGTTGTTGGAGCAGATTGCAGCTCTCAGCACCTCGTCCCAGAGTAATGTTGTGAAGGCACCTGTAAAGAAGGCGGTAAGACGGTCCCTGAAAAAGATGACACCTCGTGATGATGTGGAGGTATATCTCACTAGGTTTGAGGGACTGGCAGAGAAGGAGAATCTGCCCCTATCTGAATGGGCCATGATGGTCGCACCCTATCTGATTGGAGTGCCCCAGGTGGCCTATGCTGACCTGAGCGAGCAGGACAGCCAAGACTATGCCAAGCTGAAAGCAGAGATTCGTACCGGCTGGGTGTTACGGTGACAGCCTGTGCCAGGGGAGTTCATGACTGGAGATACAGTTGGGAGTCTGCAGTCAGCAAACCTGATTATGGAGTTGAAAAGGTGATAGTGGACCGCTACACCCAAGCACGTCCTCCTGAGGTACAGCCGTCTGAGAAGTCGTCACTTCGGAGTTCCCGGACGCTGAACTCTCGCGGTAAGAGCGTTCCAGCTGTTGGGGACATGGGGTATGCTGATAAGCGGGTTCAGGCCCGAGGGGACATATGGGAGGGTGATTGTGGTGGACAGTGTTGGAGATGTCGTGAAATTGCAGCCGGCTGTTCACTAGAGGGGGAGCCTATGTGCCGTGATGTTGGCAGGTCCCTCTCTCTCTGCGCAGAACCTGTGTGTGTGACCACCGCAGCCGAAGAGACTGGACCACAGGTGTCCCCGGTGGTTGTAAATGACTGCCCAGCACAGGCCCTCTTGGACTCAGAGAGTCCAGTGACTTCCGTATGTGACAGCCTGATTGATAGGGACTTCATCCCTGATAAGCACCTGAGTGTGGTGTGCATCCATGGAGACACCAAAGTCTACCCAGAGACTGCCGTGGACTTGGTCCCCAAACTCGGGGAGGTTTCATGTGAAGTGGGGGTAGTGAAGAACCTGGTGCACCCTGTCATATTGGGTGGTGGCTTTCCCCGATCTGAGGGTCTCTGGGGAAAAAATGTTTCTGATGGACAGTGTGATGAAGCTCCTATTGAGGGTGCGCAGTCCCGAGGGGCGGAACACAATGCTAGTGGGCCGTTAAACTTATGTGATGATAATGATAATGATGATGATGATGATGATCATGATAATGATGATGACCATGATAATGATGCTGATGCTGATAATGATAATGATGATGACTATGATAGTGATGAAATTCCTTTGCAGGTGATGTTGGGAGACGAGGATGGTGGTTCTCGGGAACCGAGTGTCCCTGACTTGCCTGTGTCCTGTGACAATTTTGAGAGTGAGCAGTGGCGAGACCCCACTTTAGGACGGCACAGGAAAATATGATTGTTCTAGATGAGGTTTCCCAGGAGCCTGGCTCTGAGGAGAGGTTTCCTCATGCTGCCATGGACAATAGCCTATTGTATAGGGACACTGAAGTCCAGGGAGAGGTCGTGAGTCAGCTCCTAGTACCTGAGTTATATAGAAGTATAGTGCTGGGGTTGTCACATAGTCACATACTTGAGGGACCAGATGGTGAAGTTAATGTTGTGGATGACATGTTAACTAAGGTTCCAGATCAGGATGTGAATGAAAATGAATTGTATAACCCTGACAGTGAGCAGGATGTGAATGAAAATGAATTGTATAACCCTGACAGTGAGCAGGATGTGAATGAAAATGAAGTGTATAGCCCTGACAGTGAGCCAGATGTGGCTGAGAAAAAGGGGTCAGACAGGGATAGTGATAGTGATAGTGAATCATCTGATGACCATAAACAACCAGTGCAAATGAGGAAGGCATGGTAGCAGAGGAGGTTGAGAGTCCTGAGAAGAAAGCTGATGCTGACCTTACAGCCAGACAGAAGATGGCATCTGAAGAGGTTTTACAGTTGGCCGGTTCCCTGGCGAAGACTAAGGTGACTGAAGAAGTAGAGTGTAGGACTGACGGTAGGGCTTCTGGGCATGTCCTGCCAGAAGAGCCTGAAGGAGGGGAACTGGAGAAAAGTGAAAAACCCCCTATACCTTCTGTGATAGTTGGTGACATATGGTCAGTGCACCAGGGACAGGAGGTACGTGAGTTTCTGAGGAAGAGTCAGCAGAAGTGTTCTGATGTGCCGGGTCGTACTTCTCTGGCCAGGCACTATATCGAAACTGAGCCCGGCCCTAAGGTCAAGATGAAACCGTGTAGGATACCCGAGGCCCGCAGAGAGCATAGGCCTGGGAGGGTACAGGGTAGTGCGGATGCTTCAGATGAAGAGAAAGCTGATGTTGGCTATGACTCAGGTGAAGATACAAATGACAGTGGTGAAGATGAAGCTGATGAGGGCCATGACTGGTCCAGAGTTCACTGTCTCTGTTGGATTGTTAACCAGCCCTCCGGTCTGGATGACCAGCCCTCCGGTCTGGAGAAGAGGGAGGGGATATGTGAGACAGTGAAGGAATATGTGTTGAATGGGGTGTACATTTCACCTAGGTACTGTGCTGTATGGTATAAGGGAAATGTGTGGCTTTGTAAACCTAGTGGTAGAGAAAGGTCACTACACCTCACATTCAGCACACACTTGCAGCTCAGGCCTGAAACCATTCAGCTGTTAATTAGGAGACCAGAAGTAGGTGTCTGCAAACACAGTCGGAGAGCTGGCTTAGTCTGGACACAGGAAGGTGTCCCGGCACAAGAAGCAGTCTCCAGGAGTGGGAGCTGGCTTAGTCTGGACACAGGAAGGTGTCCCGGCACAAGAAGCAGTCTCCAGGAGTGGAGCTGGCTTAGTCTGGACACAGGAAGGTGTCCCGGCACAAGAAGCAGTCTCCAGGAGTTTGAGCTATCTCAGTCTGGGTGCAGGAAGTACCCCGGACACAGGAGTAGTCTCAGTGAGAATCCGTGCGAATAGCGGCTGAATAGGAGTGGATCTCTCTCAAGTCTGGACATTGAAGGTGCCTTCAGACACAAGGAGGAGTATCTGTGAAACTCCATACTGGTAACATATATCATAAGTGTTGTTTTGGGTCAGGCTGGTAGAGCCGGGACCCGGATAGACAGGGAAATCTATCTAAGTGTAATTAGTGGCTAGACAAGCCCAGGTTTTTCTGTTTATGATTTGTTTTTATCTGTTTGCTGTGGACTTTAATAAAACTGGTTGCGGCCAGTTTTACACCAGAACTGCTGTCTGAATGAACTGTTTTCGTGCCATTCTGTCTACCCAGACAGCGATCCTAGAGCTATATCACCTGGAAATGTTACAACATATTAATCTAACACCTCCAGTGTACATGGCCCCCACGAGAAGCCGCAAGTCTCGGACGACTTGAGTAAAATGCCCTGTCTCAAGGAGGCAGAGTCGATGGCAATTACGGGTATGGGTCTGGACAGAGTATGTGGGATGAGGCCTTGGACCTGAACGAACCTAGCATCAATCAAATTAAATCCCGCCCCACTGTCCAGAAAAGCAGACACGTCCACCTTAATTCCACCCACTTGGATTACAGCTGGTAGAAAAAAATGATGTCCTACCGACAGAGGTGATAAGTACACCCGGGTTGCTAACCTCCCTGCAACCAGGGCAGTCTAGTTTTCAGGCGGTTGCTTACTATGTGGTTGGGCAGGACACGTGCCCACGAAATTGCCATTTTTACCACAAAAGAAACACACTCCCCATTACGCCGGATAACAGACAATTTACCAGCATGAGATGCTGCACCCACCTGCATGGGTTCCACAGTAGGCTCAGAGCTGACCCTCCTTGACCCCAGACCTCCCATACACAGAGGTGACTCCCTTTATCTCTGGTGAAGACGGCGATCAACCCGGATGCCTCCATTGAGTCAGGAGTCTCGTACAGAGCTAAGGCATCCTTCACCCTTACAGTAAGCCCCTCAGAGAACTGACTACGGAGTGCTGGGTCATTCCACTTGGTATCTGTGGCCCACCTCCGGAACTCAGACCAATATTCCTCTGCTAGTCAGTCTCTTTGCTGAAGTTGGCATAGTGTGGACTCATCTAAGGAGACGGGATCGGTGTCAATGATGATATATAAGGCCCAGTGCCCGAAAAAATCCCTCCACCGTCTGAAGCGACTGAGAGTCAGACGGGAGAGAAAACACCTATGCTTGGGAGTCCCCGGAAGGAGCAAGATTACTGTCCCCACATTTTGCTCCTCTGTACCTGAGGAAACTGGACGTAACCTGAAGTACAGTTTACAGGCCTCTCTGAAAACAACAAATTTGTCAGGCCCCCCCAGAGAACTGTCAGGCAATGCGACTTTGGTCTCCACTATGGTTTGCCTCAGAGACGAGATTCCCACAACAGATGCATTAGGGTGCTGCAAAACCACCGTGTGTAAATCCGCCACCTCCAGACTGAGCTGCTGCAATTGCCCGTCAGAGCAGTGATTGGATCCATCATGGATCAGAAAAAATGGTTGCAGTCAGAGCTAATGTCATGACTCAGCTGTCGGGTGACCCAGGACCAGGGGCTCCTTCCCTGTCCCTAACACTAGGGAGCGCCCTAGCTAACCCTACTCCCCAGAATATTTCCAAAAGTGAAGATGCCGGGGCCTCTGCCCTTGCCTTATCTCCTGAGTTAGCCCTCCGTCTGTTCTCTTTCCCCTCCCAGGGAAGAGGGGCACTACTGTGCACCGTAGTACACCAACCCGACAAACTTGGCAACACAAACAAGGATTAACAGAAAACTCCAGACATACAAAATATTCACTCACATATAACAGAAGAATGCACCAGGGTGTGAACGTAAGGGAATAAACCAAAATAGAGAAGGATAAGGAATTACCACACATAAAAATGAAGCAACAGTCACTAATAAATCCTCCAACTCTCCTTCTCATAAGAACTCCTCTCCCTCGTTTAGCCATGCAGCAATGAAGCTAGCTCTGACAAGAATTTGTTTCAGAGCTCAAATTATAAAGGGAAAAGTAGTGGCTAACCGAGCTCAGCTGTGAGCACAGTGATTTCCAACATGGCCAATTAACCCCTGTTCTGCCAGAAGAAATAAACATATTTAAAATGAAGTGCTTCTTCTCAGCGCCGGCGTAGGAGTAATCAGCTGCTGCTGTCTTCTGGCTCCACACTGTTGCGGTAACCCTGTGACAATGGGGACATTATTACCTAGAGGGCCTAGGACAAGGACATTATTCCATACAGGGCCTAGGATGGGAATATTATTACATAGAGGGTCCAGAATGGGCACATTATTACATACAGTAAAAGGCCCTGGACAGGGACATTATTACATTACGGGGCCCAGGATGGGGTCATTATTACAGGACGGAGCCCAAGACGGGGACATTATTAGATAAAGGGCCCAGGATGGGAACTTTATTACATACAAGGCCTAGGACAAGGACATTATTACATATAGGGCCCAGGACGGGGGACATTATTACAAACAGGAACTAGGACAAGGACATTTTTACATTCAGGGCCCAGGATGGGGACATTATTACAGGACGGGGACATTGTTACATACAGGGTCTAGAGCAGGGATATTATTACAGGATAGTGCTAGGACAGAGAACATTATTACAGGATGGAAGTCATTATTACAGGACAAGGGATGTTATTACATACATGGCCAAGAGGGGGGATATAATTACAGGATAGGGCAAGGACGGTGTAAGGTTCTGTGTACATGTTCCTGAAACTCAGTTTTTCCGTCAGCCATTTTACTTTCTGTCTTGCTGCAGCTGTCTTGCCCTCAGTCAATATGGAGTTTCCAGCTTGCATGTTCCCACCCTGATTCTCTCCCTCTTGCTTCTTAAGCAGCCACAGCTGAGCAATCAGTGCTTCAGAATCAAGCCTGCAGTGAACCTGTGACCTGACTCCTGGAAGCCTTGGACCTTGTACTCCAGTTATTTCCTATTGTGGAACTTTGGAACACTCGTGGACTTTGGAACCTTGCTATTTGATAAATCCACGTTTGCATGGACTTATGGTAACAGAGAAGAGATCCTGAACCTGTTGTGAGAGTGATTGCTGAGCTTAAGTTACTCTGGCCTGCTGTGTCTCCTGCTTTTGTATCTGCAAACTGTGTGACTATTATTGCCACTTGTATGAAGTAATACAAGACCTTCTATATCAAACCTGTGACTCCTGTGTTTTCATCGCACCCAAGCACAAGACACTATATGAACTGTACTCCTTACATTACAAGATTCTGAAGCCAAACGTTAGTGTCTGCTGGGTCTGGAAAGGCTGTGTCTGCTGTAACTGTGGATATCAGATGTCCGGTTGTACTTTCTGTGATGACAGTGGTTGTGACTTCTCACAACCATTCCAGGTGAGCAATTCCCTTAAGTTTTTTTTCTGCAGTGTTACCACAGGTAAACACTATTGTTTTTTTTTTTTTTTCTCTTTCCTCTTTTGTGTCTGCTGTAACTGTGGATATCAGATGTCCGGTTGAACTTTCTGTGATGATAGTGGTTGTGACTTCTCACAACCATTCCAGGTGAGCAGTTCCCTTAATTTTTTTTTCTCTCTGCAGTGTTACCACAGGTAAACACTATTGTTTTTTTTTTTCTTCTCCTCTCCTTCCAGTACTCCTGTCTTAAAAGATCTGGAAAATGGAGGCCCGCATAAAGGAACTTTGCGGAGTGACTGATAACATCCTTGCAGATTTGCAGACTATAAAAACCCGTTTTACAAACCTACAGGACCTCACTAACCACAATTTGCAAGTGTTTGGACAGACTGCCCAGGATTTGCGAGCCAGGATTGAGGTTCTAGAGGAGCGAGTCCAGGCTCCTGCCGTAGCCCCGAGTTCTGGGATTCCTAAGTTGCCCCCTTTTCGTTTTGGCGGTGAACGTGAGAAATTCAGGGGATTTATTAATCAATGCAATCTTTTTTTTTCTGCACATGCTTCACAATTTCCCACTGAACGATCTAAAGTGCTTACTATAATTATGTTGCTTACCAACAAGGCTTTGATGTGGGCAAACCCTCTGATTGAGACTGAGGATGAATGTTTGGATCATCTTGATGCTTTCATTTCAGCCATGGGGCAGGTGTTTGATGACCCCAATCGAGGTGCAACAGCTGAAGCAGCCATGTTAGCTTTGCGCCAAGGTAAGCACTCGGTAGCTGAATATGCCTTGGATTTCAGGAGATGGGCCCTTGATACCACCTGGGACAGTTCCGCCAAAAAATCTATTTTTCGAAAGGGGTTATCTCCACTGATTAAGGATGAACTTGCTCGTGCCGACCCTCCCACTGCGTTAGGTGACTTTATTAACTACTGCATCCGTATTGATACTCGTCTGACTGAACGCAGGCAAGAGAGATGGTTCTAAAGCAATCGCACTAACCTTTTCCTACCTTCCTCTCCAGCTAAGGAACCTTTGAGTAGGATCACACGGGAACCAGAACCTGAACCCATGCAGGTGGACTCTTTACAACGACGGGCTAGTGATGCACGCAAGGAACATCGTTTTAAGGAGAATCTATGTTTCTATTGTGGTAAGTCAGGGCACTTCATTATAAACTGCCCCAGCCGTTCTCGTAAGACTACTGCAGCACTCATTCACTGTGAGTGTTGCGAGAGGGGATCTGTTAGGTCCGAGCCTCAGACTCCAGAGAGATCTGCAGCAACAGATCTTGATTTCTCGGACTTAAACTCCGTTACTTCTGAGGACGTTGACTGTGTAAACGCTGCAATTTTTCAAGTTTCCTCAGCGGTGTCCCAGCTGAGTTGTAAGAAAAACAATTCTCATTGCTTTCTTTCCATCAAACTCTGGGTTGACTCAGCTTGGGTGTCTAGCTCTGCTATGATCGACTCAGGGGCAAGTGGAAATTTTATGGATGTCTCCTTTGCTCTGAAACAGGGGATACGTTCAGTGAAGAAGGCTACTCCAGTACAGATGGAAACTGTGGATGGCTCCCTGCTGACCTCTGGACCAGTGGATCAGGAAACAGAGCCTTTGAGGGTTCTTATGGGTAAAGATCATCAAGAGAAACTGTCCTTTATGCTTATCTCTTCTCCCCACTTTCCCATTATTCTAGGGCTACCATGGCTGCAGGCTCAGAATCCTACCATTAACTGGGAGACCAAGGAATTACACTTTCCAGAGAAACAGATGAGTCCAAAAGTTTCAGCTTGCTCTGTTCCTAAAGGAACCATGTCAGTCCCTGAACTACCAGCTGTATACCAGGTCTATGTGGATTTATGTGACAAGAAGAACGCTGACCAGCTTCCCCCTCACCGTCCATATGATTGTCCAATTGAATTATTGCCTGGAGCAGAGATACCTTTTGGTAAGATCTACCCCCTGGCGGGGCCCGAGCTAAAGGCTTTAAAGGATTACATAGACGAAAATCTAGCCAAGGGCTTCATACGCCCCTCTTCATCTCCTGCAGGTGCACCCATCTTCTTTGTAAAGAAGAAAGATGGATCTCTGAGACCCTGCGTAGACTATAGGGAACTCAATAAGGTTACTATTAGAAACCGTTATCCATTGCCTTTAATCCCTGAGTTATTGGAGAGAGTGCGACATGCCAAAATTTTCTCTAAACTAGATCTCCGTGGGGCCTATAACTTAGTCCGTATTAGACCTGGGGATGAATGGAAGACTGCATTCAGGTCACGCTATGGACACTTTGAATATCTAGTTATGCCTTTTGGTCTGAGTACCGCCCCAGCCACTTTCCAACACTTGGTGAATGACATCTTCAGGGATCTCCTAGATACATTCGTGGTGATTTATTTGGATGATATTCTAATTTTTTCTAACTCCACAGAGGAACATCATGGACATGTGAGAATGGTCTTGGAACGTCTAAGACAAAATCATCTTTACATCAAACTTGAAAAGTGTGAATTCCATAGGACCGAAATTCAATTTCTGGGGTATGTACTGTCTACACAAGGAATTAGTATGGATGGAAGCAAGACCCAAGCCATCAAGGATTGGCCAAGTCCTAGAAATGTGAAGGAGGTGCAGCGCTTCATCGGGTTTGCCAACTTCTATAGACGTTTCATTAGGAATTTCTCTGAGGTAGTGTCACCTATCACCCAACTTACCCGGAAAGAGTCTAGGTTGTCCTGGACTCCCCAAGCCCAGGAAGCATTTTCCCGTCTAAAAGATAAATTTACCACTGCACCTATCTTAGTACATCCCAACCCCGAACTTGCCTTCATAATAGAGGTGGATGCTTCAGACTGTGCCGTTGGAGCTATACTCTCTCAGAGAACAGGTGAGAAGAATGTCTTGCATCCCTGTGCCTTCTTTTCCCAGCAGTTGTCTTCGGCTGAGAGGAACTACGATGTGGGCAATAGAGAGTTGTTGGCCATTATTGCCGCCTTCAAAGAATGGAGACACCTTCTTCAGGGAGCTGCACAGCAAATAGTCGTCCTGACAGACCATCGTAACCTTGAATTTATCAGGTCGGCTAAGTGCCTGACTCCTCGCCAGGCTCGCTGGAATCTTTTCTTAAACCAATTTAATTTTATCATTTCTTATAGACCAGGATCGCGCAATGGAAAGGCTGATGCACTCTCTAGGATTTATTCAGCAGAGACACGTCCACTTACTCCTCCTAAGACTATTCTTCCTGACTCTAGATTCCTGGGAGTGATTCATAATCAAGATCTACTTAAGGACATCAAGGAAGCATACCATGCGGATTCCTTTTTGGCACAACCCCCAAGGGACGTAAGTCTTGTCTTTAAGAATGGTGCGTGGATTCAGGGACAACGTCTGTATATTCCTGAAACAGTCAGATTAAGAGTATTGCAACTCATTCACGATTCCAAGATAGCTGGGCATAGAGGAATTCTAAAGACACAGGAATTTCTTTCTCGTTTCTTTTGGTGGCCCACTTGCAGGAAGGATGTTTTAAACTATGTCACTTCATGTGAAGTCTGTGCAAGATGCAAAACACCTCGCTCCTCACCAACTGGTCTGTTGCAACCTCTTCCCACCCCGTCCCGCCCGTGGGGATCCATTTCTATGGACTTCATTGTGGAGTTACCAACCTCTCAAGGGAAAAACACCATTCTAGTGGTGGTTGATCGTTTAACAAAAGCAGCTCATTTTATCCCTTGTGTCGGCTTACCCACTGCAAGACAGGCATCAGATTTGATGATTAAAAATGTGTTTCGTTTACATGGAGTACCAGATGAGGTTATTTCGGATCGAGGGGTGCAATTCACTTCAAGGTTTTGGCAAAATTTCTGTGCAGCATTGGACATTAAAGTGAACCTTTCTTCTGCTTTTCATCCTCAGACTAATGGACAGACGGAACGAACCAATCAGACCCTGGAGCAGTATCTTCGCTGCTTTATCTGCCACCTACAGGATGATTGGGTGGATCTACTTCCACTGGCTGAGTTCTCTTATAACAACTCTCAGAGCGCCTCCACTAAGCAGTCTCCTTTTTACTCCAATTTAGGTTATCATCCTAATATTCTTCCTCGATTTCCCATAGAAACGCCTTTGCCAGCAGTGGCTGAAAGAATCACGTCTTTACAAAAGAATATGGATCTTCTAAAGGGAAATCTGGAATTGGCTCAGGAAAGGTACAAGAAAGCCGCAGATAAATTTCGTAAACCTGCACCAGCTTTCAAGGTAGGAGACCTGGTCTGGCTGTCAACCAGAAATCTTAAGTTAAGAATTCCATCATCTAAGTTGGGACATAAATACATTGGACCTTATAAAATCAGTAAAATTATAAGTGCTGTCGCTTGTCGTCTTCAACTGCCCAGAACTATGAGAATCCACCCTGTCTTTCATGTATCTCTACTAAAGGCTGCGACACCCAATACGTTTCCTGGACGTTCTTCTCCTTGCCCTGACCCAGTGCTAGTCGATGGTCAGGAAGAATTTGTGGTGGAAAGGATTCTAGATTCCAGGTTGTATAGAAATCAGTTACAATATTTGATTAAATGGCAGGGCTACCCAGTGGAGGACAATTCATGGGAACCAGTCAATAACGTTAATGCTCCTCGCTTGCTCCGTCAGTTTCATCAGAGGTACCCACACAAGCCTGGTCTGAGGTCATCCGGAGGTTGTCCCTAAGGGGGGAGTAATGTAAGGTTCTGTGTACATGTTCCTGAAACTCAGTTTTTCCGTCAGCCATTTTACTTTCTGTCTTGCTGCAGCTGTCTTGCCCTCAGTCAATATGGAGTTTCCAGCTTGCATGTTCCCGCCCTGATTCTCTCCCTCTTGCTTCTTAAGCAGCCACAGCTGAGCAATCAGTGCTTCAGAATCAAGCCTGCAGTGAACCTGTGACCTGACTCCTGGAAGCCTTGGACCTTGTACTCCAGTTATTTCCTATTGTGGAACTTTGGAACACTCGTGGACTTTGGAACCTTGCTACTTGATAAATCCACGTTTGCATGGACTTATGGTAACAGAGAAGAGATCCTGAACCTGTTGTGAGAGTGATTGCTGAGCTTAAGTTACTCTGGCCTGCTGTGTCTCCTGCTTTTGTATCTGCAAACTGTGTGACTATTATTGCCACTTGTATGAAGTAATACAAGACCTTCTATATCAAACCTGTGACTCCTGTGTTTTCATCGCACCCAAGCACAAGACACTATATGAACTGTACTCCTTACATTACAGACGGATAAAATTATTACAGGGGCCCATAGATCTGACCAACATGCTTGGAGGGGCCCCAGTCCAAATTTTGCATCAGGGCCCATAGGACTTGGGTTACACCATTGACAATCTGATGTCTGTTCACAGCGCAGCCAGTACACAGATTAGTATAACAATATTGTGGATACAGATATCCGATGGTATACAACAATGTGTACACTGGATGTGTTACACTGTGCACGTATACAATGTTATATGGACCGACTGCTCCTGGCTACAGGACCTCACAGGTTATAATATATGGTTATATATATGATGTCCTGTAGCGCTGTTGGTTGAGGATCAGTCATTGCTGTATACGCCTGCCTGGAGTTTCTATCTGACCCTCACTGAGTTATTGCTACAGACTGACCTTACATAGAGATCTGGTGAAGCTGGAGCCGATGACCCTACTGACAGCGGTGACTGTTATGTTTCGGTAGCTGAGGAAAAATTGCAAAAATAACCAAAATAGTAATACACCAGAGAGGCTGGAAACTATTGGATTGCAGTACCCTAAACTAACCGCCACACTAGAAGTAGGCGTGGAGCGTACCTACGGTGATCCTAGACGCCTCGTCACAGCTGGAGAGATAACTACACCTAAAGGCAGAAAGATGAAAGCTATCTGCCCCATAGCAGAACCCCCAAAGAAATAGGAATCCCCCAAACATGTAATGGCGGTTAGACAAGAAGAAAATACGGACACAGACAGAAAATAGAATGAGCAAACGCTGGGGCCCAACCTGTCTAGATAGAAAAGTATAGGAAAGAATTCTGACTGCAACCCAAAAAAACCCTGACAAAAATACCAACACTTCTGATTAACAAAAAACCTGAGATCACACGATCTCTACCACCTAAATCAGATCTCTGGTGTAACACACAGCAATTCAGCAAATAAAAAGTGACAAAGGAACAGAGCAAAAGTGCAAATACAAAATGAGCACAATTGCAGCGCCAGACCCCAAAAGGGGACCAGGCTGAAGACCACTGCAAGCAGCAAACCAGCAAGGAAAATCCAACCAGAGGGAAAAAAAACAGCAAATCACTTATCTGAATGAGAGCAGGAATGCAAGCTGAGCTCCAAGCAAGACCAGGAAGAACAATTGATTACCGGCAAGGCTGAAGGGAGTTCAGGTAACTTATATCAGACCATTCAGAACCAGCTGAAGGCCATTCAGCAATTAGTTCATTACCCTCAGCAACCACCGGAGGGAACTCCAGCTCAGAAGTCGCCTCCAGAGTATTCACAACAGGTGACTTGATCTGTGTGAAGGTTCAGGTTGCTGTTATAAATCAGACTGTGCCTCAGATAGAGCGGCTGCAGACAGAGTGGACCCCACTGTGACCATACCAAGAGGTGAGTCTGGTCCTGTCAGCTCCTCACTGGGAGAATATCAGAGAACTCCTGCCTCTGCTGGCCTTGTGCTCACCTTCTCTCTCCTACTGACTGTTAGAATCTATTTAGTTTTGACCATCTGCCATCTTGTTGTGGTTTTCTGGCTGCTGGTCTTTTTCCCCTGGTGCTGGGCTTGTCGTTTGTCAGGTGATTGTATCACCCTTTATTACCCTGCACCTGCCTCCCAGTTATTGCTGGACATCAGTGTTAATTCGCTAGAGTTCTGGCTAGGAACTTTGAGAGCTTTTTGTGTTTAACTTTGTGCAGTTCTAGGAATTCTAGTTCTGCTGGCTTAGTCTTTTGTTTTTCCTTTTGTTTCTGCAGCTTACTCTATTTCCCTGCTAGGAGGTTACCTGTTTTTTGTTCCTAGTCCCTAGATCTTTCAGGGATCCCCTTCCCCCACCTTTAGGTCTTCGCTTGAGTCTAAGAAATGTTGGTGGGTCTATTCACAAGGAATAGGTCACCCACTCCATCGTAATGATTCAGTCTAGTCCTAGTGCAGGGTCAGCTTCTTCCCCTCCTGTCCTATTCCTAAGTTGCAGATACATAACATTGACAAGCTCCTCTCCTGTTGGCTGGGGTGCTGGTGAGGAGAGTCCTACAGACATGCGCACACTGTCATACTTGTACAAGCTTAAATGCACAGTGTCGGCATCAGACACCAAGCTACCCGAATCAGCTGCTGAGGCACCCGCCCAGAGGGCATTTGCCCCTCTGCCCTCGGCCCAGTCTGCCCCTGCTTATCAGAGAAATCTGCTTCTTTTTCTGCAAGAATTGATCAGTCATTATCAAAATTCTCACTTCTAAGATAAAATCTGTATTCAGTGAAGACAAACTTTCCTATTACTGAGCTAGGTGATAGCAATTACTACGAATACAATTCTATGTAGATGAGAGGAGGGAAGAGCTAAAGACAGAGGAGCTCCTCCCTCTTCTCTCTCCCACTGACATTGAATTTCATCGGTAGCAGCCGCCATCTCCTATCTCAGTAATGAGAAAGTCTGTCTTCACTGAATACACACTTTACCTCCAAACTGAGAGTTTCGATAATGACTGATCAATTTTGGAAGCGAAAAAAGCATGAGGTAGGGGTTAAAACACAGAATTGAATGATGTGTCACATGTAGTGTTGAGCGATACGATAATGCAAATATCGGCTATCGGCCGATATTAGCTCTATCGGCCTTTCGATAATTCGTTTCGATATTTTCGTCATATCGAATACCGGAATCGGATTTGTCACTGTCACTGTCTGTGTCCGTCGGTCGGGTCTGTCACTGTCAGTGTCCGTCGGTCGGGTCTGTCAGGAGTCAGCGGCACTTACCTGGCAGAAGATCTCCAGCGGTCACGGCCTGGACTGCTTCATGGCCGCCATCCTCTTCTCCCCGGCGGTCACATGCAGTTTCTCGCGATAACTGCAGTGACTGCTGGGTAATCCGGCCGTAAAGCAGTCAGTCCGATGACGTCACCGCCGGGGAAGCAGGTAATCAGCTGTGCTGCGTCGCGATGACAGGCTCTGCCTGTCATTGCGATGTAGCAGAGCTGGATCGTCGTGGGACTGTCGTTATGGACTGCGTCGGACAGGTGGTATACTGTTGGTTTGTTTTTTTTCTTTTTTTACAGGAGATCGATGGCGTCGCAGGAATGAGAGAGTAATAAAAGAAATGAAAACTGTGTTGTCTCTTTTATTTCATTAAAAGACTTTTTTCTTGCTTTGTCTTTTTTTTATGCATTTAATAACTTTGGGATTAATAACGGATCGGTGTCTTATTGACACCTCTCCATTATTAACCGGGCTTATTGTCACCGTGCAATCAACGGTGACATTAAACCCTTATTACCCCGCTTGCCACCGATACAGGGCAAGTGGGAAGAGCCGGGTAAAGTGCCACAATTGGCACATCTTTTGATGCGCCAAATGTGGGGCTGCTGTAGCCTGGTATTATCAGGCTGTTGAGGGCCAAAATCCATGGGCCTTGACAGTCTTTTAATACCAGGCCGCAGCAGTCTGCATTTTACTTGGCTGGTTAACAAAAATAGGGGGACCCCTACGCCGTTTTTTTTTCGAGGGGATCCCCTATTTTTGTTAACCAGCCAAGCTAAGCAGACTGCTGTGGCCTGGTATTATCAGGCTTGCAAGGTCCATGGATATTGGATCCTTACCAGCCTGAAAAACCAGGCCTCAGCGGTCTGCTTCATCTGGCTGGTTAACAAAAATAGGGGGGACCCCACGCCAATTTTTTTCGAGGGATCCCCTATTTTTGTTAATCAGCCAAGATATGCAGACTGCTGTGGCCTGGTATTATCAGGCTGGCAAGGTCCATGGATCTTGGCTCCTTAACAGCCTGAAAATCCAGGCCTCAGCGGTCTGCTTCATCTGGCTGGTTAACAAAAATAGGGGGGACCCCACGCCAATTTTTTTCGAGGGGATCCCCTATTTTTGTTAACCAGTTCCCTCTGACGTCACTGATTGTGTCCCTGGCTGACCTGAAGTGAAAGTGGAAAGCAATCAATTAAGCTTTCCACTTCCTCTCCTGTCAGCCAGGAGAGGAACTCATTCATTTGGGGGTTTACTGTGAGGCTGCAGCATTAGCTGCGGTCCCTGCAGTAAACATTAACCCTTTCTGAAGGATTACACCGTGGGACCTGACTGTACATCGGATTGGTAAGAATAATTTTGCTTTATTATTTTATTTTAATTACAGGAAATGGTTTTAGCAGGAAAATAAAATATGGTCAAAAACTGTGTGATTATTTCATTAAACTTCTTTTTTATTAAAGTGTGTGTGTTTGATTTTTCTTTCATACAATAGGATTAATAATTGATAGTTGTCTAATTGACAGCTCTCAATTATTAACCTGGCTTAAAGTGACCTTTCAATTGCAAGGTCATTTTAACCCCTTATTAATCCATTCGCCACCGCTACAGGGCAATGGGAATAGACGGGCAAAGTGCCAGAAAGGGCAAATCTAATTAGAGATTTGCCCTTTCTGGGGTGTCTGGGGGCAGATGTTAGTAGCTGGGGGGGGGCCAAAAATAATGGTCCCTCTCTGGGCTATTATTATCTGCCCCCACTCACTGGCTTTGTCTGTCTGGTTGCGAAAATAGGGCGGGAGCCCACGCATTTTTTTTCAGCAATTTTACACCTCATATATATATATACATGTCATTAAATTTGTGACACATATATATATATATATATATTTATATTTATAGTTCATACACTTCTACATAGTATAATAGCCGCTAATTCAATTGCTGGCTTTTGTGAAAATGCAGAACCCGACATGAAATGACACTTGGTTTACATAGAGTTAACCATGTCTTTTCATGTAGTTTGATATCTGATTTGCACAAACAATTACATCAGTCTATGTGTGCAAAATTTCACACCTGTAGGGGTTAATTAAAGGTGTAAATTCGTAGCAAAAAAGTCCGGTTTTTTTACAACGAATTTACACCTTTAATTAACCCCTACAGGTGTGAAATTTTGCACACATAGACTGATGTAATTGTTTGTGCAAATCAGATTGCAAACGACATGAAAAGACATGGTTAACCGTATGTACACCAAGTGTCATTTCATGTCGGGTGCTTCTGTCTTTTCACAGAAGCCGGCTTTACCCGGCAATTGAATCAGAGGATATTTTACTATGTAGAAGTGTATAAACTATACATATATGTATATATATATATGTCACAATGACATGTATATATATATATATGTATTCTATGTGTGTATATTTAGTGTTTACAAGGAAATAAAGGTTTTTTTTAGTTGCGATATTTTGTTCCCATAGACTTACATTGGACTTCCGCAATCGGAATCGGATATCGACGATATTTAGTGCTATCGGCGATACAATTTCGATACGATATTTTTAGATATCGAGCAATATCGCTCAACACTAGTCACATGTCAGGCTATGTGTTGTTTTATCACCTGCTAATTATCATTGCTGTGACTAGTTGGCACATGCTTGCTACTCCAACTCCGCCCCCTCCTGTGATAAGCAGCTCACTGATTGAGTCAGAACTGCTTCTCCCAGTAATCTAAGTAATCAGCATCTCTTTGCCTACATTACGCTGCTCTTAGATGAAGTAGCAAAAACCTGCTGACAGATTCCCTTTAAATCCATCAAGTTCAACCTATAGCCTGCCATGATACACTTGTGGGGTACATGTGAAAAAAAATCTCCACACATAAGTAATGTAGTGAAGAAATGTGACTAATAAAACAAGCTAAATGGAAACTTAAAGGGAATTTGCAATCAGAAAATTAATTGTATGAATATTAGACTTGTCCTTATCTTCAGTGCAGAAGATTTTTCAACTGTAGACTGTATACACAGTAGATCACACAGGATCCAGCATTCTTACTACATGATGGTCACATTACCCCCACTTCACCCAATTCAGAACATGAGTAGTAAGTACTTCCACACAATCTAATAGGCTCCGACTCTGCCTACTGCTGCTTATGACCAAGTGGCAGCTGAAAAGAACAGAAATTATGGGTATACCGTAATTTTAGGACTAATGGTCAGTGTAATAATTGGAAGATTTCTGTGGGCTATTTTTAAATAATGGTATGGGAAATTGAAAACACTTTTTTATCGAAATGAAAAAAATAAATTAATTTATCATAAAAAACACATTTTCTAATGACACATTGCATTTCAGGAAAATTAATAGCAAAACGCATAAAAGAGCAATATGTTCAATGGAATATATCTGAAGAAGGGAAAGTCAAGGATATAAATGTTGCAGAATGGGTGGTCAGATTCTCTTTTCTCGCTGCGGAAAGGAAGCGCGATGTGAGTGATTCACTGCATCTATAAAACTACGATGTAAGGGAATATGTCAGCAGGTTTTTGATATGTCATCTGGCAGTACCATGAGGTAAGGACAGAGACCCTGATTCCAGAGATGTATTATTTAATTTACTGCGTGCAGCAGTTATTATAGCTCTACACTGATCACCACTGATTAGCGGCTTTCTGTGTACAATGTATATTGATACACATACAGTATGTATATTTATCAGTGCGGGGGAGTAGTTGGGTTACATGGCATGAGGCAGTTTGTACTGGAGTGATAATCTCCTGCTCAAAAAACACTTATTGTACTGAAACAGCCAAACACAGCCCATTAAGTGAGATATTCCTGGAATCCAGCTCTGTTCCCCTACATGATGGTTCTCACAGATTACATAGAAAACAACTGTTTGATTCCTTGAAAAGTACATGATTCTGGAGTGCCAGACAGGGATCAAGAGATCCTAATTCTGTTGATATATCCCAGAGATGGCAGTACAATGCACTATCAGTATTTGCCCATCTCCTAGCCTCTGTGCCACATGCCACTCTTCTTTTTTTTCTGACATGGAAAATACATGTGATCTGCCATCAGCTTGAAGGCCACAAAGAATGGCACTGCAGGTCATATGTGTCATTGTGGCCACAGATTGTACACCACTGATCTAAACAAAGTAGCCAAGGCTTGTAAAATTGACATCTGCACCTCTTACCTCCATTGAGTGTTAATGTACACAGCCTGTCCTGGAAACTTTTGCTTTAAATTAGTTTCCATTAAAAACAATGGGATCAGTTTAGACGTTTTTGTTTCCTACTAACAATATTAACCCCTTCACTCCCGGAGCGGTTTTCGATTTTTCGTTTTCATTTTTCGCTCCCCTTCTTTCCAGAGCCATAACTTTTTTACTTTTCTGTCAATATGGCCATGTGAGGGCTTATTTTTTGCAGGACGAGTTGTACTTTTGAACGACACCATTGGTTTTACCATGTAGTGTACTGGAAAACGTAAAAAAATTCCAAGTGCGGTGAAATTGCAAAAATAGTCCAATCCCACACTTGTTTTTTCCTTGGCTTTTTTTGCTAGGTTCACTAAATGCTAAAACTGACCTGCCATTATGATTCTCCAGATCATTACAAGTTCATAGACACCAGACATATCTAGGTTCTTTTTTATCTAAGTGGTGGAAAAAAATTCCAAAGTTTGATAAAAAAGGAAAAAAAAAAAGTGCAATTTTCCGAGACCCATAGCATCTCCATTTTTGTGATCTGGGGTCGGGTGAGGGCTTATTTTTGCGCACCGAGCTGACGTTTTTAATTATACCACTTTTGTGCAAATACGTTCTTTTGATTGCCCATTATTGCATTTTAATGCAATGTTGCGACGACCAAAAAAACTTAATTCTGGCGTTTTGAATTTTTTTCTCGCTACGCCGTGTAGCAATCAGGTTAATCTTTTTTTTATTGATAGATCGGGCGATTCTGAACTCGGTGATACCTAATATGTGTAGGTTTGATTTTTATTTAATTGTTTTCATTTGATTGGGGCGAAAGGGGGGTGATTTGAACTTTTAGGTTTTTGTTTTTTTAATTTTTAAACACTTTTTTTTTACTTTTGGCATGCTTCAATAGCCTCCATGGGAGGCTAGAAGTATGCATAACTCGATCGGCTCTGCTACATATGGGCGATGAGCAGATCGCCCATATGTAGCATATTTACTGCATTGCTATGAGCGCCGACTACGGCGCTCATAGCAATGTGCCTGCAACAACCATAGAGGTCTCTGGTTGTCAAGGCAACGCGTCACCGACCCTCGATCACATGACGGGGTCGGCGATGCGCTCACTTCCGGCCCGGCGGCCCGAAGCTCTAGTTAGGGCTCATACTCACTGGAGACAAAAACGGACGAATGCAAGCCGATAAAAAATCGGATTGCAATCGGACCAATGTTATTCAATAGGGGACTTCTCATTTGCGATTTTTTTCTCAGCTGAAATCGGTCTGAGAAAAAAATCGCAGCATGCTGCGATTTGCAGCGATTTTGGCATGATAATCCCTAATGCAAGTCAATGGATGCGATAAAAAATCGGACAGCACTCGCACCATGCGAGTGCTCTCCGATTTATACTCACCAGTGTCCTTTGAAAAGCCGGCAAATCATCCCCGGCTACTGTAAAATCACACTGACAGCTCTCAAAACACTACATATATACACATATAATACATATACAGTGCCTACAAGTAGTATTCAACCCCCTGCAGATTTAGCTGGTTGACACATGCGGAATTAACTTGGCATTGTGACATTTGTACTGTAGATCAACCTGGAAGTGGGAAATGCACTGCAGCAAAAATTTTTGTTTTAATTTTTTTTTTTTTTTTTTAAAAACGTTAAAAGTTAATTCAGAGTGTCATTTATTATTCAACCCCTCAAACCACAAGAATTCTGTTTGGTCCCCCTAAAGTATTAAGAAGTAGTTCAGGCACCAAGAATAATGAGCGTCACATGTGTGGATTAATGATCTCTTTTGCCAGCCTTTTCTGACTATTTAAGACCCTCCCCAAACTTGTGAACAGCACTCATACATGGTCAACATGGGAAAGACAAAGGAGCATTCCAAGGCCATCAGAGACAAGATCGTGGAGGGTCACAAGGCTGGCAAGGGGTACAAAACCCTTTCCAAGGAGTTGGCCCTACCTGTCTCCACTGTTGGGAGCATCATCCGTAAGTGGAAGGCTTATGGAACTACTGTTAGCCTTCCACGGCCTGGACAGCCTTTGAAAGATTCCTCCCGTGCCGAGGCCAGGCTTGTCCAAAGAGTCAAGGCTAACCCAAGGACAACAAGGAAGGAGCTCCGGGAAGATCTCATGGCAGTGGGACCATTGGTTTCAATCAATACCATAAGTAACGTACTCCACCGCAATGGTCTCCGTTCCAGACGAGCCCGTAAGGTACCTTTACTTTCAAAGCGTCATGTCAAGGCTCGTCTACAGTTTGCTCATGATCACTTGGAGGACTCTGAGACAGACTGGTTCAAGGTTCTATGGTCTGATGAGACCAAGATCGAGATCTTTGGTGCCAACCACACACGTGACGTTTGGAGACTGGATGGCACTGCATACGACCCCAAGAATACCATCCCTACAGTCAAGCATGGTGGTGGCAGCATCATGCTGTGGGGCTGTTTCTCAGCCAAGGGGCCTGGCCATCTGGTCCGCATCCATGGGAGGATGGATAGCACGGCCTACCTGGAGATTTTGGCCAAGAACCTCCGCTCCTCCATCAAGGATCTTAAGATGGGTCGTAATTTCATCTTCCAACAAGACAACGACCCAAAGCACACAGCCAAGAAAACCAAGGCCTGGTTCAAGAGGGAAAAAGTCAAGGTGTTGGAGTGGCCTAGTCAGTCTCCTGACCTTAACCCAATTGAAAACTTGTGGAAGGAGCTCAAGATTAAAGTCCACATGAGACACCCAAAGAACCTAGATAACTTGGAGAAGATCTGCATGGAGGAGTGGGCCAAGATAACTCCACAGACCTGTGCCGGCCTGATCAGGTCTTATAAAAGACGATTATTAGCTGTAATTGCAAACAAGGGTTATTCCACGAAATATTAAACATAGGGGTTGTATAATAATTGACCCACACTATTATGTTTAAAATTTATTAAAATTCAACTGAGCAACATAACTTTTTGTTTTGTAAGATTTATGCTTCTGTTAATAAATCCTACTCTCGTTTGCAGTTTGAAGGCTCTAACTTATTTGCATCTTATCAAACCAGCTAAATCTGCAGGGGTTGAATACTACTTGT
This sequence comes from Oophaga sylvatica, assembly GCA_033576555.1. Classification (NCBI taxonomy): domain Eukaryota; kingdom Metazoa; phylum Chordata; class Amphibia; order Anura; family Dendrobatidae; genus Oophaga; species Oophaga sylvatica. The sequence goes on from JARQOD010000001.1 coordinate 713,160,386, forward strand.
AGGCACTGTGTATATATATATATATATATATATATATACATGTCATTGTGACACATATATATAAATATATATATATATTTATAGTTCATACACTTCTACATACTATAATAGCCGTTAATTCAATTGCCGGCTTTTGTGAAATTACAGACTCGACATGAAATGACACATGGTTTACATACAGTTAACCATGTCATTTCATGTAGTTTGAGATATGGTTTTCAATAACAATGACATGAGTGTATGTGTGCAAAATTTCATACAGCTAGGGGTTAATTAAAGGTGTAAATTCGTTGAAAAAAATGCGTGGGCTCCCGCGCTATTTTCTCAACCAGACAAAGCCAGCGAGTGGGGGCAGATAATAATAGCCTAGGGAGGGTGCATTTATTTTGTGCCCCCCCTGGCTACTAACATCTGCCCCCAGCCACCCCAGAAAGGCAAATCTATAAATAGATGTGCCCTTTCTGGCACTTTGCCGGTCTATTCCCATTGCCCTGTAGCAGTGGCGAATGGGTTAATAATGGGTTAAAGCCACCTTGCTATTGAAAGGTGACTTTAAGCCAGGCTAATAATTGAGAGCTGCCAATTAGACAACTATCAATTATTAATCCTATTGAAGTAAATAAAAATAACACACACACATTAAGAATAAATAATTTTAATGAAATAAACACACATTTTTTTGACCATCTTTTATTTAACTGTTAATCCTTGCGAAGCCCTTGCTCTCCTATAATAAAGAAAAAATAATAAAACAACATTATTCTTACCTATCCGGTGCTCTGTCCGGTCCCACGCTGTAATCCTTCACAAAGGGTTAACTAGCTTTCAGCCAAGCAGCGCAACTAATGCTGGCTGCTCAGCTGAAAGCTCCTGAATGAATGACTTCCTCTCCCCGCGACAGGAGAGGATGTGATTACTGTGTGAAGCTTCATTGATTGCTTCCCACTGTAATGAGTTCACTTCAGGTCAGCCTGGGACACCGCACAGCATCAGTGACGACAGAGGGAGTTCCCGCTGCTTGGCTGAAAGCTAGTTAACCCTTTGTGAAGGATTACAGCGTGGGGCCTGACAGAGCGGCGGATAGGTAAGAATAATGTTGTTTTATTATTTTTTCTTTATTATAGGAGAGCAAAGGCTTCGCAAGGATTAACAGTTAAATAAAAGATGGTCAAAAAAATGTGTGTTTATTTCATTAAAATTATTTATTCTTAATGTGTGTGTGTTTTTTTTATTTACTTCAATAGGATTTATAATTGATAGCTGTCTAATTGACAGCTCTCAATTATTAACCTGGCTTAAAGTCACCTTTCAATAGCAAGGTGGCTTTAACCCATTATTAACCCATTCGCCACCGCTACAGGGCAAGGGGAATAGACCGGCAAAGTGCCAGAAAGGGCACATCTAATTATAGATTTGCCTTTTCTGGGGTGGCTGGGGGCAGATCTTAGTAGCCAGGGGGGGCTGTTGTGAATGTGTTAGAAATGAAATCTGAGCAGAAGCTCCCTCTGGTGGTTACAAACACTACTGAACCATTCAATGAGGATTGGCAATCAGGAGTTACAGACTGGTCTTATATAAGGGAGGTTCCCTCCCATCATGGTTGCCGGTGAGTAATTGTTCTTGTCTCAACTGTGGTTCCTGGTTAACTTGGAAGCTTGCTGAGTCTTGCCTCTTCTCCTGCTCTCAGATAAGATATTTTCTGTTTTTTGTTTTTGTGCTTACCATTTTCATATTTCTCTGCATTTCTGTGAGGTTAGCCAGGTCTCCCTCCCCCCGGAGGGCTTGGGCTCCTCTCAGTTCTTCTGGATCCTCTGTTATTTGTTCATTTGCCTTTTCCAGTTTTTTCAGTGGCTGCGGCTTAGTTTTGTTACACCAGGGAACTAATTTAGGTGGTAGAGGTCGTGTGATCTCAGGTGTTTTTGCAATTAGTAGAATTGGTATTTTTTAGGCTTTTTTGGATTGCAGTCAGTGTCCTTCCTATCCTTTTCTGTCTAGGAAGATTGGGCCCCAATGTTTGCTCATTCTATTTTCTGTCTGTGTCTGTATTTCCTCTTGTCTAACCGCCATTACATGTTTGGGGGCTTCCTATGTTCTTTGGGGATCTGCTCCGGGGCAGATAGCTTTCCTCTTTCTATCTTTAGGTGTAGTTAACCTCTCAGGCTGTGACGAGGCGTCTAGGACTAACGTAGGAACGCTCCATGGCTGCCTTTAGTTGTGGTGGTTAGTCAGGGTACTGCAATCCAGTAGATTCCAACCTCTCTGGTGTATTGCCGTTTTTGCCTGCTCTCCTCAGCTACCAAATCATAACAGTATCACCGGCCAAACTGAAAATTATATGGTACTCAACAGAAGGGAAAAATAGTAAAAGGAAAAAGAAAAGAGAAAGTTGTCAGAACATTTTTTTTTCTCTGTTTTTTGCATTTTTTCCCTCTTTTTCTCTGGGTGCTGAGGAGGATTTTTTTTTCTCTCAATGGAGTTTGCACAGTTGTCTGGCCATGTGGATCAGCTTGCCACTGAAGTTCGGAGTATTGCTACCTATCTTGCAGGGTTGCCGGTTGTGGAACCTAGGATCCCCATGCCAGATTTATTTTTGGGGGATCGAGCTAAATTTCTGAATTTCAAAAATAACTGTAAGTTGTTTTTTGCCTTAAAACCTAAATCCTCAGGGAACGCTGCACAGCAGGTTCAAATTGTCATCTCTCTCCTGCGCGGCGATCCTCAGGATTGGGCTTTTTCCCTGACACCTGGGGACCCTGTTTTGAGTAATGTTGATGCATTTTTTCTGGCTCTGGGGTTATTGTACGATGAACCTAATGTCACTGATCAAGCTGAAAAAACCTTGTTGGCATTAAATCAGGGGCTTGAGGATGCAGAGTTGTACTGTCAGAAATTCCGAAAGTGGGCAGTCCTGACCAAATGGAATGATGATGCTTTGGCAGCCCTTTTTCAGAAGGGTCTGTCAGAGAAAGTAAAAGATGTTATGGTGGGTTTCCCTGCTCCCTCTGGTCTCAATGATTCTATGTCATTAGCGATTCAAATTGACAGACGTTTGCGTGAGCGTAGAGGTATGCGTGGAATAGTGTTGCCTTGTGAACCAGCTTCCGAACCCATGCAGTGTGATAGAGTGGCTTCTGGGGCACAGCGTCATGAGTTTCGAAAACGCAATGGGTTATGTTTCTACTGTGGTGACGCCTCTCATGCTATTTCAGTCTGCCCTAAGCGGGGAAGACGTTTTGCACTCTCAGTTGTCTTGGGTAGTGTTCAGACTAAATTTCTGTTGACTGTTACCCTGATTTGCTCCCTGTCCACATTTTCTGCTCAGGATTTTGTTGATTCGGGAGCAGCTATTAACCTGATGGATTTTGATTTTGCTAAACGTTGTGGGTTTCCCTTGATACCCCTACGGAAGTCTATTCCCCTACTGGGGATTGATTCCACCCCTTTGGCTGAGAATAAACCCCAGTTTTCTACTCAGGTGATAATGAGGTTGAACCTGATCATCAGGAGAGTTACAGATTTTTGGTGCTGTATAATCTGCATGACATTATTGTACTAGGTTTCCCTTGGTTACAGTCTCATAATCCTGTTTTGGATTGGAAATCTGTGTCTGTAACAAGTTGGGGCTGCCAATGTGTTAATGCCAACACTCCTGTTTTTTCTGCCTTTCCTGTTATGTTTTGGTAGCTGAGAAGTGCAGGTAAAAAAGGCAATACACCAGAGCAGTTGGAATCTATGAGATTGCAGTACCCTGACTAACCACCACAACTAGAGGCAGCCGTGGAGCGTTCCTACGTTGGTCCTAGACGCCTCGTCACAGCCTGAGAAACTAACTACACCTAAAGATAGAAATAGGAAAGCTATCTGCCCCGGAGCAGAACCCCAAAGATAATAGAAAGCCCCCAAACATGTAATGGCGGTTAGACAAGATGAAATACTGACACAGAAAGAAAATAGTATGAGCAAACGCTGGGGCCCAAACTAACTAAATAGAAAAGGATAGGAAGGGTACTTACTGCAATCCCAGAAAACCCTGAAAAGCACCAACTCTACTAATTTCAAAAACGCCTGAGATCACACGACCTCTACCACCTAAATTAGTTCTCTGGTGTAACAAAATCAAAACAGCAGCCACTGAAAAAAACTGGAAAAAGCAAAAGTACAAACATCAGTGGCTGAACTAAACTGAGAGGGCAAAAGCCCCCGGAGGGGACCCTGAAGGCCCCCACAGAAGTGCAGGACAAAATGCAAAAATATAGCACAAAAAACAAAAAGAAGAAAATGTCTTATCTGTTAGCAGGAGATGCAGACATGACACAGCAGGCTACAAGGGAAACAGGAATGAAGGATTCAGACCAGAACAATTGATCACGGCAACCCTGATGGGAAGGTGACTCCCTTATATAAGACCAGTCAGTAACACCTGATTCCCAGTCCTCACAATCTTCACTGGACAGACCAGCACCGCTTGTAACCACCAGAGGAAGCCTCTGCTCAGAACTCATCTCAAACCCATTCACAACAGTACCCCCCCTTGAGGAGGGGTCACCGAACCCTCATTTGAGCAACCAGGTCGGTCAGGATGAGTTCTATGATACGCACGGATAAGTCTCCTAGCATGGATGTCTGAAGCAAACACCCAAGAATTGTCTTCCTGACCATAACCTCTCCATTTAACCAAATACTGGAGTTTCCGTCTAGAAAAACGAGAATCTAATATTTCTCAACCACATACTCCAGATTGCCCTCAACCAAAACAGGGTCAGGAGGCACAGCAGCAGGAACCACTGGCTCAACAAACCTCTTCAACAAGGACTTGTGGAACACGTTATGGATCTTAAATGTCCCTGGAAGAAGCAAACGAAAAGAAACAGGATTAATAATCTCCATGATCTTATAAGGTCCAATGAACCTAGGCTTAAATTTAGGAGATGCTACTCTCATAGGAATATTCTTTGAGGACAACCAGACCAAGTCCCCCACTTTAAACCGAGGACCATCAGTCCTATGCCGGTTAGCAAACCGCTGGGCCTTCTCCTGAGAGAGGGACAACCTCTCCACTACCTGGTCCCAAATCTGTTGCATACGCTCCACAACAGAGTCAACACCTGGACAGACAGAAGCCTCCGTCTGTCCTGAAGAAAATCGAGGGTGAAACCCAGAATTACAGAAAAACGGAGACATCAAAGTGGCAGAGCTAGCCCTATTGTTAAGAGCAAACTCAGCCAAAGGCAAAAAAGAGACCCAGTCATCCTGATCAGCAGACACAAAGCATCTTAGATAAGTCTCCAATGTCTGGTTTGTTCTCTCAGTTTGACCATCGGTCTGAGGATGAAATGCCGAGGAGAAAGAAAATTGAACACCCAGTTTAGAACAAAAAGTTCTCCAAAATCTGGAAACAAACTGGACTCCTCTGTCAGACACAATGTTCTCAGGAATGCCGTGTAAACGAACCACGTGCTGAAGGAACAACGGCACCAATTCAGAGGAGGAAGGCAACTTAGGTAATGGCACAAGATGTATCATTTGAAAAACCTATCACAAATTACCCAGATGGTGGTCATTCTCTGAGAAACAGGAAGGTCGGAAATGAAATCCATAGAGATATGGGTCCATGGTCTCTTAGGCACAGGCAATGGCATCAACAAACCACTAGAGCGAGAGCAAGGCTTGGAGCGAGAGCAAGTCCCGCAGGACTGCACAAATTCCCTGACATCACTAGACAAGGTAGGCCACCAAAAGGACCGACTAACCAAGTCTCTGGTACCAAAAATTCCGGGATGCCCAGCCAATGCGCAACAATGAATCTCAGACATCATACTCTTCTTCCACTGGTCCGGGACAAACAATTTTCCAACAGGGCAGCACTCGGGCCTATCCTCCTGACACCCCTCCAGAGCAAGTCTCAAATTGGGCGAGATGGCGGAAAGAACTACACCCTCTTTCAAAATAACAGAAGGATCAGATAACTCAGGAGAGTCCGCAAGGAAACTCCTCGAGAGGGCATCCGCCTTAACATTCTTAGTGCCAGGAAGAAAGGAAACCACAAAATTAAAACGTGTGAAAAACAAGGCCCACCTGGCCTGTCTAGGATTGAGTCGCTTGGCAGATTCCAGATAGACCAGATTCTTATGGTCCGTAAGGACCACCACCTGATGTTTGGCTCCCTCCAGCCAATGTCTCCACTCTTCAAAAGCCCACTTCATGGCCAATAACTCCCGATTACCCACGTCATAATTACGTTCAGTAGGAGAAAATTTTCGAGAGAAAAAGGCACAAGGGTTACTTTTAGAGGTCTCTGGATCTTTTTGGGACAAAACGGCACCTGCCCCAATTTCAGAGGCATCAACCTCCACCTGAAATGGCAGAGAAACATCAGGCTGCCGTAGAACAGGAGCAGAAGTGAATCTCTGCTTAAGTTCCTGAAACGCAGAGACTGCCTCAGGAGGCCAATTCACCACATCAGAACCCTTTCTGGTCAAATCAGTTAATGGTTTAACAATAACCGAGAAATTACCAATAAATTTACGATAAAAATTGGCAAAACCCAAAAATCTCTGAAGAGCCTTTAATGAAGTAGGTTGGATCCAATCACAGATGGCCTGAACCTTGACCGGGTCCATTTCAATAACAGATGGGGACAAAATGAATCCCAGAAATGAGATCCTCTGTACGCCAAAAAGACACTTTGATCCCTTCACATACAGAGCATTCTCTCTCAAAATCTGGAACACAGTTCGAACATGTTTCACATGAGAGTCCCAGTCATTAGAAAAAATCAAGATATCATCCAAATAAACAATCAGAAATTTGTCCACAAAATCTCTGAAAATGTCATTCATGAAGGACTGGAAGACGGAAGGAGCATTAGTGAGCCCAAAGGGCATCACTAGGTACTCAAAATGCCCTTCAGGGGTATTGAATGCCGTCTTCCATTCATCCCCGTGCTTAATGCGAATAAGGTTATACGCCCCCCTGAGGTCAAGCTTGGTAAACCAAGTAGCGTTTTTCACCCTGGAAAACAGGTCAGAAATCAAGGGTAACGGGTATTGATATTTCACAGTAATATTGTTCAAGAGACGATAATCAATACACGGCCTTAATGAACCATCCTTTTTGGCCACAAAGAAAAAACCTGCACCTAAGGGTGAAGAGGATGGTCTGATATGACCCTTCTCCAATGATTCCTTGATATAAGACCGCATAGCGTCATGTTCAGGTACAGACAAGTTAAAAAGGCGACCTTTAGGGAATTTACTACCCGGCACTAATTCAATAGCGCAGTCTTAGCTTCTATGGGGAGGCAAGGATGCAGATTTACTTTCGCTAAACACATCAGAAAAATCAATCAAAAAGTCAGGAACATCCTGAGCCTGGGGGAGGCAGAAAAAACAGGAGTGTTGGTATTAACACATTGGCAGCCCCAACTGGTTACAGACACAGATTTCCAATCCAAAACAGGATTATGAGACTGTAACCAAGGGAAACCCAGCACGATAATGTCATGCAGATTATACAGAACCAAAAATTTGCAGCACTCCTGGTGATCAGGTTCAACCCTCATTATCACCTGAGTAGAAAACTGGGGTTTATTCTCAGCCAAAGGGGTAGAATCGATCCCCAGTAGGGGAATAGACTTCTGTAGGGGTATCAAGGGAAACCCACAACGTTTAGCAAAATCATAATCCATCAGGTTAATAGCTGCTCCAGAATCAACGAAAGCCTGAGCAGAAAATGAGGACAGAGAGCACATCAGAGTGACAGTTAATAAAAACTTAGTCTGAATACTACCCAAGACAACTGAGCGTGCAAAACGTCTTCCCCGCTTAGGGCAGACTGAAATAGCATGAGAGGCGTCACCACAGTAGAAACATAACCCATTGCGCTTTCGAAACTCATGACGCTGTGCCCCAGACACCACTCTATCACACTGCATGGGTTCAGAAGCTGGTTCACAAGGCAACACTATTCCACGCATACTTCTCCGCTCACGCAAACGTCTGTCAATTTGAATCGCTAATGACATAGAATCATTGAGACCAGAGGGGACAGGGAATCCCACCATAACATCCTTTACATTATCTGACAGACCCTTCCGGAAAAGGGCTGCCAAAGCGTCGTCATTCCATTTGGTCAGGACTGCCCACCTACGGAATCTCTGACAGTATAACTCAGCGTCATAAAGCCCCTGATTTAATGCCAACAAGGCTTTTTCAGCTTGATCAGTGACATTAGGCTCATCGTACAATAACCCCAAAGCCTGAAAAAATGCATCAACATCACTCAAAACAGGATCCCCAGGTGTCAGGGTAAAAGCCCAATCCTGAGGATCGCCGCGCAGGAGAGAGATGACAATTTGAACCTGCTGCGCTGCGTTCCCTGAGGACTTAGATTTTAAGGCAAAAAACAATTTACAATTATTCTTGAAATTCTGAAACTTAGCTCGATCCCCTAAAAACAAATCTGGCATGGGAATCCTAGGTTCCACAACAGGCAACCCAGCAAGATAGATAGCAATACTCCGAACCTTAGCGGCAAGCTGATCCACACGGCCAGACAACTGTGCAAACTCCATTGAGAGAAAAGATCCTCCCCAGCACCCAGAGATACAGAGGGAAAAAAAAAAAAAAAAACACAAACAGAAAAATATCTCTGACAACTCTGACAACCTTTTTTCTTTCACAATATTTTTTCCCTTCTGTGAGTACCATACAATTTTAAATTTTGGGCCGGTGATACTGTTATGTTTCGGTAGCTGAGGAGTGCAGGTAAAAAAGGCAATACACCAGAGCAGTTGGAATCTATGAGATTGCAGTACCCTGACTAACCACCACAACTAGAGGCAGCCGTGGAGCGTTCCTACGTTGGTCCTAGACGCCTCGTCACAGCCTGAGAAACTAACTACACCTAAAGATAGAAATAGGAAAGCTATCTGCCCCGGAGCAGAACCCCAAAGATAATAGAAAGCCCCCAAACATGTAATGGCGGTTAGACAAGATGAAATACTGACACAGAAAGAAAATAGTATGAGCAAACGCTGGGGCCCAAACTAACTAAATAGAAAAGGATAGGAAGGGTACTTACTGCAATCCCAGAAAACCCTGAAAAGCACCAACTCTACTAATTTCAAAAACGCCTGAGATCACATGACCTCTACCACCTAAATTAGTTCTCTGGTGTAACAAAATCAAAACAGCAGCCACTGAAAAAAACTGGAAAAAGCAAAAGTACAAACATCAGTGGCTGAACTAAACTGAGAGGGCAAAAGCCCCCGGAGGGGACCCTGAAGGCCCCCACAGAAGTGCAGGACAAAATGCAAAAATATAGCACAAAAAACAAAAAGAAGAAAATGTCTTATCTGTTAGCAGGAGATGCAGAAATGACACAGCAGGCTACAAGGGAAACAGGAATGAAGGATTCAGACCAGAACAATTGATCACCGGCAACCCTGATGGGAAGGTGACTCCCTTATATAAGACCAGTCAGTAACACCTGATTCCCAGTCCTCACAATCTTCACTGGACAGACCAGCACCGCTTGTAACCACCAGAGGAAGCCTCTGCTCAGAACTCATCTCAAACCCATTCACAACACTCTCCCCAGGCTCAGGATGTTCCTGACTTTTTGACTGATTTTTCTGATGTGTTTAGCGAAAGTAAATCTGCATCCTTGCCCCCCCATAGGAGCTATGACTGCGCTATTGAATTAGTGCCTGGTAGTAAATTCCCTAAAGGTCGCCTTTTTAACTTGTCTGTACCGGAACATGACGCTATGCGGTCTTATATCAAGGAGTCATTGGAGAAGAGTCATATCAGACCATCCTCTTCACCCTTGGGTGCCGGTTTTTTCTTTGTGGCCAAAAAGGATGGTTTATTAAGGCCGTGTATTGATTATCGTCTGTTGAACAATATCACTGTGAAATATCAATATCCGTTACCCTTGATTTCTGACCTGTTTTCCAGGGTGAAAAGTGCTACTTGGTTTACCAAGCTTGACCTCAGGGGGGCGTATAACCTTATTCGCATTAAGCACGGGGATGAATGGAAGATGGCGTTTAATACCCCAAAGGGGCATTTTGAGTACCTAGTGATGCCCTTTGGGCTCACTAATGCTCCTTCCGTCTTCCAGTCCTTCATGAATGACATTTTTAGGGATTTTGTGGATAAATTTCTGATTGTTTATTTGGATGATATCTTGATTTTTTCCAATGACTGGGACTCTCATGTGAAACATGTTCGGACTGTGTTCCAGATTTTGAGAGAGAATGCTCTGTATGTGAAGGGATCAAAGTGTCTTTTTGGCGTACAAAGGATCTCATTTCTGGGATTTATTTTGTCCCCATCTGTTATTGAAATGGACCCGGTCAAGGTTCAGGCCATCTGTGATTGGGTCCAACCTACTTCATTAAAGGCTCTTCAGAGATTCTTGGGTTTTGCCAATTTTTATCGAAAATTTATTGGTAATTTCTCGGTTATTGTTAAACCATTGACTGATTTGACCAAAAAGGGTTCTGATGTGGTGAATTGGCCTCCTGAGGCAGTCTCAGGAACTTAAGCAGAGATTCACTTCTGCTCCTGTTCTACGGCAGCCTGATGTTTCTCTGCCATTTCAGGTGGAGGTTGATGCCTCTGAAATTGGGGCAGGTGCCGTTTTGTCCCAAAGAGATCCAGAGACCTCTAAAAGTAACCCTTGTGCCTTTTTCTCTCGAAAATATTCTCCTACTGAACGTAATTATGACGTGGGTAATCGGGAGTTATTGGCCATGAAGTGGGCTTTTGAAGAGTGGAGACATTGGCTGGAGGGAGCCAAACATCAGGTGGTGGTCCTCACAGACCATAAGAATCTGGTTTATCTGGAATCAGCCAAGCGACTTAATCCTAGACAGGCCAGGTAGGCCTTGTTTTTCACACGTTTTAGTTTTGTGGTTTCCTTTCTTCCTGGCACTAAGAATGTTAAGGCGGATGCCCTCTCGAGGAGTTTCCTTGCGGACTCTCCTGAGTTGTCTGATCCTGCTGTTATTTTGAAAGAAGGTGTAGTTCTTTCCGCCATCTCGCCCAATTTGAGACTGGCTCTGGAAGGGTGTCAGGAGGATAAACCCGAGCGCTGCCCTATTGGGAAATTGTTTGTCCCAGACCGGTGGAAAAAGAGTGTGATGTCTGAGATTCATTGTTTCGCTTTGGCCGGTCATCCCGGAATTTTTGGTACCAGAGACTTGGTTAGTCGGTCCTTTTGGTGGCCTACTTTGTCTCGTGACGTCAGGGAATTTGTGCAGTCCTGCGGGACTTGCTCTCGCTCCAAGCCTTGCTCTCGCTCTAGTGGTTTGTTGATGCCATTGCCTGTGCCCAAGAGACCATGGACCCATATCTCTATGGATTTCATTTCCGACCTCCCTGTTTCTCAGAGAATGACCGTTATCTGGGTGATTTGTGATAGGTTTTCCAAAATGATACATCTTGTGCCATTACCGAAGTTGCCTTCCTCCTCCGAATTGGTGCCTTTTAGTGTTGAGCGATACGATACTGCAAATATCGGGTATCGGCCGATATTAGCTGTATCGGCCTTTCGATTCCGAATACCGATATTTTCGTCATATCGAATACCGGAATCGGATTTGTCACTGTCACTGTGAGTGTCCGTCGGTCGGGTCTGTCAGGAGTCAGCGGCACTTACCTGGCAGAAGATCTCCGGCGGTCACGTCCTGGACTGCTTGATGGCCGCCATTATCTTCTCCCTGGCGGTCACATGCAGTTTTTCGCGATAACTGCAGTGACTGCAGGGTAATCCCGGCCGTAAACCAGTCCGATGACGTCACCGCCGGGGAAGCAGGTAATCAGCTGTGCTGCGCCGGGATGACAGGCTCTGCCTGTCATTCTGATGGAGCAGAGCTGGATCGTCGTGGGACACTCGTTACTATGGACTGCGTCGGTCAGGTGGTATCCTTTTTTTTTTTTTTTTTCATTTTTTTACAGATCGATGGCGTCGCAGGATAAGACTGTAATAAAAGTAATGAAAACTGTGTTTTGTTTTGTTTTATTAAATTAAAAAACTTTTTTATGAACATTCACCCGTCCGGGTACATCAACAATGTAACTATTTACATACAGGGACCCTGTCCGGGTTATTTATAATTCTTTGGCAGGGGTGTTCCAGGTACCACCTGGTACTCTTCTGATGCTTGCCAAACATCCGAGGCACCAAGGACCACCAGGACCTGATGACGTCGTGTGGCCTGTACAGTCAAGTCGTGACCCGCTATCTGGGTCTGTGTGGCCACCTCTTTCATCTCCCTCCGGGTCTGGAACCCTATGTCCCGGACTGAACGAACCCCAGGGGGCCTAACAGGCGCCGGGTACGGGCCAGCTATACTTATCATGTCCATAGCTGGGGCTGCTGAGGAGACCACTGAGGGAGGCTGGGGAGATTTACGGCGTGGGGTGGGCACTTTTGCAGAGGCCTGGATGTGGGAGGCTGAAGGCTCCGAGGGTCTCACAGGTTCCTGACACTCTGGGGAGTAGGGGTCGCACCTGGTAACATTTAGGGCGTACCATCCATTGTAACCCCAGTGTCGGGTGTAAGTCACCAAGTCTCCTGGCAACAGGTCCCTCCCCGGGTGTCCTTCTGGGAGGTGAGTCTCCATGTCCCGCCGGGTCACAAAAACTTCTAAATAAAGTCCAGGCTCCTGGATGAAGCCCCAACCACCTTTCAATTTAAAGCTCCGTACTGCACCCTTACGCCGCGGCTCCCACAGGGTTCCTTTATCTTTTCTCATCCGGTCCTTATCTGCCCGGTCCTTCTCCAGCTGACGTTGGCGAAGCTTTTGGGTTTCTCGCTGCTCCCTTTGTCGCTCTGCTTCCCGCTCCCAACGTCTCCACTCTTCCTCCTGACGCCGGTTGTAATTCTCCTCCACCAGCTGCTCCATGTCTCCACCATCAAACTGCAGCTTACAGTGTCCGGTTTGCGGCAGCTCTCCTGCGCCCCCCAGTCCTGGCGGCGCTCACCTGCGGAGGAAGCAGCCGGCTCTGGAACAGATGACAGTCGGGGCTCCGGTACAGGCAGGTAGACCTCTGGTGCCTGCGCGGCCTCCTCCATGAGGACGGGTGTCGCTTCTTCTGTCTCAGCGACGGGGGCAGACAGCGGGATCTGGGGTGCTGCCGGTGCAGAGTTTTTTGCAGGAACGGGTGCCTCCACTGCGACAACGTCAACCGGATCACATTGCAAGGGCTCCTCTACTAGAACGGGTGCCTCACCTTCCGGTACAGACACTTCAGGTAAGAGGGATTGGCGCCGCTCCAAGTTTAGTTTTAGGGCACGCCAGCTGGCTTCCATCCTGGCGACCTCCTCCCGGTGCCGGGCCAGGCCTCTTAGGGTATCCTCCGCTTCTTGCAGCGTAGGAGGGTTTCCAGGCCGGGTGCCCAACGGTGGTTCCGTGGCGATCGGGTCGCTTCCGTGGGGGGAGAGCTCTGACTGCTCCATCCCTTCACACTTCTGCTCGTGTCCATTAGCCATCTCTGCCAAGTCACATGTGTCATTAGCATCTGGAGAGGGCCCCTCTTTTGTAGGGAGGCGGGACCTTCGTGTTAGTTTCCGCACACTGAGGAGGATGAGGAGGCGGAACTGAAGAGCTGTGGGGCACGATGTTACATTGCAGTACCATTTACAGTGGTCGGCCATCGTTTTCGCGCCACTGAGTGAGTGTACACCCCCGAAGAGCACGCCCTTCTTCTTCACCAGTGCCTCGTCGTGACGCAGATATGGCTGAAAAATGGCAAATACATTCTCTGATGATTTTAGCAATTCTCAAGCACAAAACCAGCTCAATTCAGGCACACAGGACTCGCTTATAGCGAGCTACAGAATCCTGTTCGTGACGCCCAAGTTGAGTCGCACAGAGCCAGAGGTTTTGGGGGTACTCGGCACCGAGCCCATCGACTTCTATGGGGTATGTCACGGCTTTACCCGGCAATTGAATCAGAGTCTATTTTACTATGTAGAAGTGTATAAACTATAAATATATGTATATATATGTCACAATGACATGTATATATATATGTATTCTATGTGTGTATATTTGTGTTTACAACGAAAGAAAGGTTTTTTTTTGTTGCGATATTTTGTTCCCATAGACTTACATGGGACTTCCGGTATCAGAATCGGATATCGACGATATTTAGTGATATCGGCGATACCATTTCGATATTTTTAGATATCGAGCAATATCGCTCAACACTAGTGCCTTTGTTCCTTCAGCACGTGGTTCGGTTACACGGCATTCCTGAGAACATTGTGTCTGACAGAGGAGTCCAGTTTGTTTCCAGATTTTGGAGGACTTTTTGTTCTAAACTTGGTGTTCAATTGTCTTTCTCCTCGGCTTTTCATCCTCAGACCAATGGACAAACTGAGAGAACAAACCAGACATTGGAGACTTATCTGAGATGCTTTGTGTCTGCTGATCAAGATGACTGGGTCTCTTTTTTGCCTTTGGCTGAGTTTGCTCTTAATAATAGGGCTAGCTCTGCCACTTTGATGTCTCCATTTTTCTGCAATTTTGGGTTTCACCCTCGATTTTCTTCGGGACAGACGGAGGCTTCTGTCTGTCCAGGTGTTGACTCTGTTGTGGAGCGTATGCAGCAGATTTGGGACCAGGTAGTGGAGAGGTTGTCCCTCTCTCAGGAGAGGGCCCAGCGGTTTGCCAACCGGCATAGGACTGATGGCCCTCGGTTTGAAGTGGGGTACTTGGTCTGGTTGTCCTCAAGAAATATCCCTATGAGAGTTGCATCTCCTAAGTTTAAGCCTAGGTTCATTGGACCTTATAAGATCATGGAGATTCTTAATCCTGTTTCCTTTCGTTTACTTCTTCCATGGACATTTAAGATCCATAACGTGTTCCACAAGTCCTTATTGAAGAGGTTTGTCGAGCCAGTGGTTCCAATGGCTGCGCCTCCTGACCCTGTTTTGGTTGAGGGCAATCTGGAGTATGTGGTTGAGAAAATATTGGATTCTCGTTTTTCTAGACGGAAACTCCAGTATTTGGTTAAGTGGAGAGGTTATGGTCAGAAGGACAATTCTTGGGTGTTTGCTTCGGACATCCATGCTAGGAGACTGATCCGTGCGTATCACAGAGCTCATCCTGACCCCTCCTCAAGGGGGGGTACTGTTGTGAATGTGTTAGATATTAATTCTGAGCAGAAGCTCCCTCTGGTGGTTACAAACAGTACTGAACCATTCAATGAGGATTGGCAATCAGGAGTTACAGACTGGTCTTATATAAGGGAGGTTCCCTCCCATCATGGTTGCCGGTGAGCAATTGTTCTTGTCTCAACTGTGGTTCCTGGTTCACTTGGAAGCTTGCTGAGTCTTGCCTCTTCTCCTGCTCTCAGATAAGATATTTTCTGTTTTTTGTTTTTGTGCTTACCATTTTCATATTTCTCTGCATTTCTGTGAGGTTAGCCAGGTCTCCCCCCCCCCCCCGGGGGGATTGGGCTCCTCTCAGTTCTTCTGAATCCTCTGTTATTTGTTCATTTGCCTTTTCCAGTTTTTTCAGTGGCTGCGGCTTAGTTTTGTTACACCAGAGAACTAATTTAGGTGGTAGAGGTCGTGTGATCTCAGGTGTTTTTGCAATTAGTAGAGTTGGTATTTTTTAGGGTTTTTTGGATTGCAGTAAGTGTCCTTCCTATCCTTTTCTGTCTAGGAAGATTGGGCCCCAACGTTTGCTCATTCTATTTTCTGTCTGTCTGTATTTCCTCTTGTCTAACCGCCATTACATGTTTGGGGGCTTCCTATTTTCTTCGGGGATCTGCTCCGGGGCAGATAGCTTTACTCTTTCTATCTTTAGGTGTAGTTAACCTCTCAGGCTGTGACGAGGCGTCTAGGACCAACGTAGGAACGCTCCACGGCTGCCTTTAGTTGTGGTGGTTAGTCAGGGTACTGCAATCCAGTAGATTCCAACCTCTCTGGTGTATTGCCGTTTTTGCCTGCTCTCCTCAGCTACCAAATCATAACAGGGGGCACAAAATAAATGCACCCTCCCTAGGCTATTATTATCTGCCCCCACTCGCTGGCTTTATCTGTCTGGTTGAGAAAATACAGCGGGAGCCCACGCATTTTTTACAACAAATTTACACCTTTAATTAACCCCTACATGTGTGAAATTTTGCACACAGCCACTCATGTAATTGTTAGTGAAAACCATATATCAAAATACATGAAATGACATGGTTAACTGTATGTAAACCATGTGTCATTTCATGTCGGGTTCTGTAATTTTACAAAAGCCGGCAATTGAATTAGCGGCTATTATACTACAGTCATGGCCAAAAGTTTTGAGAATGACACAAATATTATATTTTCACATGATCTGCTGCCCTCTGGTTTTTATGTGTGTTTGACAGATGTTTTTATCACAGACAGAAATTTAATAATTGTAAA
>JARQOD010000001.1:713176907-713299314 GCA_033576555.1 Oophaga sylvatica
CGGTGCCGGGCATGGCTGCTGTGTGCCGGGGCATTGTGCCAGCGGTGCCGGGCATGGCTGCTGTGTGCCGGGGCATTGTGCCAGCGGTGCCGGGCATGGCTGCTGTGTGCCGGGGCATTGTGCCAGCGGTGCCGGGCATGGCTGCTGTGTGCCGGGGCATTGTGCCAGCGGTGCCGGGCATGGCTGCTGTGTGCCGGGGCATTGTGCCAGCGGTGCCGGGCATGGCTGCTGTGTGCCGGGGCATTGTGCAGCAGGTGCCGAGGCATGGCTGCTGTGTGCCGGGGCATTGTGCCAGCGGGCCGGGCATGGCTGCTGTGTGCGGGGCATTGTGCCAGCGGTGCCGGGCATGGCTGCTGTGTGCCGGGGCATTGTGCCAGCGGTGCCGGGCATGGCTGCTGTGTGCCGGGGCATTGTGCCAGCGGTGCCGGGCATGGCTGCTGTGTGCCGGGGCATTGTGCCAGCGGTGCCGGGCATGGCTGCTGTGTGCCGGGGCATTGTGCCAGCGGTGCCGGGCATGGCTGCTGTGTGCCGGGGCGGAGAGCACCGCGATGTACAGGCAGAGATGTGCTATATACTCCGGGCAGGAGGTCAGATATGGAGCCGGTCTCTATATATCATTCTTAGGATTATATGCTGCCCGGTCTATAGAGGGATAAATAGCGAGAACTGTTACATGCTGCCCGGTCTGTACAGTACAATAGTGAAGTGCTGAATATTCTATCATGCGCCGCTCTGTGTGCCCACAATACTATGGCACTCACTGCCCGGTCTAGGTACAGTCCATGACACTAGTTATGTAGCGCTCGGTGTATACAGTACTATAGCACTAGTCAGTCCTAGCACTCACTGCCCGGTCTAGGTACAGTCCATGACACTAGTTATGTAGCGCTCGGTGTATACAGTACTATAGCACTAGTCAGTCCTAGCACTCACTGCCCGGTCTAGGTACAGTCCATGACACTAGTTATGTAGCGCTCGGTGTATACAGTACTATAGCACTAGTCAGTCCTAGCACTCACTGCCCGGTCTAGGTACAGTCCATGACACTAGTTATGTAGCGCTCGGTGTATACAGTACTATAGCACTAGTCAGTCCTGGCACTCACTGCCCGGTCTAGGTACAGTCCATGACACTAGTTATGTAGCGCTCGGTGTATACAGTACTATAGCACTAGTCAGTCCTAGCACTCACTGCCCGGTCTAGGTACAGTCCATGACACTAGTTATGTAGCGCTCGGTGTATACAGTACTATAGCACTAGTCAGTCCTAGCACTCACTGCCCGGTCTAGGTACAGTCCATGACACTAGTTATGTAGCGCTCGGTGTATACAGTACTATAGCACTAGTCAGTCCTAGCACTCACTGCCCGGTCTAGGTACAGTCCATGACACTAGTTATGTAGCGCTCGGTGTATACAGTACTATAGCACTAGTCAGTCCTGGCACTCACTGCCCGGTCTAGGTACAGTCCATGACACTAGTTATGTAGCGCTCGGTGTATACAGTACTATAGCACTAGTCAGTCCTAGCACTCACTGCCCGGTCTAGGTACAGTCCATGACACTAGTTATGTAGCGCTCGGTGTATACAGTACTATAGCACTAGTCAGTCCTAGCACTCACTGCCCGGTCTAGGTACAGTCCATGACACTAGTTATGTAGCGCTCGGTGTATACAGTACTATAGCACTAGTCAGTCCTAGCACTCACTGCCCGGTCTAGGTACAGTCCATGACACTAGTTATGTAGCGCTCGGTGTATACAGTACTATAGCACTAGTCAGTCCTAGCACTCACTGCCCGGTCTAGGTACAGTCCATGACACTAGTTATGTAGCGCTCGGTGTATACCCATAGCACAGTCCAGTGGCTGATGGCACGCCTTGTGATAGCCCGGGCTAGTTGTTATATAATGCTCAGGGCTTCATACAGATTATTACGCTGCTGTAAATACTCTGTGTAGGAAGGACCATGTGTAACTCATTTGTCTGTACTATACATATAAATCTATGTCTCTGTTATAATAACTACTTACTGGTGTATTAAATTCAGTAGAATTGATATATTTATCATATACATAGTCTGTCATCATCATATTATGTATAAGTATGATCTAGCTGTAATCTGTATACAGATAAATCATGTCTGCATTCATTTGGCATTTTCTAGCTCTCTATTTATCATTACATAATCCATTGTCTTTAATACAGATTATAGTGTCTATATTCTAAATCATAGATAATCTCCATTCCCATGGACTAGTCCTCGTCTGTATTTATTCTGTATTTATATAATACTCCTTCCCATGGACTAGTCCTCAGTCTTATTTATCTCTGTATTATATATATATCCTCCATTCCCATAGTCCTGTCATATTACCTCATATACACATCCTCCATCCCATAGTCCCTGCCCATATACCAATCACACATCCTCCATCCCATAGTCCTGTGCCCATATACCCATCACACATCCCCCATCCCATAGTCCTGTGCCCATATACCCATCATACATATCCTTCATCCCATAGTCCCGTGCCCATACACCCATCACACATCCTCCATCCCATAGGCCTGTGCCCATATATCCATCACACATCCTCCATCCCATAGTCCTGTGCAAATATATACATCACACATCCTCCATCCCATAGTCCTGTGCCCATATACCCATCATACACATCCTCCATCCCATAGTCCTGTGCCCATATACCCATCACACATCCTCCATCCCATAGTCCTGTGCCCATATACCCATCATACACATCCTCCATCCCATAGTCCTGTGCCCATATACCCATCACACATCCTCCTTCCCATAGTCCTGAGCCGGGTGGCGCTGAGCAGGGAGTTCCTGGAGATGTGCTGTTATGTAACCTGGCAGTGCGGCTCTGTGTGCTGCCGCTGATGATGTGATTTTCTACGCTGGTAACAATAGAGCGCGGCAGTAATAGAGGAGGGGGTGATTCATTTCTGTCATGTGCTCTCTGCTCCTGTCTGGGGGGCAGACAATGGCTGGAGCTTATGTTCCCGGGGATGCTAGATTTCTCCCACCCGGTCAGTGTCTGCTGAGGTGTGAATGGCCGTGTTGTGACTGACGTGCGTGGAACATTAGCCCGGACAATGGCCGCACTCGGGGGACACACAGTACATGACAATGAGAGCAACAGCCGCTTGTTGTGATTGAGGGCTGAGCACGTGAATGGGAGGCAGCAGGGAGGAGCGGCGCGGCCGGGCTCCGCATTCCTTTGTTCTCCTGCAGGGAAGCGTACAGCCGTTCCCCTCCGTGTGTGCCCCTCCGTGTGTACCCCCCTCCATGTGTGCCTGCTGCTGCGTGTCTGTGTGAGGGGGATATGTTGCAGCGCTGTGCCTGCAGACTACTGCTCCCAGCATGGCTTCTGCATTAGCAGTCATTCCATTCTAGCCCTTGTTGTCTTTGTTCTGCTTGGCACATATATATGTGTATATATTAGGTATAACATATCAGCATTATAGCTGGTGATTATTGGATCAGCTCTGTAGAAACAGATCTCCTTACATATAATATAGTAACTGTGTGTCTATTAGTACAGGGATCATCTAGAAGCATTTTATTTGTTCTATATACACCTATATTTACTAAGCCATCGTCACTAGTGATTTAGTGTCCTCCATGACCAGACGGCAAATATTTTTTTACTTTTCAGCACAATTTAAAGCATCAAGGTTTAGACTGACTCAATGGAGCCTCCTCAGCCATGGCACGGTTGTGTAACATCCATTACATAACACTGCTTTGTGCCACAAGATGGCCTGGCAACCGGCCCTCATGGGAAACAATATATGGAAAGGTTGGCACTAACGTCTTGCCACTCTCCTATTACTACACCTGTTGCTTACGTACACTTCCTCGGATCCTACCACCATTATGATGTGTGCGCGTGTGTGTGTGTGTATATATATATATATATATATACACTGTATTTATGTGTGTGTAATATATGTGTGTGTATGATATGTGTGCGTGTATATACTGTATATGTACGTGTATCAGTGTAGTGTATGTATGTATATCTGTGTAATATATTTGTGTATGTAAATAATTGTGTGTGTGTGTAATATATGTATATACGTGTGTATATAATATTGTGTGTTCATCTGTGTAATATGTGTGTAATATATATCTACAGTCATGGCCAAAAGTTTTGAGAATGACACAAATATTATATTTTCACATAATCTGCTGCCCTCTGGTTTTTATGTGTGTGTTTGACAGATGTTTTTTTCACAGACAGAAATATAATAATTGCAAACATATGAGTAACAAAAGCTTATATTGACAGTTAGAATGAGTTAATGCAGCAAGTCAATATTTACAGTGTTTACCCTTCTTCTTCAGGACCTCTGCAATTCTCCCTGGCATGCTCTCAATCAACTTCTGGACCAAATCCTGACTGATAGCAGTCAATTCTTGCAGTCAATTCTTGCACAATCAATGCTTTCATTTTGTCAGAAGTTTTAGGTTTTTGTTTGTCCACCCGTCTCTTGATGATTGACCACAAGTTCTCAATGGGATTAAGATCTGGGGAGTTTCCAGGCCATGGACCCAAAATCTCTATGTTTTGTTCACTGAGCCATTTAGTTATCACCTTTGCTTTATGGCAAGGTGCTCCATCATGCTGGAAAAGGCATTGTTGATCTCCAAACTTCTCTTGGAGGGTTGGGAGAAGTTGCTCTTGGAGGACATTCTGGTACCATTCTTTATTCATGGCTGTGTTTTTAGGCAAGACTGTGAGAGAGCCGATTCCCTTGGCTGAGAAGCAACCCCACACATGAATGGTTTCAGGATGCTTAACAGTTGGCATGAGACAAGACTGGTGGTAGCGCTCACCTTGTCTTCTCCGAATAAGGCGTTTTCCTGATGTCCCAAACAATCGAAAAGGGGATTCATCAGAGAAAATAACTTTACCCCAGTCCTCAGCAGTCTACTGCCTGTACCTTTTGCAGAATATCAGTCTGTCCATGATGTTTTTTCTGGAGAGAAGTGGCTTCTTTGCTGCCCTCCTTGAGACCAGGCCTTGCTCCAAGAGTCTCCGCCTCACAGTGCGTGCAGATGCACTCACACCTGCCTGCTGCCATTCCTGAGCAAGCTCTGCACTGCTGGTAGCCCGATCCCGCAGCTGAAACACTTTTAAGAGACGGTCCTGGCGCTTGCTGGTCTTTCTTGGGCGCCCTGAAGCCTTTTTGGCAACAATGGAACCTCTCTCCTTGAAGTTCTTGATGATGCGATAGATTGTTGACTGAGGTGCAATCTTTCTAGCTGCGATACTCTTCCCTGTTAGGCCATTTTTGTGCATTGCAATGATGACTGCACGTGTTTCTTTAGAGATAACCATGGTTAACAGAAGAGAAACAATGATGCCAAGCACCAGCCTCCTTTTAAAGTGTCCAGTGGTGTCATTCTTACTTAATCATGACAGATTGATCTCCAGCCATGTCCTCATCAACACCCACACATGTGTTAATGGAGCAATCACTGAAAAGAGGTTAGCTGGTCCTTTTAAGGCAGGGCTGCAATGATGTTGAAATGTGTTTTGGGGGATAAAGTTCATTTTCTAGTCAAATATTGACTTTGCAAGTAATTGCTGTTAAGCTGATCTCTCTTTATAACATTCTGGAGTATATGCAAATTGCCATTAGAAAAAGTGAAGCAGTAGACTTTGTAAAAATTAATATTTGTGTCATTCTCAAAACTTTTGGCCATGACTGTACAGGTCCTTCTCAAAAAATTAGCATATAGTGCTAAATTTCATTATTTTCCATAATGTAATGATTAAAATTAAACTTTCATATATTTTAGATTCATTACACACCAACTGAAATATTTCAGGTCTTTTATTGTTTTAATACTGATGATTTTGGCATACAACTCATGAAAACCCAAAAATCCTGTCTCAAAAAATTAGCATATCAAGAAAAGGTTCTCTAAACGAGCTATTACCCTAATCATCTGAAGCAACTAATTAACTCTAAACACATGCAAAAGATTCCTGAGGCTTTTAAAAACTCCCTGCCTGGTTCATTACTCAAAACCGCCATCATGGGTAAGACTGCCGACCTGACTGATGTCAAGAAGGCCATCATTGACACCCTCAAGCAAGAGGGTAAGACCCAGAAAGAAATTTCTCAACAAATAGGCTGTTCCCAGAGTGCTGTATCAAGGCACCTCAATGGGAAGTCTGTTGGAAGGAAACAATGTGGCAGAAAACGCTGTACAACGAGAAGAGGTGACCGGACCCTGAGGAAGATTGTGGAGAAGGACCGATTCCAGACCTTGGGGGACCTGCGGAAGCAGTGGACTGAGTCTGGTGTAGAAACATCCAGAGCCACCGTGCACAGGCGTGTGCAGGAAATGGGCTACAGGTGCCGCATTCCCCAGGTAAAGCCACTTTTGAACCAGAAACAGCGGCAGAAGCGCCTGACCTGGGCTACAGAGAAGCAGCACTGGACTGTTGCTAAGTGGTCCCAAGTACTTTTTACTGATGAAAGCAAATTTTGCATGTCATTCGGAAATCAAGGTGCCAGAGTCTGGAGGAAGACTGGGGAGAAGGAAATGCCAAAATGCCTGAAGTCCAGTGTCAAGTACCCACAGTCAGTGATGGTGTGGGGTGCCATGTCAGCTGCTGGTGTTGGTCCACTGTGTTTCATCAAGGGCAGGGTCAATGCAGCTAGCTATCAGGAGATTTTGGAGCACTTCATGCTTCCATCGGCTGAAATGCTTTATGGAGATGAAGATTTCATTTTTCAGCACGACCTGGCACCTGCTCACAGTGCCAAAACCACTGGTAAATGGTTTACTGACCATGGTATTACTGTGCTCAATTGGCCTGCCAACTCTCCTGACCTGAACCCCATAGAGAATCTGTGGGATATTGTGAAGAGAAAGTTGAGAGACGCAAGACTCAACACTCTGGATGAGCTTAAGGCCGCTATCAAAGCATCCTGGGCCTCCATAACACCTCAGCAGTGTCACAGGCTGATTGCCTCCATGCCACGCCGCATTGAAGCAGTCATTTCTGCAAAAGGATTCCCGACCAAGTATTGAGTGCATAACTGAACATTATTATTTGATGGTTTTTTTAATTTTTTTTTTTAAACACTTTTATTTTATTGGACGGTTGAAATATGCTAATTTTTTGAGACAGGATTTTTGGGTTTTCAAGAGCTGTATGCCAAAATCATCAGTATTAAAACAATAAAAGACCTGAAATATTTCAGTTGGTGTGTAATGAATCTAAAATATTTGAAAGTTTAATTTTAATCATTACATTATGGAAAATAATGAAATTTAGCACTATATGCTAATTTTTTGAGAAGGACCTGTATGTGTATATACTGTGTGTGTATATCTATGTAATGTGTGTGTATGTATATGCACGTGTAATATGTGCGTGGGTATATAATTGTGTGTATTATATGTATATGTGTGTGTGTATGTAGATATATATGTGTGTTATGTATATATTTTATGTTATTGATGTTTATTCTGCTACATTAGGAACAATTCTTCCTGTTTCCAACCTCATGGGATAGGATGTGAATACTTGGCTCCAACTGACAACTTCGAACATCCCATACAAATTAGAAGGTTGGACGGCCTCATTGAAATCAGCAGAAATGAAATAAACCTTTGGTTGTTAGTCCATGCTGGGAGTTGTAGTTTTGCAGCAGCTGAAGAGTGATAGTCTGGAGGCCATTGTCCTCCATTGTGTGGAGTCACTGAAATAGGTTAGGTAGCTCTTATGCACATCAGCCTCCACCTCTAGGTTCACATATGGAATATATACATGATTCCACAAATATGAATGGACTTTCCCTAGAAAGAATGTGAAAATGCATACCATGTCCTTAAATTAAAGTGTGAGACAGAATATGTCAGCGTGGGAGGGAGAGGCTGCATATTTGACATGACTCTTGTAACCTAAACCTTCAATGAGAAGTTTTTCATTCAAAACAAAGCGGCCTGGTGGATTCTCTGGCCCTATAACAAGTGGTGAGCTAGCCATGCTGAGCTATAGCCGTGGTTATCTATCCATGCTGAGCCAGCCATGGGGAGCTAGAGTTGATGAGCTATCAGTGGTGACGAGCTATCTATGCTGAGCCAGCCGTGGTCATCTGTGGTAAGCTATCCATGCTGAGCAATCTGTGGTGAGCTAGCCGTGGTTATCTGTTTTGAGCCAGCCGTGGTTAGCTATCCATGATGAACTAGCCGTGGTTAGTTATCCGTTCTGAGCTAGCTGTGGTTATCTGTGGTGAGCTAGCCGTAGTAAGCTATCCGTGATGAGCTAGCTGTGCTGAACTAGCCGTGGTTATCTGTGCTGAGCTAGCCGTGGTTAGCTATGCATGCTGAGCTAGCTGTAGTGAGCTAGCCTAGCCAGCTGGGGCGCTATCTCCCATTTTCCATTCCAGTCTACTGCTCAGGATCACCCAGTGCTAATCAGTTATGAAATATGATCTTGGAGACAGGATAACACTGTTTGTTTGCACAGAGCGGGCAAGGCAGCTCTGGAGAAGGGAGGGATGCTTTGCCAGTCACGTATTCCCAATGTTTGTGTGTAGTCGTTCATTAACATTGCAATCCACAGACCAGGGAGAGATGGGAACTCTCATCCTCCCCACTGTTACAGAGGAAAACAACTTCATAAAACTTTCAGCGCAAGAGTAAATATACTGAGCATTACAATTGCATTGACTTAGACAACTATACAGTTTATAATCTATGGAAAAAACTAAACAAATTACAAGGACGAATAATTGATGATCAAGTATCTTAAGATAGTTCCTGATCATTGTTCCATAAAAACTGCCATGTTCAGCTGACGAGAGAGATGAACACCTGTCATCGGCTGGTAGGATCATTTGTGTAGGCATATCAATCATCATTGCAGGCAGCACATCACCCAACGTAAACAGGGAATGTGCAGTTGACAATATGCGTGCTGTATGGGGACTGAACGATTTTGTACTTTCCCCTAACAATTTGTATCGGACAATGACAGACTGAAACAGGTTTTGCTCAACAATATAATTCCCTGTATTTCGTACCATCCTTGACAGGGACCATTTTCCCTGTCCCTGCTGCCAAAAAATATCCCCACAGTATGATGCTGCCACCACCATGTTTCACTGTGTGGATGGTGCTCTTGGAGTGACAGACATAACGTTTACCTTGGTGATCACAGCACCTACATAGCACCTGCTCGGCCCTTATTCACATTGAGGTCATTTTTGACACGTGGTAAGGTTTTAATACTAGAGGTTAGGACTGTCCTGACTGGGTACACCTTTGTGCTGCTGGGATGGCTTTTTTACGCTTTTTTGATGAAAAGCAAGTGTTTACTAAGCATGCTACTTTCGTTATATGCACTGTTGCTTTTTACTTACAGCAGGGTATATGTTCATTTTGTTTCTATCTTAGGTTTTAGCACCAACATATTCAGCAGAGAAGTAGCAAGAACATGCTATAATCATATCACACATGGGAGCACGCTAGCCAGTCATATAAGCTAATCATGCACATTAGACTAATGTGGGTCGGACCACAGATTTCAGCAGGACCAGTTGGCCATCTTTTGTGCATGGGGATATTTCAACTTTCCCGAAAGGGCAGATATCAAGGAAAATGGATCAGGATGTTGGATATCAACATGGCCATTTCTTTTAGTCTCAGAGGGACAAGCTGCCATCAGATGTGTCTGGCAGCTGCACATATGCATGTATGGGAAGTTTGCCAGCTGGACCAGCGTGTGGCCGACCCACGGCTATCAGCCAGTCTACTCGGTCACCAGGTACTGCCAATATGATTAGATCGATCTATTATGTAAGATGGCAGCCCCTTTATTATGGCGCCAGAGTGACCCGTCAGTAGCTTGTCTGTACACATTGACTGTATGGACATTATAGGGGGCTGTGTCTGAGGAACATGGTTCTCCTCCTCGAACAAGTCATTACAGGTCACGTTTTAGCTGGGCAACTAAAGCTCTGTAAATGTTAGCTTGTAGTAACTGATGAAAGTGAAAAGTACAGCGAAAGCGGGATTTCCTACTCCACTTGTAGAACTGGTTTGGATTCAGCAGTTGTGAGGGAATTCTGCGATGAAGTCATTCTTGTGCTCCTTGCGTTGCCAAAGCTAGGGAACTGCCAGGCGTTACGTGAGTTGTACACATTTGTGATGTCTGTGTACATAGGAACGTTTCATTTTCAGTGACTAAAATGTTCTGAGACGTAACAACAATAGAGATATCTTATTGTTCTCCCACTAGGGTTAATTGTGTCAGACATTGCCGGATAGGGACCTAATACTAGCAGTGTTAATGTCCTTACCTGTCCTGAAGAGAGGGACAGCACCTTCAGACCTGTCCAATAAAACAGGTGAGTGAGGGGCCCTCATATGAGACCGATCCCATCCTTTATATGGGTTGGTATTTATTCAGTGCTTCAGCCACAGAAAATACTACTGTGGTTCGTGGGTGGGAAGCGTTTAGATCCCAGCAGTAAAATATCAGTTATAAAGCATGATTTGGAATTTACAATGTCTGACTTCTTTTTTTCCTGACATTTGCTCTCAGACGAAGGTAGGACAACGCCATACAAATTCAACCAGCCATCAGCCACATTTGGCGTTCCAGCTGCTATGAAATTACAACTCCTGACATGCCTTGAAAGCCGTCAGGTATCCTTGAGATGTTTGGGGTTGTTCTGGGTCACATTTTAGTGAAGAGAACATGGATGCTGGGACTATACGGTGACTTTGGCCATGGCAGAGATTGCTGTGTGTCACTGCTACATCACACCACAACACGAGTGAATGACAAGCCCTTCAGAATCAAGTTGGGCCTGATTTTTTGTGGATTACCTGTCGCGGTACCCTAGAGGTCACAGTATGACTCCATTCACATAGCAATTTTTGGCCAAGTGATCCGTGTTGAAGCTAAAGTTGTCATGAATCCCTAACCTAACTGCAGCTGACAATCTAGAGAACTGTGCATGTCCAACTAAAATGGAAGAGTTCAGGGAAGGACCTTTTCAAGTAAAGGGCTGTTATATGGTTTGTGGTGTGGAGGAACTTGACCTTTAAGCATACATGTCCTATCAAGTAACTTTTTAAAATAAGCTGTTTTATGTGTATATGAGGAACGTTTCAGGCCATTGTATGACTTGTAGCCTGCATTTTTTTTTTCAAAAATTTTCTCTTCTACAGACTGTCTTAATTTTTAGTTCTCTCTGAGCTAGTGGGTAGAGCTAACTACTGTGTCTCCCACGTACAGCAGAGAGAGAGAGAAATGGATTCCTGCTCTCCTTTAGGCTATGTGCACACGTCGTGGATTTAGATGCGGATCCGCAGCGTTTTTGGACGCACGGATTCGCATCAAATCCGCTGTGTACAGTAGTGCACAGCCAATGTAAGTCTATGGGAAATGGACATTTGTGCACATGCTGCGGAAAAATACGTGCGGATTTGCAGCGTTTTTTTTTTCTGCAGCATCTCAATTCTTTGTGCGGATGTGCAGCGTTTCTGCACCCATTGACTTGCATAGAGTCGGGCACATCCGCAGCTAAACCGCAGGTCTAAAAAAGATCTGCGGTTTTGCTGCGGGTGAAACGCTGCAGATCGGGAGGAGGGAAGTGTGTGGGCAGTGACTGCGTGTCTGTGTAAGCAGCCATTGTCTGATGGGACTACTGCTCCCATCCAGCAATGAATGCTCACAGTGACAGCATTGCCAATGATGGGAAAGTTGTTTTATCAGACAAGGGCTGTGATCAGTAGTAAAAAAAAAAACAAACAAAAAAAAAAACAAAACATACATATAACATACATATAACATACAACACATAACAGTACATACTTACCAATCACCTAGTCCACGACACCCTCGTCTCCTTTAATAAAAACAAACTAAAAAAAACAACATATACTTTCCGCCGTAGTCCAGTTATTAACGAGTGTCCCACGACGATCATCCGATGTCAGTGTTCTACACCGGAGATGTCAGTGCTCTACAGGGGCCCTGCGATGAACTGACAGCGGAGTTAATCCTCCGCTGCTGCCAGTAGAGAGGTCATTTAAGTTCATTCTCTCACCCGGCAACGCTGTGTGAGAAAACTACACGGCAGTGGGAAGAGAGGGGCTAAGTGACGTAATTGGCACATCTTACAGATGCACCATTTCTGGGGTGGCTGCGGGCTGGTGTTTGAAGCCAGGGAGGGGCAAATATCCATGGCCCCTTCCTAGGCTATGAATAACAGCCCGCAACTGTCTGCATAGCATTTCTGGCTATTAATTATAGGGTGACCCCACGTAATTTTTTTTTTTTTTGGAGGGCCCCCATATTTTAATAGCCAGTAAAGGCTATGCAGACAACTGCGGGCTGATATTCATAGCCTGGGAAGGGGCCATGGGTTTTGCCCCTTCCCAGGCTATAAACATCGGCCCCCAGTCACTGGCTTTCCCTCTCTGGACTTGAACATTGCGTGGGAGCCCACACAATTTTTTTTAAATTAAAACACATATTGCGTTTAAGGCCGGGATCACACTTTACGAGAAACTCACACGAGTCTCGCACATTCATACTTGCACTGCCGCCGGCACTCGGGACCGGAATGTGCGGCTGCATGTATTTCTCTGGTCCGAGTACCGGCGGCGGTGCCGAGTATTGAGATGCGAGACTTGTGAGAGTTTTTCTTAAGTGTGACCCCGGCCTGACGCATATTTTTTCTATCTATCGATATGGGATAGATATATGATTGATAGAAAGAAGGAATGAAATAGATATATCTACAGATCTATCCCATATCTATCTTATCTGTCTATCTGTGTGTAATGGAGTGTGGGTTGGACAAATGTAAAAGAGGAGGTTGGACGAGAAATGACATCACAAATCTTTTTTTTTTTTTGTTAAATAACATCTTTATTTCGCTTACAAAAACACATACAAATCAGCATAAAAAAAAGAATGGAAATCTACAGTACAGACCAAAAGTTTGGACACACCTCATTCAAAGATTTTTCTGTATTTTCATGACTATGAAAATTGTAGAATCACACTGAAGGCATCAAAACTATGAATTAACATGTGGAATTATACATTACACTTTACAAAAAAGTGTGAAACAACTGAAAATATGTCTTATATTCTAGGTTTTTCAAAGTAGCCACCTTTGCTTTGATTACTGCTTTGCACGCAGAAAAGCTGAACGGATGGACTCTACATGCCTGGTTCCCACCGTGAAGCATGGAGGAGGAGGTGTGATGATGTGGGGGTGCTTTGCTGGTGACACTGTTGGGGATTTATTCAACAGTGAAGGCATACTGACCCAGCATGGCTACCACAGCATGTTGCAGCAGCATGTGGTTCCATCCGGTTTGCGTTTAGTTGGACCATCATTTATTTTTCAACAGGACAATGACCCCAAACACACCTCCAGGCTGTGTAAGGGCTATTTGACCAAGAAGGAGAGTGTTGGGGTGCTACGCCAGATGACCTGGCCTCCACAGTCACCAGACCTGAACCCAATCGAGATGGTTTGGGGTGAGCTGGACCGCTCACCACTTCAATTTTGAATAAATCCCCAACAGTGTCACCAGCAACGCACCCCCACACCATCACACCACCTCCTCCATGCTTCACAGTGGGAACTAGGCATGTAGAGTTCATCTGTTCACCTTTTCTGCGTGCAAAGCAGTCATCAAAGCAAAAGGTGGCTACTTTGAAGAACCTAGAATATAAGACATATTTTCAGTTGTTTCACACTTTTTTGTAAAGTGTAATGTATAATTCCACATGTGTTAATTCATAGTTTTGATGCCTTCAGTGTGATTCTACAATTTTCATAGTCATGGAAATACAGAAAAATCTTTGAATGAGAAGGTGTGTCCAAACTTTTGGTCTGTACTGTACATCAAAAACGCATCAAATCCACATCTGCGTTTTCTGCCAAGATGTGCAGATTCTGTGCAGAAAATTCTGCAGGCAAATCTGCAACGTGTGCACATACCCTTATAGCCAGAAACATCAGCAGCATGTAAGACATTGTACTGCAGTTCTGAGCTGTGTGGCTGTGATTCCAGCACTGAAGTTGATAGAAGCTGCAGCATGGTCTGCCCCGTCTCTGGCTGTGCTGAGAGTTACTCACATATTCCCCTCGGACATCTCCGTTCTGGCAGTCAGTCTTGCTTTTATGATTAGGTCAAGGAAGAATGAGCTCATAAGTGAAGAATGAAACCAATTTCTCTGATAAGATGATATACAATAAGATGTATTGCAATGTTTCTTATATTCACTATTTATGATAAATAGGTTGAAACAGCAGAGACCATTTAAAGGGGATCTCCCCCAAGCTTCTAAGGCGGGAACCCCTCAATGCCTACATGATCAATAAATACATGGCTGCGATGTCCATTGGGCCAGGCACTCTATTCTATGTGCTGACCATTTTGTATCACTATTCAGACATCCAGATGAAACGTTATGTCTCCGATAGTGTGGTATTTATCAGAGCACACAGGAAGCAGAGTCTGAGTTTGGAACCTCAATTTGGAGCTGTTCCATATAGATCACACCTTTGCATGAAATAACTATATTTAGTTTGTGGCTTCCTTTGGTTCTTCACTGTAAAAGTGGGTAAACACTGTCACTGTACGAGGGGCCTAGCCTTTTTCTGGTGCTCCGTTCTAGACGTGGCCTGATTAACCCGAGCATTGTGATGTGCTAATGACTATACATGAAGGCTTCCTTCAGAATGGGGTTTTGGAAGAGCTTAGGGCAGGGGTGAGGAACCTTTTTTCTGCCGAGGGCCATTTGGAATTTTATAATAGCTTTCGGGGGCCGCATGAAATTATAATGATGAGCGAGTATACTCGTTGCTTGGGTTTTCCCAAGCATGCTCAGGTGTCCTCTGAGTATTTTGGCGTGCTCGGAGATTTAGTTTCTGTCAACGCATTTGCATGATTTGCAGCTGCTGTACAGCCTGAATACATGTGGGGATTCCTTAACAAACGGGCATACGTCACATGTATTCAGGCTGTCCAGCAGCTGCAAATCAGGGAGCTGAGGCGACGAAAACTAAATCTCCGAGCACGCCAAAGTACTCGGAGGACACCCGAGCATGCTCAGGAAAGCCCGAGCAATGAGTATACTCGCTCATCACTCATTAATAAACTTAAACATTAGCCAACTGTATTTATTCAAACATTTAAATAACTCCTACCTAATGTGATGGCTGGAAGAGAAAAGGGCTACAGTTCCCACAACAGCACATGTCCCCATTAGGCAGCACAGGTCCCCATTAGGCAGCACAGGTCCCCATTAGGCAGCACATGTCCCCATTAGGCAGCACAGGTCCCCATTAGGCAGCACATGTCCCCATTAGGCAGCACATGTCCCCATTAGGCAGCACAGGTCCCCATTAGGCAGGCAAATGTCCCCATTAGGCAGCACATGTCCCCATTAGGCAGCACAGGTCCCCATTAGGCAGCACATGTCCCCAATAGGCAGCACAGGTCCCCAATAGGCAGCACAGGTCCCCAATAGGCAGCACAGGTCCCCAATAGGCAGCACAGGTCCCCAATAGGCAGCACAGGTCCCCAATAGGCAGCACATGTCCCCAATAGGCAGCACAGGTCCCCATTAGGCAGCACAGGTCCCCATTAGGCAGGCAAATGTCCCCATTAGGCAGGCAAATGTCCCCATTGGGCAGGCAAATGTCCCCATTAGGCAGGCAAATGTCCCCATTAGGCAGGCAAATGTCCCCATTAGGCAGTACATGTCCCCATTAGGCAGCACAGGTCCCCATTAGGCAGCTCCTGTGTCCGCTGCTCCTTACTACCCACCTGGCCCGTGTAGTCGACCAGTAGCGCCCCTCACTGGATGCTGCTCCTGCTTCCTGTGTAGCACGAATACACAAACAATCTGCGGTTCCCCCACCGCAGCCGGAGACATTGTAACAGCGCAGCACAAACACGTCAGAGACCCCGCACAGACAGGAAGAGAAACGGACTACAGTTCCCACAACAGCACAGGTCCCCATTAGGCAGCACAGGTCCCCATTAGGCAGCAAGTCCCATTAGCAGCACAGGTCCCCATTAGGCAGCACAGGTCCCCATTAGGCAGCACAGGTCCCATTAGGCAGCACAGGTCCCCAATAGGCAGCACATGTCCCCAATAGGCAGCACATGTCCCCAATAGGCAGCACATGTCCCCATTAGGCAGCACATGTCCCCATTAGGCAGCACATGTCCCCATTAGGCAGCACATGACCCCATTAGGCAGCACATGTCCCCATTAGGCAGCACATGACCCCATTAGGCAGGCAAATGTCCCCAATAGGCAGCACATGTCCCCAATAGGCAGCACATGTCCCCAATAGGCAGCACATGTCCCCAATAGGCAGCACATGTCCACATTAGGCAGCACATGTCCCCATTAGGCAGCACATGTCCCCATTAGGCAGCACATGTCCCCATTAGGCAGCACATGTCCCCATTAGGCAGTACATGTCCCCATTAGGCAGCTCCTGTGTCCGCTGCTCCTTACTACCCACCTGGCCCCTGTAGCTGACCAGTGGCGCCCCTCACTGGATGCTGCTCCTGCTTCCTGTGTAGCACCAATACACAAACAATCCGCGGTTCCCCCACCGCAGCCGGAGACACTGTAACACAGCGCAGCACCCTGCACAGACAGGAAGAGAAACTGACTACAGTTCCCACAATGCTTCACGCAGAGAGCGAAACTTTATTGAAAACGAACAAAAGAAAAAGTGTCAGCGAAAAGTGTGCATTGGGTGATAATGAGGTGTGAGGGTGCACTGTACACTGTATCGGCTGCTGGGTCGGATCAGGTGATATGGCGGGCCTTATACGGCCCGCGGGCCGGACGTTCCCCACCCCTGGCTTAGGGAATGGACCTCACATCTACAGGAAGACCATCTGATCTGGCAAACAAGCCCTCTACTTGTACCGTTACAATAACGATCCATTATTTTCTATGCCTATTAACTTTTATGACCTCATTAGATAGTTAAATAATGAATAATAAGTAATAAAATCGTCAACTCCCAACATGTAATATGCAGCAAAGTTCATTCTGTAACAGGTTAGGTAAATGTACTAATTCTGCAGGTAACAGTGCGACACACGGCAGAATAGCCGGATTTAGTGGAATTACGTGCTGGTTACATGGACTATTATGGAACAGTTTATGTCAGGCTAGTGCGTTATGTGCAGGTACAGTAATGAGAAAGCAGACCTCTCTGTAACTGTATATCATACAGATTAAAGATAACAGCAGATACTATGCACCAGTTACATATCCTAAAACCATCTGAGAGGTTTGAGGTTTTTCTGTAACTTGCTGTACATGAAAGTTTACTGCAGCGTATAGAAATGACTGTTCACATGCCATCAGTTACATGTACGATACATTATAAGCACACCTGTTATCACAGCCTGGCATGAAGATATGCCTCATATAACGGGTCAGTCTGGCCGTACAGTTTATTCCTATCAATACCGCGCATACACTTTCCTTGTCTGAGTCTCAATAGGGAGAGGGGAGTCCGCCAATGGCAGACACTTCTGCCGATGGATTACCTAGCGAGAAAGATGGGGAATGTTGAATTCAATCAATTCGATCCTACTTTATTTATTTGTTATGCTTGGTTATATAGCACTATCTTATGCCGCAGCGCTGTACATACATTATCATCACTGTCCCCAATAGGGAATGTAGATTGTGAGCCCCATCAGTAGGTCATTGGAATGTGGGAGGAAACCCACAGAAACATGGGGAGAACCTACAAACTCCTTGCTGCTGCAATGCTAACCATTGAGCCACCATTTCCTTACACCCTACACACTTTAGATAGTCAGCCAATCCTGTAAAAATTGGCAAGTTTGAGCAACGTTAATCTGATGTGTTTGGCCTGATTTGGAGTAACCGTCTAAGGTTTGATTCACATACATACAGGTCCTTCTCAAAAAATTAGCATATAGTGCTAAATTTCATTATTTTCCATAATGTAATGATTACAATTAAACTTTCATATATTTTAGATTCATTACACACCAACTGAAATTTGTCAGGTCTTTTATTGTTTTAATACTGATGATTTTGGCATACAACTCCTGATAAGCCAAAAAACCTGTCTCAAAAAATTAGCATATCAAGAAAAGGTTCTCTAAACGACCTATTACCCTAATCTTCTGAATCAACTAATTAACTCTAAACACATGCAAAAGATTCCTGAGGCTTTTAAAAACTCCCTGCCTGGTTCATTACTCAAAACCCCCATCATGGGTAAGACTAGTGACCTTACTGATGTCAAGAAGGCCATCATTGACACCCTCAAGCAAGAGGGTAAGACCCAGAAAGAAATTTCTCAACAAATAGGCTGTTCCCAGAGTGCTGTATCAAGGCACCTCAATGGGAAGTCTGTTGGAAGGAAACAATGTGGCAGAAAACGCTGTACAACGAGAAGAGGTGACCGGACCCTGAGGAAGATTGTGGAGAAGGACCGATTCCAGACCTTGGGGGACCTGAGGAAGCAGTGGACTGAGTCTGGTGTAGAAACATCCAGAGCCACCGTGCACAGGCGTGTGCAGGAAATGGGCTACAGGTGCCGCATTCCCCAGGTAAAGCCACTTTTGAACCATAAACAGCGGCAGAAGCGCCTGACCTGGGCTACAGAGAAGCAGCACTGGACTGTTGCTAAGTGGTCCCAAGTACTTTTTTCTGATGAAAGCAAATTTTGCATGTCATTCGGAAATCAAGGTGCCAGAGTCTGGAGGAAGACTGGGGAGAAGGAAATGCCAAAATGCCTGAAGTCCAGTGTCAAGTACCCACAGTCAGTGATGGTGTGGGGTGCCATGTCAGCTGCTGGTGTTGGTCCACTGTGTTTCATCAAGGGCAGGGTCAATGCAGCTAGCTATCAGGAGATTTTGGAGCACTTCATGCTTCCATCGGCTGAAATGCTTTATGGAGATGAAGATTTCATTTTTCAGCACGACCTGGCACCTGCTCACAGTGCCAAAACCACTGGTAAATGGTTTACTGACCATGGTATTACTGTGCTCAATTGGCCTGCCAACTCTCCTGACCTGAACCCCATAGAGAATCTGTGGGATATTGTGAAGAGAAAGTTGAGAGACGCAAGACCCAACACTCTGGATGAGCTTAAGGCCGCTATCGAAGCATCCTGGGCCTCCATAACACCTCAGCAGTGTCACAGGCTGATTGCCTCCATGCCACGCCGCATTGAAGCAGTCATTTCTGCAAAAGGATTCCCGACCAAGTATTGAGTGCATAACTGAACTTTATTATTTTATGGTTTTTTTGGTTTGTTTTTAAAAAACACTTTTATTTTATTGGACGGTTGAAATATGTTAATTTTTTGAGACAGGTTTTTTGGCTTATCAGGAGTTGTATGCCAAAATCATCAGTATTAAAACAATAAAAGACCAGACAAATTTCAGTTGGTGTGTAATGATTCTAAAATATATGAAAGTTTAATTGTAATCATTACATTATGGAAAATAATGAAATTTTGCACTATATGCTAATTTTCTGAGAAGGACCTGTACTGTGCTCCACACTGAGCATGGCGTTGAGGTTTCCATCTAAATATTCACAAAAACAATGGGATTCAAGTAGCACCTTATGAATGTAAATCTAGCCTTAGAAGAATATAATGCTAGAAAGATTGCGTTAGAGTATTTTTATATTTATTCTTTATTATTTTACTTATATAGCGCAATTAATTCCATAGCGCTTTACAGACATTATCATCACTGTCCCCATTAGGATTCAATATGTAAACTTCCTACAAGTATGTCTTTGGAATGTGGGAGGAAACCAGAGAACCCGGAGGAAGCCCACACAAACACGGGGAGAACATACAAACTCCTTGCAGATGTTGTCCTTGGAATTTGAACGTAGGACCCCAGTGATGCAAAGCAACAGTGCTAACCACTGAGCCATCATGCTGCCCATGAATGTGAATATAGCCTTTGGTAGAAGAATATAATGCTAGAATGATACCATTACAGTATTAATAATAATAATAATAATCTTTATTTTTATATAGCGCTAACATATTCCGCAGCGCTTTACAGTTTGCACACATTATCGTCACTGTCCCCGAAGGAGCTCACAATCTACTGTAGATTCCCTATCTGTATGTCTTTGGAATGTGGGAGGAAACCGGAGAACCCGGAGGAAACCCACGCAAACACGGGGAGAACATACAAACTCCTTGCAGATGTTGTCCTTGGGGGAATTCGAACCTAGGACTCCAGCGCTCCAAGGCTGTAATGCTATCCACTGGACCACCATGCTGCCCAACGGTTTTTAGAGTTTTTTTTATATTTATTCATTACTATTTCACTTGTTTATATATCACCATTTACACAGTGCTTTAGGCTGGTTTCACATTAGCGTTGCACTGACCTGCGTCGGTCAGCGCACGGCCGCCTCTAAGCTCCGCCCACGCCTCCTCCCGATCGCTCAGCCTATGGGCGCATGACGCTGCATGCGGCCTGCGCACCCCATTTTTATAAAACACCCAAGTGTAAGAGAAAAATGGGGGAAGAAAGAACCACCAAGGCAGGTAAAGGTACAATAAATGTTTTATTTAAAGAAATCACATGAACATTTGCACAAAAATAATAATGTAAAATTAAAATGATGTTAAAAAGGAAGCAAAAAAACACACCACCCTCCAGTACCTAATAACCGGGATATATATCCATATGACCAGGTAAGTATATAACACAACCCAATGATAGTACAAAAATTAATGAATTATGCTAATATACAAAGCAAAATCAAAAACCCAATGTACTAAAATAATAATGTGCATGTGCTAATATGACCATTAACAGATATAACTGAGTGTTATACCAAAGAATATCACACCAAATAGAAAACATATGTTGTGCTAAATAATACTAAGGTGCCTGCAATCAACGCACAACTGGGCACACGAATAAATACTAAGTGTTATAACCAGAAAAAATATGTATCACCGCATAACACACATGTGCTGTGCTAAATAATAATACTAGAGTGCCTGCAATCAACAAAAATTATGCAAGACTAAACACATGAATATAAATAGTGCTCCATAAAACAAACACACATGTGTAAACTATACCTGGAAAATATCGGGAAGGCAGAGAGGGTGGATAGATCGCTACCTGGAACGCGCCCCGACGCGCGTTTCGCAAAATATTCCTTCGTCATCCCCCTGACGAAGGAATATTTTCCGAAACGCGCGTCGGGGCGCGTTCCAGGTAGCGATCTATCCACCCTCTCTGCCTTCCCGATATTTTCCAGGTATAGTTTACACATGTGTGTTTGTTTTATGGAGCACTATTTATATTCATGTGTTTAGTCTTGCATAATTTTTGTTGATTGCAGGCACTCTAGTATTATTATTTAGCACAGCACATGTGTGTTATGCGGTGATACATATTTTTTCTGGTTATAACACTTAGTATTTATTCGTGTGCCCAGTTGTGCGTTGATTGCAGGCACCTTAGTATTATTTAGCACATCATATGTTTTCTATTTGGTGTGATATTCTTTGGTATAACACTCAGTTATATCTGTTAATGGTCATATTAGCACATGCACATTATTATTTTAGTACATTGGGTTTTTGATTTTGCTTTGTATATTAGCATAATTCATTAATTTTTGTACTATCATTGGGTTGTGTTATATACTTACCTGGTCATATGGATATATATCCCGGTTATTAGGTACTGGAGGGTGGTGTGTTTTTTGCTTCCTTTTTAACATCATTTTAATTTTACATTATTATTTTTGTGCAAATGTTCATGTGATTTCTTTAAATAAAACATTTATTGTACCTTTACCTGCCTTGGTGGTTCTTTCTTCCCCCATTTTTCTCTTACACTTGGGTGTTTTATATACTTTATTGGTTGGTCATCCAACCACACTCAGTGGTGTGATTACAATTAGCGGTGTATACATTTATGTAGTGTATTTTATATATTTTCTGTGATATTATTTTTACATTTGTTCTACACCTTATTGTATTGCACTCCTTTTTGATTTGCACCCCATTTTTAGCATTGGGTTCACAGGTCGTGTGCAGGTATGCGTTTGCCGGCGCATGCGTCC
The DNA here is from genome assembly GCA_033576555.1 of Oophaga sylvatica. Lineage (NCBI taxonomy): Eukaryota > Metazoa > Chordata > Amphibia > Anura > Dendrobatidae > Oophaga > Oophaga sylvatica. The sequence goes on from JARQOD010000001.1 coordinate 713,199,083, forward strand.
TTTTGACGGTGCGCCGACCTGCGCCCAACGCCCAGTGTTACATTTTGGTGCACTCGGCGTACCGTCAAAAGGACGCATGCGCCGGCAAACGCATACCTGCGCACGGCCTACGTACCCAATGCTAAAGATTGGGTACGCAGGTCGCATGCAATGTCATGCTCCCATAGGCGGAGCGATCGGGAGGAGGCGCGGCCTGTCGCGGAGCTTAGCGGCGGCCGTGCGCTGACCGACGCAGGTCAGTGCAACGCTAGTGTGAAACTAGCCTTACAGACATCATCACTGTCCCCATTGGGGCTCAAAATCTAAAGTTCCGGATCAGTATGTCTTTGGAATGTGGGAGGAAACCGGAGAACCTGGAGGAAACCCACACAAACACAGGGAGAACATACAAACTCCCTACAGATGTTGTCCTTGGTGGGATTTGAACCCAGGACCCCAGCGCTGCAAGGCTTCGGTCCTGTCCCTTTATAATCTGCCTCACTTATGTGTATGTCCTTGCTTTTATTTCAGCTATGGGGACATGTTTTTTATAGGCATGTGTTGAGGGTATCACGTTCCATTTTTAACATTTTCTGCAGCAATTTAAAATAAATGTCACGAATTGCTAAAATTTGTCAAGTAAAAGTTACTGAGCTGCCCACTGAATCGCAGGAAAGAATCGCCATCAAAGCAGGACAGAAGGACACAAGATCCTTGCTTTGTACGACTAGCCCGTTCTAAACCCAATGCAGTTCTATGTGTCCTTTGTTGCAGTCTCCGAGATGAGCAACGATTGCCGCCTTTATGGGGACTAAAACCCACAAAACCACAAACACCTCTCCGGTCCTTGAAATCAGGATCCTTCCTTACTGCTGAGCTTGTTCCAAAGGAGGATTTCACTACTGTGTCATTTGCCGGCAGCTCGAGATCCGGTGTGTGTTTTATTACTTTATGTGCCTGCTAATTCCGAGCCTTTGTGATGAAGGAAACGCCAGCAGAGAGTTTGAGCTGCTCTTACTGTCATTACCACAGACTGAATAAAAGAACAAGTGGCACTGATCACATTGAGACTGCAACCGCTGCACCCAGTGATCGGCATTGATATACATGGGAGCCCATAGTTAGTGATATGCTTGTATACTATATAACACAATTCCCCTCTTTCATTTCCTCCGTATAGTGGTCGATGGTTAGAATGCATTTTAATAACTACATAAATTTGGATAGTGGTCGTTGCTTTTTCCGGAAACTTTTCTTTTAAGTACCAATATATGTTACCAAATGTCTATTAGTCATTGACAGTGCCTCCTCACTGACCTCTCTAGAGATGGTGACATATACCGTATGTAATTATTTCCAAGCTGAGAAGCACAATAGTGCGAAATGTCACCGCAAAGCATAAAGAAAGCCCTGAAGTTCAGTGATGTGAACAGTTGTGCCTTAATGCAGCGCAGAAGAGACGCCTGCATGTGTCTAATGCCATCGAATTGTGTCATAATCACTTCCATGACTGTACATCCACATGACACAGTCTGCCAGTTGTCTGGTTGTAAACCTCGGCTCAAAAGTCCGAATGGGGCAGCGTGCCACATACTAGTCTTATTACTCAGTGGGCATGTTGTGAATAGCTTTCAGAATTAGAAGCTGATGTGCCGTCAATGGCTATTTGCAGCCAAACGTTCCAACAAGATAATCTAAGAATGTCATAAAAGAATAATTATTCAATAATCAACAGCACATTAACCATTAATGGTATGTACAAATGATCAGATCATTCCCTATGTATACCTAGTGCCTGCTGGAGAAAACGTCAGTGCTCCGATCAGAGACAAATTCATAACTTCATCTGAATTATTTGAAAAAAAAAATCAAACTATTGTGATGTCAGGGATATCTTTATAGAATAAGGCTCCCATCACACTTGTAATGCTGGAGTTCGACATTGTCCATAATATGTGCAGCAGGGTGGCTCAGTGGTTAGCACTGTTCTGCAGCGCTGGGATCTTGGGTTCAAATCTCACCAAGGACAACATTTACAAGGAGTTTGTATGTTCTCCCTGTCTTTGGGTTGGTGTCCTCCTGGTTTATCCCACACTCCAAAGACATACTGATAGGGAATCTAGATTGTTAGCCCCAATGGGGACAGCTGTGGTATTAATGGCGCTATATAAGTGAGTAAAATAAGTAAATAATACTCAACCTCTTGCTATTCTGATACTAACCTAACGTTTAGCCATGGGTTCTGTAGTGATGTAAATGTGGTTCGGTAGAACTATGAAGATTCAGGTGTTGCTTCAATATTAGGCACAATAAAATGTAACTTGTACAGAAAGACCTTGCACAGTGTAACGAATGGAAGCGGAGGCAGAGATGGTGAAGTTCACATTCGTTTTTTATTTTTGAAGTGGAACCTCGGGACCACGGTCTGAGGGCTCCGAAGGGGGCGTAACTAGTGAGCCCAGGGTACCCGTAGTAAGGCCCCTCGAACAGGACCAGAATGGAATACCCGGAGGACACAGGTGCAACCTCCAGTTAGACCCCGGACACGTGGCAGCAGTCCCAGCGGGACCAAAAGGGGTAACAAATATAATGGAAGAGACCGTGGAGAGGTAGACATAGGTGAGGAAGGTTCTGGTTCCAGGTAGATGGTAGCAAGCTGGCTCCAGTAACCTTGTCACAGTCCATGGATTCGGATGGCTGTTGGCAGAACGGGTTGACACTTGCACAAGTGATTGCAGAGGTTGTCAGGGATAGCAGGATACAGATACTCTGTGGAGACAAATAGTATGAGCAAATGCACAGAGACTGCTAACGCAGCACAGACAGGTCAGAGACAGAACCGGATGTAGCAATGGTAGATACTCGCTGCTCCGGCGCTCTCCCAGTGGAGGAGAGAACAGAAATAGTAATCAGTGCGCTGCCATTGGTTAATTGATATTTTCAAAAAATGCTCGCTGCCCCTTTAAGAGACCAGAGGGAGGCACGCTTGCGTCCTAAGCATGCTCCCTGGAGGCCTGCTGGCAGCGTGCCAGGAAGTAGAGGAGAGGGCAGCAGCAGCAGGACACAGAGTGACAGACAGAGCGAAGATCCTGACAGGGACTTCGCAGAGGTACAGAGACAGCCCCGGGAGCAGGAGCTGGTGAGGGGCCAGAACTGGGACCAGGTGTAACACACAGGAACCTTTTTACATTGAATGACACCGTATGAGTGGTCATTTTGGACTTTTATACCAAAGACAATGACAACCAGGCAGGCATCTTTTGTTTAGTAAATTATTTTCTATCTCTCTTTCACATGGTATAAGGCACTGATGAAGCAGCAGGAGTCCATCGATAAGCTGAGCCACAGTGTATAGTAATGGTCCATTGGGAATACACTTAATGTGCCCATGCACATTAGACTAAGGCTGCATTCACACATCCATGTGTTACCATTTTCTTTTCTCTGGTGTCATTGTTTTTTGTTTTTTTTTTCACTAAAGCAGGTAGACTAAATTTGTTTAATCCATTGACTCTTAAGGTCTCCATTAAAAACAGATGAAACTAACTGACGTACAAAGAATGTCTTCCGTGTTTCATCTGTTTTAAACGGATCCCGATAGTCTTTAAAGGGAATCTGTCACCCCATTTTTCGACCATCAGCTGTAGCCACCGCCATCAGGGGCTTATCTACAGCATTCTGTAATGCTGTAGATAAGCCCCCGATGTCACCTGAAAGAGAAGAAAAACGAGTTATATTATACTCACCCAGGGGCGGTCCGCCGTCCGGTCTGGCGGGCGTCACGGTCCAGCGCCTCCCATCTTCTTGCGAAGCCCTCCTCTTCTTATCTTCCCGTTGCAGCTTCGCCGCAGGCGCACTGATCTGCCCTGGTGAGAGCAGAGTACAGCAGTGCGCAGGCGCCAGGAAAGGTCAGAGAGGTCCAGCACCTGCGCACTGCAGTACTCTGCTCTGCCCTCACCAGGGCAGATCAGTGCGCCTGCGCAGGAGCCGCGACAGGAAGCTAAGAGGAGGAGGGCTTCGCTAGAAGAAGGGAGGCGCCGGACCGGACCGCCCCTGGGTGAGTATAATATAACTCGTTTTTCTTTCAGGTGACATCGGGGGCTTATCTACAGCATTACAGAATGCTGTAGATAAGCCCCTGATGGCGGTGGCTGCAGCTGATGGTCGAAAAATGGGGTGACAGATTCCCTTTAAGGGCCGAGTCTAATCAGCAAAACTGATGAGAGTAGGACGTGTTACGAGTTACATGGACTGGAGACAGACCCATTTTTTAAATAAACGTGTGTATATATCAATGAAACTCTATGGGTCAGCGTGCTGTCTGAGAAGAACAGATCGCTCATGGACTTGTCACAACCATGTGCGCATGCCGCCTAAAGGTGATGAAAATCGATTATTTCAGTCATAGTGAAGGTTTGATGGATCCCATTTTACAAAGAATCGTAATCAACCAATGACATTTTCAGTGTCTTAAAGTCAAATGTTTCCATATTTCATCTGATAGATAAAAGACATTGTCGAATAAGAGATCTTTCATCCACCAACAATCTTTTGAATTTAAAAGAACGTTAACGTTCCCGGAAAGATTGTCCCTTTGCCTGACACCACTGAATATTGGCCATTGTAAACTAATGTGTGCACAACCGTGTCTGTGTAACGATCATTCACCAAATGGTCGTTCATTGAATGGTGTTAAATCAGTATACTTTTTCCTAATGTGGGTGACCACCTTTAGGCTGAGGTTGAAGATGCCTACATGTACACTGTATTAAGGCCTTTCACCATTTCAGCCATCTATTCTTTGAGAGAATTGTGATTTGGCAGTAGGTGAGTGTACACCCCCACATGTTGTGTTCTTGCCATCTTTAGTTTTTAGAAACCCTTTCATAAAATAAATTTTTGTTTATTTGTAGATAACCGTTCTATTAGGGATTTTTATGCCCGTCTTCAAGTCATTTTATTCCAAGGAATATAGAGAATATTAGATTAATGAGCTCTTGTAAATGAGTCTAGCGCTAACCTTGTTGGCCGTCTTTGTGTACCTTGGCAGCATTCTCGCTGAACATTAGCTGGCTGGATATATTTGTGTGAACAGTTGTTCTTTTACTATTTTTGATTCACTGAAAACCTAACAAACCATGGTGAGCAAGTCACAAAAACAGGAGCCTTATTTTTCTGCCAAGTACAGTCGCAGTGAGCAAGTCATCCATTTCACGTACTGGCTAATCACTTCTTGTATGATTCGCTGGTACACTGAAATCACATGGTTGCTGTTTGGTGCTTTTTAATTAGCAGTGATAAAATTAGGTATGGATGTGAATCACAATCGGCTGCTGTCTATGATTATCATCTATGCAAAAATGGGCCTTTTATGCCACTTCCCTTTCAGAAGGCTAAAGGGTATGCCACACTAAACAATATCGCTAACGGGATCGCTAAAAAACGTCACTATTTAGCGATCCCATTAGCGATATTGTTCAGTGCGGCAGCTTCCAGCGACGAGCTTCCTGCTGTGATCTCGCTCGTCGCTGGAATCGTCCGGACCCTATTTTCTCGTCGGCGCTCCCGCTGGGTAAGTATCTTATCGCTGTGTGGCACCTTTTCTTAGCGATTTAGCGGTACTTTTGTACCGCTAAAGTCGTTAAGAAGATCGCTAACGGCGATAGCGTCGTTAACTATATCGCTAAATGCGGCAGCATTTAGCGATATAGAAACAATCCCGCTAGCGATCTCATTAGTATGCAACGCTAACGAGATCGCTAGCGGGATTGCTTAGTGTGGCAGTACCTTTAAGCAGAAGCAGCTCTCTAGCCTTAATGCTAGAAAGCCTAGCATAATTGTAATGAACACAGAGTTGATGCTCCGAGGTACCCAAAGAATTACAAGTTACATTATACCAATGCCAAATCTTTTCCTAACCTATATGTAGTAAAGCTAATAGTAAGTTTCCCCAACTTTTTACGCATTTCCATCAGTATTGGCTATTTTATTTTATCCTTTGCAGTACTGGCTATTTTAGTTCACCCTTTGCAGTACTGGCCATTTTGTTTTATCATTTGCAGTATTGGCTTTGCATAAAATCCACATAACACATTCTAGATGTATATGCCAAATGTATCCCTAAGTTATCAGGAGTATATTATACTATATCAAGGCTGTCAAGCACACTCTACAGTACCATGTAGATTATTTTGACAAGTGAAGTTAATGGGCAACAAATGCAATTGTGTGGCGCCCAGTTACATGTCACCTACATTCGTGGTGGTATGAACATAACCAAAGTTAAAGGGCATATACGATATATAAACAGAGTCTCAAAACATAGTATATATCTTAGAGCAGTCACCCATGATTGTATATTTTATTGTAGTTTTTGAATATATTAGCTTGCATTTTGGGATTATTAAAAGCAGAAACCTTTTAGGATTGCTGTATCAAAGCGTTATGTTGAATTAGTGTTACCCCAGGACTCCCTTTCCTAAACTTACCGTAGTTCCAACCCAGTAAATGTGACCATGTGATGTTTATGTTCAGTGTTTTGTTGGTATACATTTGAGTCTTTAGGGGCTTTTTCTTTACTATTCAAGTTCACTTTTTCCACTTCTCTTTGAATATCAAGTGCGAATTAATCATTCCACGCTTTCTTTGTTCCTTTTGCTCTTTACATACTCAGACAGTCGACATGCAATGTTTCAGGCTCGCCATAACTGATGTAAGCCAAGCAAATCTCTGCTTATCTGACAATATTTGGTGCACCTGATCTTATGAACCACAAAACATGCCCTGTATAATTTAGCCTACCAGATTGCGGAAGCGTTTGTGATTGTGGTCGCAGTCGCAAGCCAACACTTCTGTAACTTAAGTGAAACCTGAATTTCTTCCGTAGAAGAGGGACTTTTAGCATAAGTCATAGACTAATATTGCAAAGTACCAACATGTTTTCAATTTAATTTTCTGTCATCTCCATGTTTTAAAATCAGTGTTCTCATTTTTTACAGGTGACAAGTTATATTCTGGGTGCACTGCAAAGATGGTCACAGACTCAATGCTTCGACTCCTGGGAAGAAATATTTCTAGCAGATGGAATATCCTATAATTAAGATATTATTGTTCACACGGTTTAAGGAACAGTGTCACAGAGTTCTCTTCAGCAACCGTGGACCTTTTCTAATACCAGTTGGTGCGGATACAACTAAGAAAAATGCCTACTGTTAAAAAAGAGCACGAATGTGTTGATGCAAGGAATAGTATGGAGAACGTCCTTGTGCTTAATTCTAATATGCCGGACTTGTCAGAATCAATGGATTCCAGTAATGACATGTTGTATAATGAAGGAGGGGGAGGTTCAAAAAACAAGTCGTCCTCCTGCCGCAGGAAAAGGGAATTTATTCCTGATGAAAAGAAAGATGCCATGTACTGGGAAAAAAGAAGGAAAAACAATGAGGCTGCAAAGCGATCACGGGAAAAACGGAGACTAAATGACATGGTTCTAGAAAATAAACTGATTGCGTTAGGGAGGAAAATTCGAACCTGAAAACAGAGCTGCTGTCATTAAAACTTAAATTTGGATTGATAAGTTCTGCTTCTTATGCTCAAGAAATACAAAAGGTTACTACTGCCACCGCTGTGTATTTCCAGGAATATGCAACAGCTAAAGCAAATGTCAGGTCTTTCCCTGGAGAACATGAACATCCTTTAATGAGTAGTAGCTGTATCTCTGTAATCAAGCACTCCCCTCAAAGTTCAATTTCTGATGTATCTGAGGTATCATCCGGAGAACACGTTCAATCAAACCCTACTCAAAATATGTGCCGAACCTCTGACATGAGTTATCAAAGGATAAAGCAGGAGCCCATGGAAATTGAGAACTTTACTCGGGAGCCTAGGGAAGAAATCACTCCTATGCAGCTTCTATCTATCGGAACTATATTGGAAGCACATTTTCCGGGTACTCACATTCTCCCCCGCTTCTCCAAATTAACAGTTCCTCCAGCAACTCTCCAAGAACATCAGAGGCTGATGAGGGAGTGGTGGGAAAGACTTCTGATGGGGAGGATGAACAGCAGGTTCCTAAAGGCCCTATCCTTTCTCCTGTTGAACTGAAAAATAGTCATACAACGGTCATAAAAGTCCCAGAGGTGAACTCCTCTGCACTGCCTCATAAACTGCGAATTAAGTCAAAAGCAATGCAGGTAAAACCAGAAACACTGGAGAACGAATTTGATGCCACACAAAAACTGCCACTGCCAATTGACATGTCCTCCAAACGGCACTTTCCCCTTGAAAAACATAGCATTGAACCTCTGGTACATTCTTCATTGTCCCCCTTGTCTGTGCAAGTGACTAATATTCCAGACTGGCCTATAAAATCAGGACAGTGGCATCACAAAGAACTTGATAAAATCCCAAACGTTTGCAAATCTGCTGGAATTGCAGGAATGTCAGACAATGTCTACAATACTTCTGAGCCAGAAAACTTGTATTTAAAGCGAGGTATCGCAGATTTATCTGCTGAAGTGGCCACGCTTAAAAGACTTATAGTAGCTCAAGAAATCTGCACTTCAGATTCCAGCTAAATTACTACTGAAATTAATTCAGATTCTTAATGTAAAGGGTGTCGTTTGCAGTAAATTGGTATGTTTTGTAAGATGCTGAATTTCACTGGACTTGTGACGTCATTTCACTGTTTTGTTCATGTAATGATGTCTACTAAATATTGTCTTTTTCGTGCACAATATTCTGAAGACTAGATTGTGTTATGATCACTATGCCTTGTGTACAGTTACGTAGATATTGCAAGGTTGTAAATACTTTAAATATTATTTTTGCTGGTCTGTTATAAACTGTGCAAGTTACCAGAATATAATAAAGTTTGGGTGACAAAGAAGGAACGTTGGTCTAAGTCAAATGGCAATTAGAAAGTAATGTGTATTTTTTACCATGTACTAGTGTAAAAAAATGGAAAATGTGTAAAATGTATTTATGTAGTCATCGGTAATATGTGTATGTGGCCTAAAATTGATAATTGCAATGGTGAAACAATAGGAGTTAAATTTTGCCAGCTGAACACCAGATTGTAAAAGGTGTTATTGTATGTTTATTTTATCTTTTTATACATTTGCCCTGATAGGGCTCCTCAATAAAGTGAAGGGAATACACCTTGATATGATTGTATTTGAAATTAGAATAAAAGAAGACTTTCTTAGTGCTGGAATATCTTTGCTTGCAGGCACCCCACATGTCTCCATTCCCTATTTATCCACTCTATCCCGACACCACCCCCCCCCCCCCCTCCAAAAAAAAAAAAAAAAAAATTTGAAATGGTAGTTTGTTAGCACTGATCCTTCGTTTTTATATTTTGGGAGATTGTCTCAGCCTACTGCCCACGTTCTCTGAAGTTATCAATTTATTTTCTTTGAGCTTGAAACAGGGAACTGAGACATGGTGTTTTATGTGAGCAATAATGCTTAAATCTTGCCTAGTTTTACCTATACAAATTAAATCCACTCCTGCAACCTGTTTATCAGCGCCCAGCTTCCCCTCATACCTAAGATAATACCTTGTATAATCCACTCCGTATGCTTATCAGTCCGGTTGAAAGGGTATGGTCTGTGCTTGGTGCCTCCTGTATCCCCACAATCATCCTATTAACTTGACCGATGTGGCCGACTTTACCCACGACATCCACACAGCCTGTATTGCCTGCACACTGTGTGAGTTGAATAGACCGTGGATGACATCAGCCATGTCAGTCAAGGCAGGAGGGTTGGCGATTGTGGGGACAGAGGAGGCGCCATGCACAGACCAGCATCACCCAGTCGTCTAATCCACAGCGATTATAATATTGCGCAGAAGGATTATAAAAAGGTGTTTTGCTAAGTTATGCATGGGATGCTGGGCACTTATGGATAGTTTGCTAAAATACTAATAATGATGACTTAAAAGGGTTGTTGTTCCAGCAGTGTCGGCACTCGCGTTCCCAGGACTCGTGAGGTTTTTATGATATGTTAGCCCTGTGCCCAATCATTGCTGGCATCACTGTCGCCGTCTTAAACATATACATAATCAAGAGGAAGTGAGCGGCCAGCCGCAACTCTCACTCCATATTGATTACGTATACATCTGAAGGCAGGGACAGTGACACTAGTGTTTGTGTGCATGGCTCACGTGTTATAACCACCATACGAGAAACCTGTGCACGCGAGTGCTGACACCGCTGAAACGGCGCCGGCACGGGAGTAGAGTATAAAAGTGGTTTTCTTTTTAATGGATGAATATTCATATCAAGAAGGGGTTGTCTACTAATACTTTTTAAAGATGGTACAATTAGTTTATATTGGGAAAAAGTGCTGACAGTTTCCTGCTAAGTGCGATCAATTAAACCCAGCAGGAAACAAAGATATTTCTTAATACACAAACATTAATGTTACATAAAAGTTTAAAGAGGATTTTTCACCATTTTGATCATGTTACACTGGTCATATCATGAAATTGTGGCTGCAGAACTCAAAACATAGTGAACTTATAAAATTTACATTAGAATTAGATTTGTCTCTGGGAGTGTGCACGTCTTCTACTCCATGACACTGACCGATCATAAGCATTCAGCAACATACAGGAGAAAAAGTAAAAAAAAAAAAAAAAAAAAAAAAGCATACCCATGACTTTTTCCTGTGCAGGACATGTAATGGCAGTCTGCTCTCATCATGGATTTCACTGCAGAGCTGTGTGTGATTAGAAAGTGTCAGGAGTAGAGCAGATATGAATTTGATTACAAACACTTTAGCTTTCATCTAACTGCTGTCCGTGTACGGTAAGAGTCGGTACAGCTGGGCTGAGCTTTGTCTTATTACAAACACTTCTAGGAACTCTAAGCTCACAGTGCTGTCAGCTCTGTTGTCCCGTCCTTCCTCCCACACTGACTGTCATGAGATGAAAGCTGAATAATAGTAATAACACTCATCTCTGCTCCATTCCCAGCACTTTGTGATCACACACAGGTCTCCAATGAGACTAGTGAGAAGAGCATACATTCCATGTCTCACACAAGAGAAACCTGTTCTAAGCTATTGTGGGTGTGTGTTTATTCACCCTGCATTATGCCTCCTGTTTATGCTCAACTGCATGCAGGAGAAGTACTCCCAGAGACAAATCTCTGTTAACGCCGTTGCGTTTATCATAAATTATAAACTTAACTTTTTAAGCTGATAAGGAGAAATAAAAATTGTTTTAATCCGCTATGCAGCCACTATTTCATGAAGTGGCCAGTTTAACATTATCATACTGGTGAAAGATCCTCTTTCATAAAGGAGTTATTTAGGATTTTTAAAAACTGCACAAAACTGAGAATGCAATAATTACTCATCTGGTAAATGCCCTTTGTCCTGCAGTAATGTGTCAGCCACAGTCATTCGATTGCAGTAGTCATTCACTGGTATCAATGGAAATGGTAGCATGGTTGGCACGTGACTGTTAAGGCCTGTGATGGTGTTGTCACAACAGTGCAATGAAATGTTTTGCCCCGGCTTGTAATACTGATGACCGATCCATACATGACCTGTTATTTCCTTTGGTGGCTGCCAAATGTAAACACTTAATAGAGCTAAACAACGCTATTCAATATGTAGTGGCCGCTGCCAGGTACTGCAGAGGAGCAATTTAAGAGAGTAGGAGCTGATTTGCATTACTTAGAAAAAATCTGCTACATCTTGAACAGAGCTAGGCTATTAGTCCCTTAACCACATATGACGTATATTTACGTAATTGTTATGCTAGAGGTGCAACTCACTTGGGAAAATAGGCAACAAACTAAACACTGCAACTGACCCTGTTGGTTCCTGTACAGACTAGATGTCACGGTTCCACCCCTCAGTGTGTCTGAGATACAGCTACTGACAGCTTGGCCATCCAATCTGGTACAGGGGTGTGCTGAGCTGTCAGTGTGTTGATTGACAGCTCAGCTGTCCAATCTGAGATAAAGCGTCAGCTGTCTCCATGTGTTCATTGTTCCACTTAATTGCCATGCCTCTTAACTGAGCTGTGTCTTCTAGACGTACAGTACATTCAGCCTGTGAGGTGTGTGCTTTCCTGTGCCTTGAGTTCTGTATGCTTGATCTGTTGCCTGACCTTGGACTTTGTTCTGACCATCCCCATGTTTAACCCCTTCAGCTCTGAACAGTTATCTTCCCGGTACTCTGACCTTGGAACGTTACCTGACTACGCTTTTGTCTCTTCTTTCTGTTTACGACGTACCCTCCTGGCTTCTGACCTTGGACTCCTTGACCACTCTGACTCACGGCTTCGCTGTGAAAAGTGACTAGTGTCATACTAGAGGTCCTGACCCTCAGTCCCTGACGGCTCCTGCATGAACAGAGATAACTGTAACCACACACTAGAAGATTGGACCTAAACTGCCTGAAACGCCGAGTGCTTCACGTTCTTCCTAAAGAACCAGAGGGCAGTGTAGAATGTAAATTACCTACAAAAGGGAAAGTATGCTGAAAAAAAAAAAGATCCCAGAGTGAGTGACGTAAAACATTAAATACAAAAAGTATAAAGTACGTACTGTCAGATTATTAGCTGCCTACTTCCTGAAAAGAAACAGAAAGTAGGTGCAAAGTAAAAAATAGAAAAAGCAAGGAGCTGAACCCTAGCTCAAATTTCACTGCCTGGCTTTAGGCTATAGCAGAATGGCTGGAATTCGCAAGCAACTATCACCAGCAGGAAATGCCAGTAGGGGGCAGAATATAAAATCGTACCCGAAAGGTGATAGGGCAGACAAGTGAAAACACCCATGTTATGCTAAACAGACTGCAGCCAGAATAACAACCTGGAGAAAAGGTGTGTCTATTGTTGCTTGATGGACAAACTGACCACAAAACACAGCCTCAAGGGTTCAGTACCCCACCTGCTATGAGGGGCCACCAGACCCACCGACATTCCAAAACGCTGAGGCTGCTGACAGAACTCCCTCTATAGATGACCAAGCATGCAAATCCTCCGGATCAACCCAGAAATGGCGAGAGGCTTTAGACCTGGTGCAAACTCTGCACTTACGGACATATTCATCAAGATCCTTTCAAGCACTCTGCCACCAAAAGGACCTGGAAACAGCTCTTCAGGTGGCAGTGGAACCAGCATGTCTGGCCAACAAAGTCATATACTTCGTTAAGAGCACTGCTATGTATAGCACAGGTGATCGGATGATTGCAGATTCAAGTCAGGAGACTATTAAATTCAGTAAAAAGTGAAAAAAAAGTTTTTAAAAATAAAATAAACCCACAAAAGTTCGAATCACCCTCTTTTTGTCCCATTTAAAATAAAACAAACAAAAAAATTTACATATTTGATATCTGTGTGCAGAAATGTCTGATCTATCAAAACATAAAATTAATCAGATCGGTCAACAGTGTAATGAGAAAAAAAATCATAACACCAGAATTTCATTCTTTATTGCAATAAAATACAATAAGAGGTGATCAAAACATCTTACCTACCCCTTTCTAGATGCCAGAGAACTCCTTGGTCTATCAATTTTCAGGACAAAGGTATCATGTGGTACTGAGTAGACATGTTCCATTTTTTTTTGTCATTTCATTGTTCAGCCCCAGGGATAGGTTGCATCAGACATTTTATACTATGAGATCTCTATTTTAACGGGTTGTCTGGTCTTAAGCTACAAGCCTTCAGTCACTGTATGTATGTCATGCGTGCTCCACTACAGACGCCGGGTGGTCATGTGTCATGTGACTGCAAACTGCATCTTGTAGACTGGACAACCCCTTTAAGTAAACCAACTGTTCTTGTTATTGGTGGTATCGGAGTGAACCAGCAACCTAACATTTCCAATTATTTATTTGGCTTACTTCTCAGGACAGCGGAATGACTGTTACACCAAATACTATAAGAGCATAAAGCCCTAGCTTGCTGACAATTTGCTAATCCTACTTTTACAATATTTTTCATTTTTACCTCACCATGTTCCAAGAGCCATTCATTTTTTATTTTTCTATCAACATAGCCTCTGCGGGCTTGTTTTTTGTTGGACAAGTTGTAGTTGTGAATGACGCTATTCATTGAACCATATCATTTACTGAAAAATGGGAAAAAAATACTGGGAGGGTTTGTTTAACTACATTCATTGTGTAGTAAAAATAACCTGGCAATATGCGTCTCAAGGTCAGTACAGTTATTACAGCATCAAAATTAGTTTTTCTCATTTTAGTGGTTAAAATTTACAGAACCTTGTAAAAAAAATTTTTTTGCATCACCATTTTCTCACACTGTAAGGTTTGTAATCTTCTGTCCTGGGAGAGGGTTTGTTTTTTGCAAGCTGAGATGACATTTTAAACCCTTAACCCCTTTCCGTAACAGTACTCCCAAGTCGGAATCCCTCCCTTTGATGTGGGCTCCAGCGCTGAGCCCACATCTTTCCCTGCACGTCATCTGTTTTGAACAGCTGACATGTGCCTCTAACAGCCGAGGGTGGAATCGCGCTCCACCCACGGATGTTAACCTGTTAAATCTCTGACAGCGGCATTTAACTTGCGCTTTCGGTAAGCATGCCGAAGTCCCGCCCATCGGTGACACCGTCACGTGATCGCGAGTCACCGATAGGTTGGCACGACAGTTCTACAGCAGACCTCTATGGTTGTCATAACCAGATTGTTCTAAGCACTGCCCCGTGGTTGGCGCCCATAGCAAGTGAGTATTTCTGTTACATACAGGCGATCTGATCATCGCCTGTATGTAGTAGACCCGATCAGACAACTGCAGCTTGTAGTCTCCCATGGAGAGTATGGAAGCATGCAAAAAGTAAAAAAGGTTTTTAAAAATAAAAAAATATAAAAGTTCAAATCACCCCCCTGTCGCCCCATTCAAAATAAAAAAAAAAAAAAAAATCAAACATACACATATTTGGTATCACCGCATTCAGAATCGCCCCATTTATCAGTATGAAAAAGGAATTAACCCGATCAGTAAACAGCGTAACGAGAAAAAAAATTCAAAACGCCAGAATTATGTTTTTTTTTTTTGTTGCTGTATAATTTAGTCTACCAAATTGTGGAGGAGTTTGTGCAAATCTCTGCTTATCTGACAATATTTGGTGCACCTGATCTTATGAACCACAAAACATGCCCTGTATAATTTAGCCTACCAAATTGTGAAAGTGTTTGTGATTGTGGTCGCAGTTGCAAGCCAACACTTCTGTAACTTAAGTGAAAACTGAATTTCTTCCATAGAAGAGGGACTTTTAGCATAAGTCATAGACTAATAT
The DNA here is from genome assembly GCA_033576555.1 of Oophaga sylvatica. Classification (NCBI taxonomy): domain Eukaryota; kingdom Metazoa; phylum Chordata; class Amphibia; order Anura; family Dendrobatidae; genus Oophaga; species Oophaga sylvatica. Next base: position 713,214,339 of record JARQOD010000001.1, read on the forward strand.
TGCAAAGTACCAACCTGATGTTTTCAATTTAATTTTCTTCCATCTCCATGTTTTAAAATCAGTGTTCTCATTTTTTTACAGGTGACAAGTTATATTCTGGGTGCACTGCAAAGATGGTCACAGACTCAATGCTTCGACTCCTGGGAAGAAATATTTCTAGCAGATGGAATATCCTATAATTAAGATATTATTGTTCACACTGTTTAAGGAACAGTGTCACAGAGTTCTCTTCAGCAACCGTGGACCTTTTCTAATACCAGTTGGCGTGGATACATGTTTTTTTTTTGTTAAAAAAAAAAAAAAAAGCATGAATGTGTCAATGCAAGGAATAGTATGGAAAACGTGTTTGTGCTTAATTCTAATATGCCGGACTTGTCAGAATCAATGGATTCCAGTAATGACGTTGTATCATGAAGGAGGGGAGGTTCAAAAAACAAGTCGTCCTCCTGCCGCAGGAAAAGGAAATTTATTCCTGATGAAAAGAAAGATGCCATGTGCTGCGAAAAAAGAAGGAAAAACAATGAGGCAGCAAAGCGATCACGGGAAAAACGGTGTCATGGAAATATATATGTATTCCATATATTCAAAGTATATTCATATATATGCATTCACAGTTAGATAGATCTCACTTGCTAAAAATCCTGTGCTCACACATATCTATGCCAGCTATAATCAGTCGTTTTAAACGAATCTGGCCTTCATAAGGAACAAGTACATAGAGTCTTAGTAGTAGATATCTATTGTTTACTTTTCTAGTCATGCAAGAATGCTGGGGCAAAGAGCAGTAAACAATAAATCTGCAACTTCAGCCTTTTATCATAATTATCATACTTACACTAGAACAGCCAATAATCTAGCAGCTTTTAATTGTATGTTAATTGACTAACCAGCCCCTTTTTGTAAACGTATAAAACCTTGAATAAATAATAAATGTGTGGTCTTGACGAACTGCTATACTGACACTTCCGTGTGGACAGTTTCATTTCGTTCTGAGCGCTCAAAAAGACATTAAATAGAAAACTGGGAACGGCAAGCAGCAAACACTGAAGGATAAATTTATCCTAATTAAATTTCCATAACAGTTGGCGCCAACATAGGTGGGAGGTCATCCCAAAAAATCCAGGTGTGAGGGGCGGGAGCTTTGATTTGGATAAGTCCACGCAGTGATCCTTCACACATCGGTGGGAGGTCATCCCAGATCAAGCCAGGTGTGAGGGGCGAGGGCTTTGAATCGGTTAAGTTTCTGCAGAAATCTTTCACACACAGGAGGGAGGTCATCCCAGATCAATCCAGGTGTGAGGGGCAGGAGCTTTGTTTGGATAAGTTCTCACAATAATTGTCCACGCAAGGGGGAGGTCATCCCAGTCAAATCAGACGTGGATGGTGAGAATTTTGATTAAGGCTATTACAGATTATTGTGACCGGTGCACCGGCCAGGGCGTACGGTTTTCAGAAAGTGATAGACCTGTAGCATCGCCGTGCTCAGTGCAATTGGTGAGTTATCAGTTACCAGAGCAGCTTGTATGTGTCACAGATCATCAAAAGAGGGATTTGTATTCTCCCGGGTATCTGTCTCATTGTACATGTCACTGTCTGTCTTGCAGGTACTGTCGCTTTAAATCTCATTCAGAGCAGCGTGCGCTCTGTCAGTATCTCATTCACTGCTGGCTGTAGCAGCGAGAGACCCCTTTGACCCCCCTCCTCTGCTAATCACGTTGTCACATCTGTTTCCTGGTTTTGATCTTTTTAAGCTAGTTTTTTGGCTACAGGCTGAAGCTTGAAAATTCTTAGGCATTCAGACTGAACTATATTCATTTTTTTGCTATTCTGAGGGATAATTTTTTTTTTTGATACGTGATTTCAGTGCCTGTAGAGACAGCAAGCAGAGATATAAGGGAGGGGGAAGTGCTGGCAGCAGCGAGATGACATTCCAGAAGGCGGTAGGAAAAAGCCTATGCTACCAGACAAAAGTTTTAAAGTACTTTTCTTTTTGTTTTTATCATTTTACAATCAGTTTTTCCACCTCTTTTCTGTTTTTTTAATTAGCTGTTTTAGTAACAAGGGTTGTTTTTCAGAGTTTTATGATTAATACGGTTTTTCTTTTCTCCCCTTTTTGGTGAATTTATTTTTTTCTTTTTCTAGAGTTTTTTACTAAATCTAACTTTTGTTTTTAAATTTTTTCTTTTAAGTACATTTTTAAATAATTTAGAGAGGTTTTTTTTTTTTTTCTAAGCAATTTATTTTAGAGTTTTACTCTCCAACCATTTTTTTTTTTCTACTAGCTTGCTTTAGACCAAGGTCAGAAGCACAGATAAGGAAACTGCAGTCTGAGGGAGAACAGCTGCGCAGCGGCTTGACTAGCCCCTCCCATCAGGCATTCAGCGAAGACACACAGAACCAGAATGCAGCAGTTTTCAGATTTTTAATCACCTTTGTTGAATAGGTTTTTGGAATAGACACAGTACGTGAGAATCGAAGGGCTAGGCATGTGAATAGAAGGTCAGAGTACGTGAGAAACAAATGGAAAGGCAGACTTTACGCTGCATAATGAAATGTTTTTCTTGTTTTTGTTGTTTGAAAGGCAGAGGAAAGTTTGTTAATAGATTACCGTCTGCTATAAAAGAGCAGTGGTGCATCGTGTAGAAGGTACAGCAAGTTAATTTGAACGGACCAGGAAGTGATTTTTTATGTGAATAAGATTGAAAAGGTGTTAAATCGTCTGTGAGAAAATGATCACTGACATGTCACAAGAGCAGAATTCAGAGTCACACACATCACATATCCATCATGTGGAGACACGGGACAGGTGTAGGCTGCTCTCATTGAATATGGAGCCTTGTACAGGGAAAAACACTCCCCGCCTCTCTCCACAGGGAGAAGGCATTTTTGTTTCAACCATCCCCTCAAGAGTCACAGGGGGAACACCCTCTCCTTTTTCTTCTCTCAGTCCCTTTCTCCTTATTCAGACTTTTCTCCTCTTTCCTCGCTGCCATCCCTCTCATTCCTTCTTTTCCCTCCCTCACATCTCTGACACATCCATTTTCTTCCTCTTCCTCTTCTTCTATCTCTTCCTCTCCAACTCTAAAATCTTCTTCTTCATCTTCTTCTACTTCTCCCCCTCCATCTTTCTCCTCTCTCTCTCCTCCATCTTCTCTCCTTTCCCCCTTTCACTCTTCTCTCCCTCCCCTCTTTCCTTTTCCTCCCTTTCTCCTCCCACACCACACCCACCTGCTCGTGCTTGCTCTCCTCCTCCTTCCTCCTCTCAGGCACATCCCACCTCTTCTTCACCCTCTCCTCCTTCATTTTTTCCTCTCTCCCCGCCATCTCTCCCACCTCCTCTTTCCATCACTCCTCCCTCACACCTCCCTTCTCTTCCTTTTTTTCCTACTTCGTTATCAACTGGGTCAACGCCCAATCAAAGCAATGTGGTGTCCCTGTATTCAGTGCCTCCAGCACAGGGCACCCTGTCTATCCCAAGCACAGTACAAACAATTGCCAGTCATTATATCAGGAGAAGAAAGTGCAAATCTCCCTACACAAAACGTTGCAGGTAGCCCCCAGACACAAAAACTAGCAGAGCCCACAGCTATGGCTTCACAGGGGGTAGTGTAGCTACAGACACAAATGAGGAACCTCAGTGCCGAGCAGGGCTGCCAGCATGGAACCATGACACTGATCCACCGCAGCCTCAGCAAGGAAGTGGGAAATCCCCATGCAGCAAGACAACTTTTAAGCCCAAATCTCACCCAGTGTATGCACCAAGTACACCATGTCACTTCTTATCTGATGAAGATGAAGATGCAACGTCACACATGCTGCCCAATACTAGGGAAGAAAACCCACAAACACCAAGAGAGCAGGGACAGGTAGAGGCACCATCCTATGAGCCCTTCATCCCAAGCCAGGTGATCAGTATGCTGCCAGACCCAGGGATACACCCCATGCCATTTTGCCAAAAAAATGCAGCAGATCCAGCGAACATATGCAGCAGCCTGGATTGATCTCTGGACTGTAATGGAAATAAAAGCAGGTGATGCATTCTGGCCAATTATGAGAGAACACTTCAAGCTTCCAACAGAGTTAGATGCGTATGCCTGGGAGACAGGACCAAAGCTAATTGAGCAACTCAGAGAATGGGCCAAAAGCAGACTGACAGGACAAACTCTTAGCCTACATGACATGAGTCAAGACAAGACAGAGTCTGTGGAGAAGTTCCATGACAGAGTGATGCAAGTGTTTCAAGATTTGGGCCTCATTACCCATGATCAGACACACAGACGGATGTTGGCACAGGCTTTTGTGCATGGACTGAGAGAACCAATCAGGAAACCACTGATAGTAGCCAGGCCTGAGTACACGTCAATAGCAATGGATACCCTGCTCGCAGTAGCAAGAAGGATTGAGTCCCGCCGGGACAGAAGGGATGTCCAGTGTTACAACTGTGGCGAGTTTGGTCATTTCCGGAACCGGTGCAGAACACCGATTTCGCCCAGAAGAAGAAGAAACACAGAAAACAGTGAAGAATCCCGTCCATAGGACAGGAGCACACCAAGTCCACAGGGAACCCCTCCAGTGGGACCAATATCCTGAGAGTGGATGGCGTAGTCAGATCTTTTCTTGTGGAACTCCGCAACCTCACCTATCTATCAGAATCTTCTGCGTCCTGCATGGGAACTGATGGTCAAGTCAGATATTTCCAGATTATGAAGCCCCTGAGCGTGTGGACTCAGCCAGAACACTCCATCATGTCCCAGTTTGTTGTGTCAAAGACCTGCACCCTCAACCTATTGGGAGTGGACTTACTGCAGAAGCTGAAAGCGACCAGAGTGTTCCAGGAAGATGGGACCATGACACTTTCTTCACCCCTGACCCAAGAAGAAACAGGAACAACCACACTGCAGACCTATCACAGGAGGTGCTGGACATAGTACCAGAAAAGCCACTCCATCACCCAGAGTCAAGATGTCTCTGACCAACTGAAGGTCTAAGTGAACTCGCCTAAGAAGACGGCCTGAGAACTTTGACATTGGCCAGGATATTCAACTCAAGAAGGACCCTACTCGCTTCATGGAATGGCAACACCTCATCCGGCTCCAACGCCAGAGGTTCATCTTTTGCAAGCACCAGGAGGTGCCCCCTGCAATCAACCAATTCACCCAGGCCCTAGACCGGCAAAAAGCCACTCAGCTCTTCAAACTTGTGCACAAATACAGACCTGAGACCGAGCTGGAGAAAAAGAAACTATTGATGGCCCGTGCTGAGAAAAAAGCAGCCGGTGAAGGAGACGTCCCAACAAGAAGACCCCCTGTGACCAGAGCAGGTGCTAACACAGTGACTGCCTTGGTGGAGAACAAGAAAGCCAGCTGGTCGTCATCTCTCATGATGTGGATCCTAGTAGGCGGCTTGTTTTCCCGCCAGCTCTGTGCCGGGAGATGGGAGTCCCCTGCCGCATAGTGAAGGACAAGGCAAAACTGGGCTGTTATGATTTGGTAGCTGAGGAGAGCAGGCAAAAAAGGAAATACACCAGAGCAGTTGGAAACTATGAGATTGCAGTACCCTGACTAACCACCACAACTAGAGGTAGCCGTGGAGCGTTCCTACGTTGGTCCTAGACGCCTCGTCACAGCCTGAGAAACTAACTACACCTAAAGATAGAAAGAGGAAAGCTATCTGCCCCGGAGCAGATCCCCAAAGAACATAGAAAGCCCCCAAACATGTAATGGCGGTTAGACAAGAAGAAATACTGACACAGACAGAAAATAGTATGAGCAAACGTTGGGGCCCAAACTTACTAAATAGAAAAGGATAGGAAGGGCACTTACTGCAATTCCAAAAACCCTGAAAAGCACCAACTCTACTAATTTCAAAAACACCTGAGATCACACGACCTCTACCACCTAAATTAGTTCTCTGGTGTAACCAAAAACAAAACAGCAGCCACTGAAAAAACTGGAAAAAGCAAATGTACAAACATCAGTGGCTGAACTGAACTGAGAGGGCAAAAGTCCCCAGAAGGGACCCTGAAGGCCCCCACAGAAGTGCAGGACAAAATGCAAAAATAAAGCACAAAAACAAAAAGAAGAAAATGTCTTATCTGTTAGCAGGAGATTCAGACACGACACAGCAGGCTAGCAAGGAAACAGGAATCAAGGATTGAGACCAGAACAATTGATCACCGGCAACCCTGATGGGAAGGCGACTCCCTTATATAAGACCAGTCAGTAACACCTGATTCCCAATCCTCACAATCTTCACTGGACAGTCCAGTACCGTTTGTAACCACCAGAGGGAGCTTCCGCTCAGAACTCATTTCCAGCCTATTCACAACAGTACCCCCCCTTGAGGAGGGGTCACCGAACCCTCATTTGAACAACCAGGTCGGTCAGGATGAGTTCTATGATAAGCACGGATGAGTCTCCTAGCATGGATGTCCGAAGCAAACACCCAAGAATTATCTTCCTGACCATAACCTCTCCATTTAACCAAATACTGGAGTTTCCGTCTAGAAAAACGAGAATTCAATATTTTCTCAACCACATACTCCAGATTGCCCTCAACCAAAACAGGGTCAGGAGGCACAGTAGTAGGAACCACTGGCTCAACAAACCTCTTCAACAAGGACTTGTGGAACACGTTATGGATCTTAAATGTCCCTGGAAGAAGCAAACGAAAAGAAACAGGATTAAGAATCTCCATGATCTTATAAGGTCCAATGAACCTAGGCTTAAATTTAGGAGATGCCACTCTCATAGGAATATTTCTAGAGGACAACCAGACCAAGTCCCCCACTTTAAACCGAGGACCATCAGTCCTATGCCGGTTAGCAAACCGCTGGGCCCTCTCCTGAGAGAGGGACAACCTCTCCACTACCTGGTCCCAAATCTGCTGCATACGCTCCACAACAGAGTCAACACCTGGACAGACAGAAGCCTCCGTCTGTCCTGAAGAAAATCGAGGGTGAAACCCAGAATTACAGAAAAATGGAGACATCAAAGTGGCAGAGCTAGCCCTATTATTAAGAGCAAACTCAGCCAAAGGCAAAAAAGAGACCCAGTCATCCTTATCAGCAGACACAAAGCATCTTAGATAAGTCTCCAATGTCTGGTTTGTTCTCTCAGTTTGACCATTGGTCTGAGGATGAAACGCCGAGGAGAAAGACAATTGAACACCAATTTTAGAACAAAAGGTCCTCCAAAATCTGGAAACAAACTGGACTCCTCTGTCAGACACAATGTTCTCAGGAATGCCATGTAAACGAACCACGTGCTGAAGGAACAAAGGCACCAATTCAGAGGAGGAAGGCAACTTAGGTAATGGCACAAGATGTATCATCTTGGAAAACCTATCGCAAATCACCCAGATGACGGTCATTCTCTGAGGGCACAGGTAATGGCATCAACAAACCACTAGAACGAGAGCAAGGCTTGGAGCGAGAGCAAGTCCCGCAGGACTGCACAAACTCCCTGACATCACGAGACAAGGTAGACCACCAAAAGGACCGACTAACCAAGTCTCTGGTACCAAAAATTCCGGGATGACCGGCCAACGCGGAACAATGAATCTCAGACATTACACTCTTTTTCCACTGGTCCGGGACAAACAATTTCCCAACAGGGCAGCGCTCGGGCTTATCCTCCTGACACCCCTCCAGAGCCAGTCTCAAATTGGGCGAGATGGCGGAAAGAACTACACCCTCTTTCAAAATAACAGAAGGATCAGATAACTCAGGAGAGTCCGCCAGGAAACTCCTCGAGAGGGCATCCGCCTTAACATTTTTAGTGCCAGGAAGAAATGAAACCACAAAATTAAAACGTGTGAAAAACAAGGCCCACCTGGCCTGTCTAGGATTAAGTCGCTTGGCAGATTCCAGATAAACCAGATTCTTATGGTCCGTGAGGACCACCACCTGATGTTTGGCTCCCTCCAGCCAATGTCTCCACTCTTCAAAAGCCCACTTCATGGCCAATAACTGCCGATTACCCACGTCATAATTACGTTCAGTGGGAGAAAATTTTCGAGAGAAAAAGGCACAAGGGTTACTCTTAGAGGTCTATGGATCTCTTTGGGACAAAACGGCACCTGCCCCAATTTCAGAGGCATCCACCTCCACCTGAAATGGTAGAGAAACATCAGGCTGCCGTAGAACAGGAGCAGAAGTGAATCTCTGCTTAAGTTCCTGAAATGCAGAGACTGCCTCAGGAGGCCAATTCACCACATCAGAACCCTTCTTGGTCAAATCAGTTAATGGTTTAACAATAACAGAGAAATTACCAATAAATTTACGATAAAAATTGGCAAAACCCAAGAATCTTTGAAGAGCCTTTAATGAAGTAGGTTGGACCCAATCACAGATGGCCTGAACTTTGACCGGGTCCATTTCAATAACAGATGGGGACAAAATGAATCCCAGAAATGAGATCCTCTGAACGCCAAAAAGACACTTTGATCCCTTCACATACAGAGCATTCTCTCTCAAAATCTGGAACACAGTCCGAACATGTTTCACATGAGAGTCCCAGTCATTGGAAAAAATCAAGATATCATCCAAATAAACAATCAGAAATTTATCCACAAAATCCCTGAAAATGTCATTCATGAAGGACTGGAAGACAGAAGGAGCATTTGTGAGCCCAAAGGGCATCACAAGGTACTCAAAATGCCCTTCAGGGGTATTAAATGCCGTCTTCCATTCATCCCCGTGCTTAATGCGAATAAGGTTATATGCCCCCCTGAGGTCAAGCTTGGTAAACCAAGTAGCGTTTTTCACCCTGGAAAACAGATCAGAGATCAAGGGTAACGGATATTGATATTTCACAGTAATATTGTTCAAGAGACGATAATCAATACACGGCCTTAATGAACCATCCTTTTTGGCCACGAAGAAAAAACCGGCACCCAAGGGTGAAGAGGATGGTCTGATATGACCCTTCTCCAATGACTCCTTGATATAAGACCGCATAGCGTCATGTTCAGGTACAGATAAGTTAAAAAGGCGACCTTTAGGGAATTTACTACCAGGCACTAATTCAATAGCGCAGTCATAGCTCCTATGGGAGGTAAGGATGCAGATTTACTTTCGCTAAACACATCAGAAAAATCAATCAAAAAGTCAGGAACATCCTGAACCTGGGGGAGGCAGAAAAAACAGGAGTGTTGGTATTAACACATTGGCAGCCCCAACTGGTAACAGACACAGATTTCCAATCCAAAACAGGATTATGAGACTGTAACCAAGGGAAACCCAGTACGATAATGTCATGCAGATTATACAGAACCAAAAATTTGCAACTCTCCTGATGATCAGGTTCTACCCTCATTATCACCTGAGTAGAGAACTGAGGTTTATTCTCAGCCAAAGGGGTAGAATCGATCCCCAGTAGGGGAATAGACTTCCATAGGGGTATCAAGGGAAACCCACAACATTTAGCAAAATAAAAATCCATCAGGTTAATAGCTGCTCCAGAATCAACAAAAGCCTGAGCAGAAAATAAGGACAGAGAGCATATCAGGGTAACAGTTAATAAAAACTTAGTCTGAACACTACCCAAGACAACTGAGCGTGCAAAACGTCTTCCCCGCTTAGGGCAGACTGAAATAGCATGAGAGGCATCACCACAGTAGAAACATAACCCATTGCGCTTTCGAAATTCATGACGCTGTGCCCCAGACACCACTCTATCACACTGCATGGATTCAGAAGCAGGTTCACAAGGCAACATTATTCCACGCATACCTTTCCGCTCACGCAAACGTCTGTCAATTTGAATCGCTAATGACATAGAATCATTGAGACCAGAGGAACAGGGAATCCCACCATAACATCCTTTATATTATCTGACAGTCCCTTCCGAAAAAGAGCTGCCAAAGCGTCGTCATTCCATTTGGTCAGGACTGCCCACTTACGGAATCTCTGACAGTATAACTCAGCGTCCTCAAGCCCCTGACTTAATGCCAACAAAGTTTTTTCAGCTTGATCAGTGACATTAGGCTCATCGTACAATAACCCCAAAGCCTGAAAAAACGCATCAACATCACTCAAAACAGGATCCCCAGGTGTCAGGGAAAAAGCCCAATCCTGAGGGTCGCCGCGCAGGAGAGAGATGACAATTTGAACCTGCTGCGCTGCGTTCCCTGAGGACTTAGATTTTAAGGCAAAAAACAATTTACAGTTATTTTTGAAATTCAGAAACTTAGCTCGATCCCCTAAAAACAAATCTGGCATGGGGATCCTAGGTTCCACAACAGGCAACCCAGCAAGATAGGCAGCAATACTCCGAACTTCAGTGGCAAGCTGATCCACACGGCCAGACAACTGTGCAAACTCCATTGAGAGAGAAAAAAAAAATCATCCTCAGCACCCAGAGATACAGAGGGAAAAAAAAAAAATGCAACAAACAGAAAAAAAAATCTCTGACAACTCTGACAACTTTTTTCTTTCCACAATATTTTTCCCTTCTGTGAGTACCATATAATTTTCAGTTTAGGCCGGTGATACTGTTATGATTTGGTAGCTGAGGAGAGCAGGCAAAAAAGGAAATACATCAGAGCAGTTGGAAACTATGAGATTGCACTACCCTGACTAACCACCACAACTAGAGGTAGCCGTGGAGCGTTCCTATGTTGGTCCTAGACGCCTCGTCACAGCCTGAGAAACTAACTACACCTAAAGATAGAAAGAGGAAAGCTATCTGCCCCGGAGCAGATCCCCAAAGAACATAGAAAGCCCCCAAACATGTAATGGCGGTTAGACAAGAAGAAATACTGACACAGACAGAAAATAGTATGAGCAAACGTTGGGGCCCAAACTTACTAAATAGAAAAGGATAGGAAGGGCACTTACTGCAATCCCAAAAAACCCTGAAAAGCACCAACTCTACTAATTTCAAAAACACCTGAGATCACACGACCTCTACCACCTAAATTAGTTCTCTGGTGTAACCAAAAACAAAACAGCAGCCACTGAAAAAACTGGAAAAAGCAAATGTACAAACATCAGTGGCTGAACTGAACTGAGAGGGCAAAAGCCCCCAGAAAGGACCCTGAAGGCCCCCACGGAAGTGCAGGACAAAATGCAAAAATAAAGCACAAAAACAAAAAGAAGAAAATGTCTTATCTGTTAGCAGGAGATTCAGACACGACACAGCAGGCTACCAAGGAAACAGGAATCAAGGATTGAGACCAGAACAATTGATCACCGGCAACCCTGATGGGAAGGCGACTCCCTTATATAAGACCAGTCAGTAACACCTGATTCCCAATCCTCACAATCTTCACTGGACAGTCCAGTACCGTTTGTAACCACCAGAGGGAGCTTCCGCTCAGAACTCATTTCCAGCCTATTCACAACACTGGGCTGCCTCGCCCATCGGAATCAATCTGTTGTGAATGGGTTTGAGATGAGTTCTGAGCAGAGGCTTCCTCTGGTGGTTACAAGCGGTGCTGGTCTGTCCAGTGAAGATTGTGAGGACTGGGAATCAGGTGTTACTGACTGGTCTTATATAAGGGAGTCACCTTCCCATCAGGGTTGCCGGTGATCAATTGTTCTGGTCTGAATCCTTCATTCCTGTTTCCCTTGTAGCCTGCTGTGTCGTGTCTGCATCTCCTGCTAACAGATAAGTCATTTTCTTCTTTTTGTTTTTGTGCTATATTTTTGCATTTTGTCCTGCACTTCTGTGGGGGCCTTCAGGGTCCCTTCCGGGGGCTTTTGCCCTCTCAGTTTAGTTCAGCCACTGATGTTTGTACTTTTGCTTTTTCCAGTTTTTTCAGTGGCTGCTGTTTTGATTTTGTTACACCAGAGAACTAACTTAGGTGGTAGAGGTCGTGTGATCTCAGGTGTTTTTGAAATTATTATTATTATTATTATTAATATTTATTTCTATAGCACCATTGATTCCATGGTGCTGTACATGAGAAGGGGTTACATACAAATTACAGGTATCACTTACAGTAAACAAACTAACAATGACAGACTGATACAGAGGGGAGAGGACCCTGCCCTTTCGGGCTAGTAGAGTTGGTGCTTTGCAGGGTTTTCTGGGATTGCAGTAAGTACCCTTCCTATCCTTTTCTATTTAGTTAGTTTGGGCCCCAGCGTTTGCTCATACTATTTTCTTTCTGTGTCTGTGTTTCATCTTGTCTAACCGCCATTACTTGTTTGGGGGCTTTCTATTATCTTTGGGGTTCTGCTCCGGGGCAGATAGCTTTCCTATTTCTATCTTTAGGTGTAGTTAGTTTCTCAGGCTGTGACGAGGCGTCTAGGACCAATGTAGGAACGCTCCACGGCTGCCTCTAGTTGTGGTGGTTAGTCAGGGTACTGCAATCTCATAGATTCCAACTGCTCTGGTGTATTGCCTTTTTTACCTGCACTCCTCAGCTACCGAAACATAACAGTATCACCGGCAAAAAAATTGAAAATTGTATGGTACTCACAGAAGGGAAAAAATATTGTGAAAGAAAAAAGGTTGTCAGAGTTGTCAGAGATATTTTTCTGTTTGTTGCATTTTTTTCCCTCTGTATCTCTGGGTGCTGGGGAGGATCTTTTCTCTCAATGGAGTTTGCACGGTTGTCTGGCCATGTGGATCAGCTTGCCACTGAGGTTCAGAGTATTGCTGCATATCTTGCTAGGTTGCCTGTTGTGGAACCTAGGATTCCCATGCCAGATTTGTTTTTAGGGGATCGAGCTAAGTTTCAGAATTTCAAAAATAATTGTAAATTGTTTTTTGCCTTAAAATCTAAGTCCTCAGGGAACGCAGCACAGCAGGTTCAAATTATCATCTCTCTCCTGCGCGGCGATCCTCAGGATTGGGCTTTTTCCCTGACACCTGGGGATCCTGTTTTGAGTGATGTTGATGCATTTTTTCAGGCTTTGGGGTTATTGTACGATGAGCCTAATGTCACTGATCAAGCTGAAAAAGCCTTGTTGGCATTAAATCAGGGGCCTTATGACGCTGAGTTATACTGTCAGAGATTCCGTAGGTGGGCAGTCCTGACCAAATGGAATGACGACGCTTTGGCAGCCCTTTTCCGGAAGGGTCTGTCAGATAATGTAAAGGATGTTATGGTGGGATTCCCTGTCCCCTCTGGTCTCAATGATTCTATGTCATTAGCGATTCAAATTGACAGACGTTTGCGTGAGCAGAGAAGTATGCGTGGAATGGTGTTGCCTTGTGAACCAGCTTCTGAACCCATGCAGTGTGATAGAGTGGTGTCTGGGGCACAGCGTCATGAGTTTCGAAAGCGCAATGGGTTATGTTTCTACTGTGGTGATGCCTCTCATGCTATTTCAGTCTGCCCTAAGCGGGGAAGACGTTTTGCACGCTCAGTTGTCTTGGGTAGTGTTCAGACTAAGTTTTTATTAACTGTCACTCTGATATGCTCTCTGTCCTCATTTTCTGCTCAGGCTTTCGTTGATTCTGGAGCAGCTATTAACCTGATGGATTATGATTTTGCTAAACGTTGTGGGTTTCCCTTGATACCCCTACAGAAGTCTATTCCCCTACTGGGGATCGATTCTACCCCTTTGGCTGAGAATAAACCCCAGTTTTCTACTCAGGTGATAATGAGGGTTGAACCTGATCACTAGGAGTGCTGCAAATTTTTGGTTCTGTATAATCTGCATGACATTATCGTGCTGGGTTTCCCTTGGTTACAGTCTCATAATCCTGTTTTGGATTGGAAATCTGTGTCTGTAACCAGTTGGGGCTGCCAATGTGTTAATACCAACACTCCTGTTTTTTCTGCTCCCCCCAGGCTCAGGATGTTCCTGACTTTTTGATTGATTTTTCTGATGTGTTTAGCGAAAGTAAATCTGCATCCTTGCCTCTCCATAGGAGCTATGACTGCGCTATTGAATTAGTGCCGGGTAGTAAATTCCCTAAAGGTCGCCTTTTTAACTTGTCTGTACCTGAACATGACGCTATGTGGTCTTATATCAAGGAATCATTGGAGAAGGGTCATATCAGACCATCCTCTTCACCCTTAGGTGCCGGTTTTTTTTTTGTGACCAAAAAAGATGGTTCATTAAGGCCGTGTATTGATTATCGTCTCTTGAACAATATTACTGTGAAATATCAATACCCGTTACCCTTGATTTCTGACCTGTTTTCCAGGGTGAAAAACGCTACTTGGTTTACCAAGCTTGACCTCAGGGGGGCGTATAACCTTATTCGCATTAAGCACGGGGATGAATGGAAGACGGCATTCAATACCCCTGAAGAGCATTTTGAGTACCTAGTGATGCCCTTTGGGCTCACTAATGCTCCTTCCGTCTTCCAGTCCTTCATGAATGACATTTTCAGGGATTTTGTGGACAAATTTCTGATTGTTTATTTGGATGATATCTTGATTTTTTCTAATGACTGGGACTCTCATGTGAAACATGTTCGAACTGTATTCCAGATTTTGAGAGAGAATGCTCTGTATGTGAAGGGATCAAAGTGTCTTTTTGGCGTACAGAGGATCTCATTTCTGGGATTCATTTTGTCCCCATCTGTTATTGAAATGGACCCGGTCAAGGTTCAGGCCATCTGTGATTGGGTCCAACCTACTTCATTAAAGGCTCTTCAGAGATTTTTGGGTTTTGCCAATTTTTATCGTAAATTTATTGGTAATTTCTCGGTTATTGTTAAACCATTAACTGATTTGACCAGAAAGGGTTCTGATGTGGTGAATTGGCCTCCTGAGGCAGTCTCTGCATTTCAGGAACTTAAGCAGAGATTCACTTCTGCTCCTGTTCTACGGCAGCCTGATGTTTCTCTGCCATTTCAGGTGGAGGTTGATGCCTCTGAAATTGGGGCAGGTGCCGTTTTGTCCCAAAAAGATCCAGAGACCTCTAAAAGTAATCCTTGTGCCTTTTTCTCTCGAAAATTTTCTCCTACTGAACGTAATTATGACGTGGGTAATCGGGAGTTATTGGCCATGAAGTGGGCTTTTGAAGAGTGGAGACATTGGCTGGAGGGAGCCAAACATCAGGTGGTGGTCCTTACGGACCATAAGAATCTGGTCTATCTGGAATCTGCCAAGCGACTCAATCCTAGACAGGCCAGGTGGGCCTTGTTTTTCAAACATTTTAATTTTGTGGTTTCCTTTCTTCCTGGCACTAAGAATGTTAAGGCGGATGCCCTCTCGAGGAGTTTCCTTGCGGACTCTCCTGAGTTATCTGATCCTTCTGTTATTTTGAAAGAGGGTGTAGTTCTTTCCGCCATCTCGCCCAATTTGAGACTTGCTCTGGAGGGGTGTCAGGAGGATAGGCCCGAGCGCTGCCCTGTTGGAAAATTGTTTGTCCCGGACCAGTGGAAAAAGAGTGTGATGTCTGAGATTCATTGTTCCGCATTGGCTGGGCATCCCGGAATTTTTGGTACCAGAGACTTGGTTAGTCGGTCCTTTTGGTGGCCTACCTTGTCTCGTGATGTCAGGGAATTTGTGCAGTCCTGCGGGACTTGCTCTCGCTCCAAGCCTTGCTCTCGCTCTAGTGGTTTGTTGATGCCATTGCCTGTGCCCAAAAGACCATGGACCCATATCTCTATGGATTTTATTTCCGACCTTCCTGTTTCTCAGAGAATGACCACCATCTGGGTAATTTGTGATAGGTTTTCCAAAATGATACATCTTGTGCCATTACCTAAGTTGCCTTCCTCCTCTGAATTGGTGCCGTTGTTCCTTCAGCACGTGGTTCGTTTACACGGCATTCCTGAGAACATTGTGTCTGACAGAGGAGTCCAGTTTGTTTCCAGATTTTGGAGGACTTTTTGTTCTAAACTGGGTGTTCAATTGTCTTTCTCCTCGGCATTTCATCCTCAGACCAATGGTCAAACTGAGAGAACAAACCAGACATTGGAGACTTATCTAAGATGCTTTGTGTCTGCTGATCAGGATGACTGGGTCTCTTTTTTGCCTTTGGCTGAGTTTGCTCTTAATAATAGGGCTAGCTCTGCCACTTTGATGTCTCCGTTTTTCTGTAATTCTGGGTTTCACCCTCGATTTTCTTCAGGACAGACGGAGGCTTCTGTCTGTCCAGGGGTTGACTCTGTTGTGGAGCGTATGCAACAGATTTGGGACCAGGTAGTGGAGAGGTTGTCCCTCTCTCAGGAGAAGGCCCAGCGGTTTGCTAACCGGCATAGGACTGGTGGTCCTCGGTTTAAAGTGGGGGACTTGGTCTGGTTGTCCTCAAAGAATATTCCTATGAGAGTAGCATCTCCTAAGTTTAAGCCTAGGTTCATTGGACCTTATAAGATCATGGAGATTATTAATCCTGTTTCTTTTCGTTTGCTTCTTCCAGGGACATTTAAGATCCATAACGTGTTCCACAAGTCCTTGTTGAAGAGGTTTGTTGAGCCAGTGGTTCCTGCTGCTGTGCCTCCTGACCCTGTTTTGGTTGAGGGCAATCTGGAGTATGTGGTTGAGAAAATATTAGATTCTCGTTTTTCTAGACGGAAACTCCAGTATTTGGTTAAATGGAGAGGTTATGGTCAGGAAGACAATTCTTGGGTGTTTGCTTCGGACATCCATGCTAGGAGACTTATCCGTGCGTATCATAGAACTCATCCTGACCGACCTGGTTGCTCAAATGAGGGTTCGGTGACCCCTCCTCAAGGGGGGGTACTGTTGTGAATGGGTTTGAGATGAGTTCTGAGCAGAGGCTTCCTCTGGTGGTTACAAGCGGTGCTGGTCTGTCCAGTGAAGATTGTGAGGACTGGGAATCAGGTGTTACTGACTGGTCTTATATAAGGGAGTCACCTTCCCATCAGGGTTGCCGGTGATCAATTGTTCTGGTCTGAATCCTTCATTCCTGTTTCCCTTGTAGCCTGCTGTGTCGTGTCTGCATCTCCTGCTAACAGATAAGTCATTTTCTTCTTTTTGTTTTTGTGCTTGATTTTTGCATTTTGTCCTGCACTTCTGTGGGGGCCTTCAGGGTCCCTTCCAGGGGCTTTTGCCCTCTCAGTTTAGTTCAGCCACTGATGTTTGTACTTTTGCTTTTTCCAGTTTTTTCAGTGGCTGCTGTTTTGATTTTGTTACACCAGAGAACTAATTTAGGTGGTAGAGGTCGTGTGATCTCAGGTGTTTTTGAAATTAGTAGAGTTGGTGCTTTGCAGGGTTTTCTGGGATTGCAGTAAGTACCCTTCCTATCCTTTTCTATTTAGTTAGTTTGGGCCCCAGCATTTGCTCATACTATTTTCTTTCTGTGTCTGTGTTTCATCTTGTCTAACCGCCATTACTTGTTTGGGGGCTTTCTATTATCTTTGGGGTTCTGCTCCGGGGCAGATAGCTTTCCTATTTCTATCTTTAGGTGTAGTTAGTTTCTCAGGCTGTGACAAGGCGTCTAGGACCAACGTAGGAACGCTCCACGGCTGCCTCTAGTTGTGGTGGTTAGTCAGGGTACTGCAATCTCATAGATTCCAACTGCTCTGGTGTATTGCCTTTTTTACCTGCACTCCTCAGCTACCGAAACATAACACAATCCTAGCTTTCCACAGTGAAGAAAAAGACTGTAAACCCCACTGAGTTCAAAATGGTGCAAGGCCTGGAGTCCGTGAAAGAGGGTACGGTATTTGAAACCCCAACAGTGCTGAACCCGCACACTCTGCTCTCAAAAGTCCCAGTCACCGCAACGGTATTCACGGTGATCAGCCTGGCCAGTACCTTCTTCAGTGTTTCCCCTCCACCTGGAGGCCTGCCTTCACGCACCAGTGCAGTGCATATGGACAGTGTTGCCTCAAGGTGCTCAAAACAAGCCCTTCAAGTTTCACCAAGACAATGTCCTCCATCCTCGTCAACTGGATTGCAGAATATGCAAGAGTCACTCTTCTACAACACGTGGATGACCTCTTTTGTGTGGTTGACATCGACACCTGCACAGTCTATTCCTTGTCTCTCCTACTCTACCTGGAAGAACAGCAACGCAAGGTCTGGAAGAACAAAGTCCAGTGATGTCAGAAGCAAGTTACATCCCTGGGACACTGTATTGCCCACCAGACGAAACACATGTCAAAAGACTGGAAGACCACTGTGGAGAAGATGGCTCCCCCAACAACTCCAAGAATGCTGCAGGCCTTCCCTGGTCTAGTGTCGTATTGCAGAACCTGGATCCCTGATGCCTCAGTCCTAATGCAGCTTCTGTGCGCTTGCATCAACGCAACCCCGCTCATTCAATCGGACGCAGTCTTCAACCCATTCAGGAGATTGGAAGAACTCCACAGTCTCAGCGCCAACACAAGGCCTACCTGACTACGAGAAGTCTTTCCGTCTACCTGATGGAAGAAAGAAGGTCATGCTACTGGAGTCCTAATATGGAATCACGGGGGAAAACAGAGACTTTTAGGCTGCCTCTCAGCCTGCTTGGATCCAGTTGCAAGAGGAGCACCCTCCTGCCTGATGGCAGTATCTGCAGCACACACCTTCCTGGACAAGGTTGCTGACATCACTCTTGGACAGCCACTGGAAACTCTCACTCCACATGACATCTTGGCAATCTTCAATCAAGCTCAACCAACAATAATCTCCCCACCGCCAGGCATCTTTGTGGCGCCTCTATCGCCTTTGTCTCATAATGTCACCGTCTCCAGACCTATAGTCCTCATCCCGGCTACTCTACTCCCACTCCCAAGGGGGGATACAATATGGACTTTCCAGAACAAAATTTACAGAATTTATCCTCTACTTGGATGGCTCCAGATTTGCAGATGATGAAGAAGTTTCCACACAGGAAGTGCAGTGACCAGCAATCAAGAAATCCTGTGGTCCAGAAGTCTGTCACCTAGCCTGTCAGCCCAGGAAGCAGAACTGATAGCGCTGACGAAGGCCTGCCAGATGGCAGAAGGCAAGACTGCAAACATCTACACCGACTACAGGTACTCGCATGGCATAGCACACGACTTTGGGCCCATCTGGGCTACAAGGGACTTCATCACAGCAAACGGGACAACCGTGAAGCATCATGGAGCCTTCAGGGACCTGCTGGGTGTACTCCAACTTCCAAAATGGTGGCAATTTGAAAAATCAAAGTGCATGAAAAACTGAGAACAGAAGAGGCGTGAGGCAACAACATGGCAGACATGGCAGCCAAAGAAGCGGCCAAAGGAAGACAACATGGAGAAGTGGGAGAGGTCGTAGAGCCGGACGGCTACTACATGACGACTGAAGACAAGAAACCTGACAAAAAGACGTCCTGGGATCTGCTCAAGAAGTTGCAAGACCAAGCTCCAAAAGGAGAAGAAGAGCTGAATGCGAAAAAAGCAACATGTGAAGAAGGAAGGCTATCAATAATGGACTTCAAACTCTGCCTACCACAAAGTATGCACCCTATGGTGGTCCAATGGGCACATGGACCCACACCCACATATCAAAGACACAGATGAATGATCTGATTGGTGCTTACTGGTTCGCTTCAGGGATCTCCACCCTAACAGCCAAATTCACCAGCAGCTGTCTGACCTGCGGCAAATGCAAGCCTGGACGTATGGAAGAAAGTCCCCCTCACCTCATCTGGAAAGACCACTCTACCAGCTTCAAAGGATCCAGATAGACCACATCCAGATATCGCCAAGTGAAGGATTCAAATACGCCATTGTGGTCAAAGAAGTATTTTCAAGATGAACAGAAGCCTTCCAAGTCAGCAAAGACTACTGCAAAGCAGCTACTTTCGGAAAATAGTGTGCAGATACGGGGTTCCAGAAATGATAGAAAGTGATCAGGGACCCGCATTCACAGCAAATCTGACACACGAGACCCGATTAGCAGTAGGGTCAGACCTAGGCCTACACACTCCTTACCACCCCCAGAGCAGCGGGAAGGTAGAAAGACTGAATGGAACACTTAAGAATAGAATGCTGAAAATTGCCCAAGAGACACGCAAACCATGGCATGACACACTCCCTATTGCAAATTGAAATTGAAATTAGAATAAAAGAAGGCTTTCTTCTTGCTGGAATATCTTTGCTTGTATGCACCCCACATGTCTCCATTCCCTATTTATCCACTCTATCCCTCCGACCGCCCCCCCCAAAAAAAAATTGAAATGGTAGTTTGTTAGCACTTATCCTTTTTTATATTTTGGGAGATTGTCTCAGCCTACTGCCCACGTTCTCTGAAGTTATCAATTTATTTACTTTGAGCTGAAAACGGAACTGAGATATGGTGTTTTATGTGAGCAATAATGCTTAAAAGAAAACTCGCCTAGTTTTACCTATACAAACTAAGTCTACTCCTGCAACCTGTTTATCAGCGCCCACCTTCCCCTCAGATGTAAGAAAATACCTTGTATAATCCACTCCGCATGCTAATCAGTCAGGTTGAAAGGGTATGGTCTGTGCTTGGTGCCTCCTGTATCCTCGCAATCATCCTATTAACTTGACCGATGTGGCCGACATTTCCCACAACATCCACACTGCCTGTACTGTATTGTCTGCACAGTTTGTGTCAGTTGAATAGACTGTGGATGACATCAGCCACGTCAGTCAAGGCAGGAGGGTTGGCGATTGTGGGGACAGAGGAGGCGCCATGCACAGACCAGAATCGCTCATCACGGATTTCACTGCAGAGCTGTGTGTGATTAGAAAGTGTCAGGAGTAGAGCAGATATGAGTGTGATTAAAAACACTTTTCATATAACTGCAGTCAGTGTAAGGTAAGAGTCAGTACAGCTGGGCTGAGCATTGTCTTATTGCAAACACTTCTAGGAACTCTAAGCTCACAGTGCTGTCAGCTCTGTTGTCCCGTCCTTCCTCCCACACTGACTGTCATGAGATGAAAGCTGAATAATAGTAATAACACTCATCTCTGCTCCATTCCCAGCACTTTGTGATCACACACAGCTCTCCAATGAGACTAGTGAGGAGAGCATACATTTCATGTCTCACACAAGAGAAACCTGTTCTAAGCTATTGTGGGTGTGTGTTCTTTCACCCTGCATTATGCTTCCTGTTTATACTTAACCTCATGCAGGAGAAGTACTCCCAGAGACAAATCTCTGTTAACGCCCTGTTGCGTTTATCATAAATTATAAACTTAACTTTTTAAGCTGATAAGGAGAAATGAAAATTGTTTTAATCCGCTATGCAGCCACTTTTCCATGAAGTGGCCAGTTTAACATTTTCGTACTGGTGAAAGATCCTCTTTCATAAAGGAGTTATTTAGGATTTTTAAAAACTGCACAAAACTGAGAATGTAATGCAATAATTACTCACCTGGTAAATGCCCTTTGTCCTGCAGTAATAATGTGTCAACCACATTCATGCGATTGCTATTGCAACTCACTTGGGAAAATAGGCAACAAACTAAACACTGCAACTGACCCTGTTGGTTCCTGTACAGACTAGATGTCACGGTTCCACACCTCAGTGTGTCTGGGATGCAGTTACTGACAGCTCGGCCATCCAATCTGGTACAGGGGTGTGCTGAGCTGTCAGTGTGTTGATTGACAGCTCAGCTGTCCAATCTGAGATGAGTCGTCAACTATCTTCATGTGTTCATTATTCCAGTTAATTGCCATGACTCTTAGCTGTGTCTCCCAGAACTCTGCCAGACGTACATTCAGCCTGTGACTGTGATTTCCTGTGCCTTGAGTTCTGTATGCTTGATATGTTGCTTGACCTTGGACTTTGTTCTGACCATCCCCCTGTTTAACTCCTTCAGCTCTGAACAGTTATCCTCCCGGTACTCTGACTTTGGAACGTTACCCGACTAGGCTTTTGTCGCTTCTTTCTGTTTATGACGTACCCTCCTGGCTTCTAACCTTGGACTCCTTGACCACTCTGACTCACGGCTTCGTCGTGAAAAGTAACTAGCGTCATACTAGAGGTCCTGACCCTCAGTCCCTAAAGGCTCCTGCATGAACAGAGATAACTCTAACCACAGACTAGAAGATTGGACCTAAACTGCCTGAAACGCTGAGTGCTTCACGTTGTTCCTAAAGAACCAGAGGGCAACGTAGAATGTAAATTACCTATAAAAGGGAAAGTATGCTGAAAAAAGGAAAGATCCCAGAGTGAGTAAAGTAAAACATGAAGTTCAAAACAAAAGTATAAAGTACGTACTGTTAGATTGTAAGCTGCCTACTTCCTAAAAAGAAACAGAAAGTAGGTGCAAAGTAAAGAAAAAGCAAGGAGCTGAACCCTAGCTGGAATGTCACTGACTGGCTTTAGGCTATAGCAGAATGGCTGAAATTCGCAAGCAACTATGACCCGCAGGAAATGCCAGTAGGGGGCAGAATATAAAGCCGTTCCCAAAAGGTGATAGGGCAGACAAATGAAAACCCCTGTGTTATGCTAAACAGACTGCAGCCAGTACAACCTGGAGAAAAGGTGTCTGCTGTTGCTTGATGGACAGAGAATCCGACCACAAACACAGGCTCAAGGGTTCAAACCCATGAGCATGACCGTCCCCCCACCTTGTATGAGGGGCCACCAGACCCACTGAGATCCCAAAACGCTGACGCTGCTGACAGAACTCCCTCTATAGACGACCAGCATGCAAATCCTCTGGATCAACCCAGAAATGGCGAGAGGATTTAGACCTGGTGCAAACTCTGCACTTGCGGAGATACTCATCAACATCCTTTCAAGCACTCTAACACCAAAAGGACCTGGAAACAGCTCTCCAGGTGGCAGAGAAACCAGCATGTCTGGCCCACACAGAGTCATATGCTTCGTTAAGAAGAACAGTGCGAAGTGAGGACGGCACAAAAAACTCAAGTCCTGCGGTGCACCAACCTGAGCTTCTACAATGTGTTGTCTGAGATCAAGCACCCACCGCCACCCCTTCACTAAGAATTTTAACTGGATTTTCTTCCCTCAACTCAGGAATGAAATTACTTGATAAACATCAGCCTCAACATTCTTAATATCAGGGAGATGTATCACAGAAAAATCAGAGTGGAAAAAAAAGGGCCCACCGGGCCTGTCTAGTATTCAACCACTTAGCGTCAACATAGAGTAAATCTTTACTATCATTAAAAAATGTTACTCTATGCCTAGCCCCCTCTAACCAATGCCTCCATTCCTCGAAAGCTCTCTTAGCAGCCAAGAGTACCCAAAGTAGTGTACCTCAACCACAAAAGGCAAATTGACTAGTGTTGAGCGATACGATACCGCAAGTATCGGGTATCGGCCGATATTAGCTCTATCGGCCTTTCGATACTTAGTTTCGATATTTTCCATATATCGTATACCGGAATCGGAAGTTCCCATAATTCTTTGAGAGGCAATGTGATTTTAGTCAGCCAATGAGGAATCCTAAGAAGTGTGGGCACATCCTGTACTGCTGCGGTCATGTTAACTAATGGCATGGCTGTGATTGGATGCTGAAATGATGTCAGAATGCACTATAAAAGGCGCCGCCGCCATTTTAGCGTCACTGTGCTGTGAATTCAGTAAGGGACAGAACGCTGCTGTGCTGGCTCTGAGGGACAGTTAGAGACTGCGATTTAGTGTACTGTGCTGTAGGCAGGCTAGCACCAACCGCTGTGTAAAGCTTCCTTTTGCCTGCAGTGTTGTTTTAACAGCTCTGCAAGGTGTGTGTGAGTGCAGGTGACGCTGCAGTTTGCTCTGCATGCAACGCTGTCTGTAGGCATCTGCACGTGTCACTCACAGACTCTTTTTTTTTTCTTCAGTGTAATTCTTGCAGCTCCATGCAATTTAACTATTAGTGTGACGCGCTTCCATCCGTATCCAATACATTGGTTGCAAACACTATAGAAGTAGACAAAGGAGTAGCCTTTCACAGATTGTGAACAGTTGTGTTTCAGTGTTCACTTCAGTCTGTGTTTTTTATTTTTTGAGTGCACATCACACTCCAGTTACTTGTTCAAGCACTGCTGCTTGTACTCTGCTGAGTGTGTCTCAGTGCCTCATCCTTTCCATTTATCTCCAATTGGTTCTGCTCCATTCCATTTAAAATATAATCTATTAGTGTGATGCGCTTCCATCCGTATCCAATACATTGGTTGCAAACACTATAGAAGTAGACAAAGGAGTAGCCTTTCACAGATTGTGAACAGTTGTGTTTCAGTGTTCACTTCAGTCTGTGTTTTTTATTTTTTGAGTGCACATCACGCTCCAGTTACTTGTTCAAGCACTGCTGCTTGTACTCTGCTGAGCGTGTCTCAGTGCCTCATCCTTTTCATTTATCTCCAATTGGTTCTGCTCCATTCCATTTAAAATATAATCTATTAGTGTGACGCGCTTCCATCCGTATCCAATACATTGGTTGCAAACACTATAGAAGTAGACAAAGGAGTAGCCTTTCACAGATTGTGAACAGTTGTGTTTCAGTGTTCACTTCAGTCTGTGTTTTTTATTTTTTGAGTGCACATCACGCTCCAGTTACTTGTTCAAGCACTGCTGCTTGTACTCTGCTGAGCGTGTCTCAGTGCCTCATCCTTTTCATTTATCTCCAATTGGTTCTGCTCCATTCCATTTAAAATATAATCTATTAGTGTGACGCGCTTCCATCCGTATCCAATACATTGGTTGCAAACACTATAGAAGTAGACAAAGGAGTAGCCTTTCACAGATTGTGAACAGTTGTGTTTCAGTGTTCACTTCAGTCTGTGTTTTTTATTTTTTGAGTGCACATCACACTCCAGTTACTTGTTCAAGCACTGCTGCTTGTACTCTGCTGAGCGTGTCTCAGTGCCTCATCCTTTTCATTTATGTCCAATTGGTTCTGCTCCATTCCATTTAAAATATAATCTATTAGTGTGACGCGCTTCCATCCGTATCCAATACATTGGTTGCAAACACTATAGAAGTAGACAAAGGAGTAGCCTTTCACAGATTGTGAACAGTTGTGTTTCAGTGTTCACTTCAGTCTCTGCGTAATAACCACACTTAGGCCTTATAACTTTTCTGACTTTCTTTATCAATCTACCAAGATGAAGAAGGCAGTGAGTATCGCACGTGGTCGTGGCCGTGGAGTTTCAGCAGGGAGAGGACGTGGTGATTCTGTGGCTGCTGCCGCCCTCAGTGACACAGCATCCACCATTTATCCCCGTGAGCGTTCCTTTATGCGCACTTTGGTAGGAGCTCGGCGTGCCCCCCTGCTGCGGGAAGAACAAATTGAAGCCGTTGTTGGTTGGATGGCAGCCAATGCATCGACTTCAATTCCTTCCACCTCCTCTCAGGAACACAACACTGTTGAGCAACCATCTGTCTGTTCACCGCCTGTCAAATTGCCCAGGCAGTCAGAGAGTTCTGTACAGGAGCCAGCTGAGTCTCTGCTTCTGTTCTCAGAATCTGTTGGCTCGCAAACACGGGCACAGGCAAGCAGCATTCTGCAATTTGAAGAAGAGGGAGTATGCAGTGATGCGCAACAGCTGTGTCTCTCTCAATCTGAAGAGGCGGGTGAGCCAGTGCCGATGGACAGCACACCGCAGAACGCATCTTATGATGATGATGAGACTCAGGTGCCAGGTTTTGTGGAGCATGGTGCTGCCCAGACTATCCAACAGCAGCAGGTGTTGGAAGAGGGTAGTGGAGATGATGAAGTCCGAGACCCAACATGGCGTGAGCAACAGGAAGGTGGTGGGAGCAGCTCTGAGGAAGAGATTGTCCCAACGGTACAAAGAGGAGGGAGAGGTAGGCTGCAGACTCGCTTGCCTGTAGCCTCCAGTTTGGCACCTGTTGGGAGCAGTTCTCTTAGAAATGTCAAAATTGGCGCTCCCATTACTTGCACTGCGTGGTCCTTTTTTGACAGACTTGTAGATGATATTTGCTATGTTCAATGCAAGCTGTGTAAGCAAAAAGTTAAAAGAGGTAAAAATATCAGTAACCTGAATACCACAAATATGTGGAAACATGTACGGACAAAGCACGTAGCTGAGTTACAAAGACACACTGGAGATGTAGGCCAACCTACAGCAGCACCTACATCTTCAGGTCGTGTTCGAGCCTCTACCTCCAGCTCACACACACCTGGTTCGGCTTCCTCACAGGATCTCCATGGAAGAACCTCGGTCACTGTTGTCCATAGACAAACTGTTATTCCACCCACAGCAGCAAGTTCACAGTCATCGTCACACTCCCAGAACAAAAAACAGCCATCGGTACCACAGGCATGGGATAAAAGACGGCCATACTCGGCAAACCATCCACGAGCACAGGCTCTGAATGCTGACATTGCAAAACTCCTGTCCCTTGAAATGCTGTCATTCAGGCTGGTGGAGACTGACAGTTTCAGGAACTTTATGGCATTGGCAGTCCCACAATATAATGTGCCAAGCCGATTTTATTTCAGCAGGCAAGCTGTCCCTGCTCTGCAAAAACATGTCGAGGGAAACATTAAACATGCGCTACTAAACGCCGTCAGTAGCAGGGTCCACCTGACCACCGATGCGTGGACCAGTACCCATGGCCAGGGACGATACCTTTCCCTCACTGCCCATTGGGTCAATGTTGTGGAGCGGGGTACAGATCTTGCCAGTGGCGCTGTACGTGTTCTGCCAACTCCAAGGATTGCAGGAATCCAGTCTGTACACATTGATTCCTCCTCCTACTCCAGTTCCTCAGAATCATCGCTGCATGAGCCGTCACGGTATACCTCCACATGGACCCGTGAACGTTTACCTGTTGCGACCGATATGAGCACAGCCGTGGCCAAACGTCAACAGGCCGTCCTGAAATTAATTTCCATGGGGAATCGAAGCCACACAGCGCAGGAGCTCTGGGATGCCATCAAGCAGGAGAGCGACGTGTGGTTTTTGTCAGCTAATCTCCAAATCTCCAGCCAGGCTTGGTAGTGTGTGACAATGGCCGAAATCTGGTGGCAGCTCTGGGCCTTGGCAACCTCATTCACATACCATGTCTGGCACATGTGCTCAACTTGGTCGTGCAGAGTTTTTTGAGGGACTATCCGGATCTTGATGCACTGCTGCACAAGGTCCGCCTAGAGTGCGCTCACTTGCGACGTTCCAGCATGGCCAGATCGCGCATTGCAGCTCTGCAAGTCAGATTTCGCCTTCCTGAACATCGCATCATATGTGACGTACCCACCAGGTGGAATTCCACGTTACATATGTTGGAGCGGTTGTGTGAGCAGCAGCCAGCAGTAATGGAGTATCAGCTGCAACAGGCGCAATCAACTCGCAATTTGCGCCGTTCACACTTCACCACTACTGAGTGGGCCTCTATGAAGGACATCTGCAACGTTTTGCGTGCGTTTGATGTCTCAACGCGGATGGCGAGTGCAGATGATGCACTAGTCAGCATGACTGTCCCCCTTATCTGCCTGCTTCAGAAATCACTGAAAGCACTAAAGGAAGAGGTTTTGGAAGAGGTGGAGGATGAGGAGTCACAAATTCAATTACCTTCAGGACAGTCAGCGCAACGTGGTTCCTCACAAAGGGCTGGGCAGGGCTCACTTTGTGAGGAGGATGAGGAGGAGGAGGAGTCAATGGAGGAGGAAGAAATCCCTACAGAGGGAGGTACACAACGCTCTAGTCAGTATGTAGAGCGAGGGTGGGGTGATGCAGGGGAGGCAGAGATGACGCCTCTTCCAGAGGACAGCCTTTGTTGGCCAGTTGGGAGTCTGCAGCACATGGTTGATTTCATGCTTCAGTGCCTGAGAAACGACCGTCGCATCGCCCACATTCTCACCACGTCAGATTATTGGGTGTACACCCTCCTAGACCCTCGCTACCGGGACAACTTACAAACCCTCATCACACCGGTGAACCGGGACCGTAAAATGCAGGAGTACCAAGACACACTGGTGCAATCCATACTGTTGTACATTCCAGCCGAGAGAGCTGCTGCTGCTGCTACTGCTTTACAAAGCAGCTCTGTGCGTCGAGGCAGTGTAGACACCTCTACAACAAGAGGGAGCAGAAGCAGCGCCTCTGCACAGGGCAAGAGCTGTATGTTACAAATGTGGCAAAGTTTTGTGACAGCGCCAGCAAGGTCTACACCATCCGAGACGGCTCCAGTCACCAGGAAGAAACGTTTCCGTAAGATGGTGACAGACTACTTGGCTTTCCCTCTAAGTGTACTCCCAGATGCCTCTTCCCCTTTCAAATTTTGGGTCTCTAAGTTGGATACATGGCCAGAGCTTAGCCAGTATGCATTGGAGGTGCTGGCTTGCCCTGCTGCCAGTGTATTATCTGAGCGTGTCTTTAGTGCTGCAGGTGGTGTAGTAACAGACCGTCGCATGCGACTATCCTCAGAGAATGTAGACCGGCTTACTTTTCTGAAAATGAACAAGGCATGGATCTCACCTGAATTTGCCTGTCCGTTTTCAGATTAAATAACTGTTTGGCAACGTTTTCCATGTCTCCTGTTATGTTCATCTTTCTACCACCTGAACTCTACTCCCTGGGCTACAACACCGCCATTTGTTGCTCGTAAGTAATTGGCAGGGGTACTGACTCCTGGCCAGCCTGGTTACAGCACGACAGCTGTTTCCTGGCAGTGTGAACGTCAATTATCCTCCAATAAGTTGTGCTGTCGTGTTGCATTCGGGTTAGCCGACTCTATGGTGCCTGCAGTTTAGGTGATTCCTATGTGTGCTGTGGGATATGTAAATAAAGGCGGTTTCCATTGTGACAATAGGACAAGCACCCACTGTAGGACTGTGTGATTCGGTAACTGCGGACGGCTTGCGTCCTGTCAACTTACATTTTCATGGGTGCGTTCTTCTACCCGTCCGGGGTCCAGTACCGTCAACTGGTTCTCCCCAGTGCCTTTGGCCTAGGTGCCTCCATCTCTGTATCCGAGTTCCACCAACGTCTGCTGGTCCTTGGTAGTGCTTTGGAGCACAGGTACCTCCTGCTTAGTAACCGTGTCACAGTAACGTCAGCTGGTACTCGGTTGTGACATTGCCTCTTTTCCTTCTGCTACCCGTCCGGGGTCCAGTACCGTCAACTGGTTCTCCCCAGTGCCTTTGGCCTAGGTGCCTCCATCTCCGTATCCGAGTTCCACCAACGTCTGCTGGTCCTTGGTAGTGCTTTGGAGCACAGGTACCTCCTGCTTAGTAACCGTGTCACAGTAACGTCAGCTGGTACTCGGTTGTGACATTGCCTCTTTTCCTTCTGCTACCCGTCCGGGGTCCAGTACCGTCAACTGGTTCTCCCCAGTGCCTTTGGCCTAGGTGCCTCCATCTCCGTATCCGAGTTCCACCAACGTCTGCTGGTCCTTGGTAGTGCTTTGGAGCACAGGTACCTCCTGCTTAGTAACCGTGTCACAGTAACGTCAGCTGGTACTCGGTTGTGACATTGCGTCTTTTCCTTCTGCTACCCGTCCGGGTTCCAGCACAGTCAGCTGGTCCTCGATACTTCCATTGTCTCTTGCTCCATCTGATACCCGTCAGGGTTCCAGTAACGTCAGCTGTTTCTCGGAAATTAGACGACCTTAAAGACCACCCAGAAGAAGATGACGACAACAAGGACGACGAGCATGAAGCCAACCAGCCTGAACACCATCACAAAGAAAAAATAAAAGATTACCCAGAAGAAGATCACCAACAGGACAAAGAAGGTTAAGACAAACTACAAGATACAGAACAAGAGACAAAAGAACAATAAGCAGAAGATCAAAAAGCAGAAGAACATGAAGTATAAGACCAAAATGAAGAGCAAAATATATGCTCTAAATTCTAAGCAGAAGAAGACTAAGCAGTGTATGGGGGTGAGTCCGTTCCTCCTCGTGGTGCCCTGGAAAATGCCTGCTGCTGCAGGCTAAACTGAACACGGACAAATACTGTTGTAATTTAAATCTTTTGTGACAGCAAGAACGGAAGGATGAACAATTCATACTTTTACAGATTACAAGTACAGGAATCTCTGTCACAAATAAGAATATGATAAAGAAGTTGAAGAGGAAGAAGATGAAGAATTTGAATATGAAGAAGATTAATTAGTTTAATAATAACAATATGAGTAATGTAAACAAAAACATGAATAGCAAGAAGTTTAAGAAGAAGATTAAGAAGGTGAAGATGAAGAATAATTTGATGAGAAAGATGATGCTGCTGCTGAAGATTATGAAGGAGAAAGTGTGGCACTGGCAAAAGTTAAAAAGGTGAAGAGCATGGAAGTTGTGAAACATATATATTTGCCAAAATAGAAAAAAGGTTAACAACATTGTCAATTTGTTAGTCAATCCAAACGTATTTCCAAAAAAAAATATATTAATGCTATTCCAATGCATTGGGTTAAACATGTATGCCTTTATTGTCTCCTCAACCTTCCCCAATACATTCTACATTAGTCTTTGTTGTTTTCCTTCATGTACAATTAACCAACAAGGCAAGAATGGTTTTTTTTAATGTCGATATTTGGTTCCCATAGACTTACATTGGACTTCCGGTATCGGAATCGGATATCGACGTTATTTAGTGATATCGGCGATACCATTCCGATCCGATATTTTTAGATATCGAGCAGTATCGCTCAACACTAAAATTGACATTGCATTGACTGAGGACACGAGCTTTAGAAAAGGCTGTCTTGAGAATAGCAAAAGTATCAACAGCCTCAGTAGACCAAGTACTCTTCTTGGTCATATCAGTAAGAGGTTTGACTGTAACTGAAAAGTTCTTAATGAACTTAAGATAATAATTAGCAAATCCTAAAAATCTTGGTAGAACTTTAAGATTAGTAGGTTGTACCCAATCAAGGACGGCCTGTACCTTAACCCCTTACTGCCATTGGACGTACTATCCCGTCCATGGTACCTGGGCCCGTATGACCGGGGACGGGATAGTACGTCATAGGCGATCAGCTGCGCTCCTGAGGGGAGCGCAGCTAATCGCCGCCGGGTGTCAGCTGATTATCACAGCTGACACCCATGACTGTGTGTCAGGAGCGGTCACGGACCGCTCCCGGCACATTAACCCCTTGCACACCGCGATCAAACATGATCGCGGTGTACTGGGGGCACAGGGGAGGATCGCGCAGGGTGGGGGCTCCCTGCGCGCCCCCCTGAGACCCTCAGAGCAGCGCTGTTCTGAGGGCTTCCTCCCTCCTAGGACCCGGATCCAAGATGGCGCCGCGGTCCTGGAGGGAGGCGGCTACCTCAGTGCCTGCCGAGAGCAGGCACTGAGAAGCCTGCATCTATGCCTGTGCGATCGCTGGTGTGACAGAGTGCTGTGCACACTGTCACACCAGCGATCTGATAAAATACTGTGATGTCCCACCCTGGGACAAAGTAAAAAAGTTAAAAAAGTAAAAATAAACATGTGTAAAAAAAAAATCCAAAATAAATAAAAAAAAAAAAAATATTCCCCAATAAATTCACTTCTTCCTGTAAATAAAAAAAAAAAAAACAATAAAAGTACACATATTTGGTATCGCCGCGTCCGTAACGACCCCCCCTATAAAATTGTCCCACTAGTTAACCCCTTTAGTGAACCCCTTAAAAAAAAAAAAAAAACGAAGCAAAAAATCAATGCTTTATCATCATACCGCCGAACAAAAAGTGGAATAACACGCGATCAAAAAGACCGATATAAAAAACATGGTACCGCTGAAAACGTCATCTTGTCCCGCAAAAAACGAGCTGTCACAAAGCATCATCAGCGAAAAAATAAAAAAGTTATAGCTCGCAGAATAAAGCGATGCAAAAATAATTATTTTTTATATAAAATTGTTTTTATTCTATAAAAGCGCCAAAACATGAAAAAATGATATAAATGAGGTATCGCCATAATCGTACTGACCCGAAGAATAAAACTGCTTTATCAATTTTACCACACGCGGAACGGTATAAACGCCTCCCCCAAAAGAAATTCATGAATTGCTGATTTTTGTTCATTCTAACCTCCCAAAAATCGAAATAAAAAGCGATCAAAAAACGTCACGTGCTCAAAAATGGTACCAATAAAAACGTCAACTCGTCCTGCAAAAAATAAGACCTCACATGACTCTGTGGGCCAAAATATGCAAAAATTATAGCTCTCAAAATGTGATGATGCAAAAACTATTTTTGCAATAAAAAGCGTCTTTTAGCGTGACAGCTGCCAATCATAAAAACCCGCTATAAATAGTAAATCAAACCCCCCTTTATCACCCCCTTAGTAAGGGAAAAATAATAAAATTTAAAAAAAGTATTTATTTCCATTTTCCCATTAGGGTTAGGGTTAGGGTTGCGGCTAAAGTTAGGGTTAGGGTTGGCGCTAAAGTTAGGATTAGGGTTAGGGTTGGGATTAGGGGTGTGTTAGGGTTAGGTTTGTGGTTAGGGTTGGGACTAGGGTTAGGGGTGTGTTGGGGTTAGGGTTGGAGTTAGAATTGGGGGGTTTCAGCTGTTTAGGCACATCAGGGACTCTCCAAATGTGACATGGCGTCTGATCTCAATTCCAGCCAATTCTGCGTTGAAAAAGTCAAACGGTGCTCCTTCACTTCTCAGCTCTGCCATGCGTCCAAACAGTAGTTTATCCCCACATATGGGGTATCAGCGTACTCTGGACCCCAAGAGTTATTGTGCAATTTGTCCTATTTCTTCTGCTACCCTTGGGAAAATAAAAAACTGGGGCGAAAATATCATTTTTGTACAAAAAAAAATATTTTTTTGTTTTTAACGGCTGTACATTATAAACTTCTGTGAAGCACTTGGGGCTTCATAGCGCTCACCACACATCTAGATAAGTTCCTTGTGGGGTCTATTTTCCAAAATGGGGTCACTTGTTGGGGATTTCCACTGTTTAGGCACATCAGGGGCTCTCCAAATGCGACATGACGCCCCCAGACCATTCCATCAAAGTCTGCAATCCAAAACGTCACTACTTCCCTTCCGAGCCCCAACGTGTACCCATACAGTAGTTTTCTCCCACATATTGGATATCAGCGTACTCAGGACAAATTGGACAACAACTTTTGGGGTCCAATTTCTCCTGTTACCCTTGTAAAAATAAAATATTGGGGCAAAAAATCATTTTTGCAAAAAAAAAAAGGATTTTTTATTTTTACGGCTGTGCGTTATAAACTTCTGTGAAGCACTTCGGGGTTCAAAGTGCTCACCACACATCTAGACAAGTTCCTTGTGGGGTCTATTTTCCAAAATGGGGTCACTTGTGGGGGGTTTCCACTGTTTAGGCGCATCAGGGGCTCTCCAAATGCGACATGACGCCCCCAGACCATTCCATCAAAGTCTGCAATCCAAAACGTCACTACTTCCCTTCCGAGCCCTGACGTGCGCCCATACAGTAGTTTTCTCCCACATATTGGGTATCAGCGTACTCAGGACAAATTGGACAACAACTTTTGGGTTCCAATTTCTTCTGTTACCTTTGTGAAAAAAAATATTGGGGGCGAAAAAATCATTTTTGTAAAAAAAAAAAAAGATTTTTTATTTTTACGGCTGTACGTTATAAACTTCTGTGAAGCACTTCGGGGTTCAAAGTGCTCACCACACATCTAGATAAGTTCCTTGTGGGGTCTATTTGCAAAATGGGGTCACTTGTGGGGGGTTTCCACTGTATAGGTGCATCAGGGGCTCTCCAAATGTGACATGACGCCCCCAGACCATTCCATCAAAGTCTGCAATCCAAAACGTCACTACTTCCCTTCCGAGCCCTGACGTGCGCCCATACAGTAGTTTTCTCTCACATATTGGGTATCAGCGTACTCAGGACAAATTGGACAACAACTTTTGGGTTCCAATTTCTTCTGTTACCCTTGTGAAAATAAAATATTGGGGACGAAAAAATCATTTTTGTAAAAAAAAAAGGATTTTTTATTTTACGGCTGTACGTTATAAACTTTAGTGAAACACCTGGGGGTTAAAAGTTCTCACCACACATCTAGATAAGTTCCTTGAGGGGTCTAGTTTCCAAAATGGCGTCATTTATGGGGGTTTCCACTGTTTAGGCAGATCAGGAGCTCTCCAAACACGACATGGCGTCCAGCGAATTCTGCGTTGAAAAAGTCAGACGGCGCTCCTTCCCTTCCAAACTCTGCCATGCACCCAAACAGTGGTTTACCCCCACATATGGGGTATCAGCGCACTCAGGACAAATTGCACAATAACTTTTGGAGTCTTGTTACCCTTAGAAAAATAAAAATTGGGGTGAAAAGATCATTTTTGTGGAAAAAATATGATTTTTAAATTTTACGGCTCTACGTTATAAACTTGTGTGAAGCACTTGGGGTTCAAATTGCTCACCAAAGATCTAGAAAAGTTCCTTAGGGGTCTAGTTTCCAAAATGGGGTCATTTGTGGGGGGTTTCCTGTTATGTTACGGTAGCTGAGGAGTGCAGGTAAAAAAGGAAATACACCAGAGCAGTTGGAATCTATGAGATTGCAGTACCCTGACTAACCACCGCAACTAGAGGCAGCCGTGGAGCGTTCCTACGATGGTCCTAGACGCCTCGTCACAGCCTGAGAAACTAACTACACCTAAAGACAGAAACAG
Organism: Oophaga sylvatica; assembly: GCA_033576555.1. NCBI lineage: Eukaryota > Metazoa > Chordata > Amphibia > Anura > Dendrobatidae > Oophaga > Oophaga sylvatica. Next base: position 713,248,669 of record JARQOD010000001.1, read on the forward strand.
GAAAGCTATCTGCCCCGGAGCAGAACCCCAAAGATAATAGAAAGCCCCCAAACATGTAATGGCGGTTAGACAAGAGGAAATACTGACACAGAAAGAAAATAGTATGAGCAAACGCTGGGGCCCAAACTATCTAAATAGAAAAGGATAGGAAGGGTACTTACTGCAATCCCAGAAAACCCTGAAAAACACCAACTTACTAATTTCAAAATCACCTGAGATCACACGACCTCTACCACCTAAATTAGTTCTCTGGTGTAACAAAAACAGCAGCCACTGAAAAGACTGCAAAAAGCAAAAGTACAAAACACAGTGGCTGGACCAAACTGAGAGGGCAAAAGCCCCCGGAGGGGACCCAGAAGGCCCCCACAGAAGTGCAGGACAAAATGCAAAAATATAGCAAAAACACACAATAAGAAATTGTCTTATCTGATAGCAGGAGATGCAGACACGACACAGCAGGCTACAAGGGAAACTGGAAAGAAGGATTCAGACCAGAACAATTGTTCACCGGCAACCCTGATGGGAAAATGATTCCCTTAAATAAGACCAATCAGTAACACCTGATTCCCAATCCTCACTAGTACCGCTTGTAACCACCAGAGGGAGCCTCTGCTCAGAACTCATCTCAAACCCATTCACAACAGTACCCCCCCCTTGAGGAGGGGTCACCGAACCCTCATTTGAGCAACCAGGTCGGTCAGGATGAGTTCTATGATACGCACGGATAAGTCTCCTAGCATGGATGTCCGAAGCAAACACCCAAGAATTATCTTCCTGACCATAACCTCTCCATTTAACCAAATACTGGAGTCTTCGTCTAGAAAAACGAGAATCCAATATTTTCTCAACCACATACTCCAGATTGCCCTCAACCAAAACAGGGTCAGGAGGCACAGCAGCAGGAACCACTGGCTCAACAAACCTCTTCAACAAGGACTTGTGGAACACGTTATGGATCTTAAATGTCCCTGGAAGAAGCAAACGAAAAGAAACAGGATTAATAATCTCCATGATCTTATAAGGTCCAATGAACCTAGGCTTAAATTTAGGAGATGCTACTCTCATAGGAATATTCTTTGAGGACAACCAGACCAAGTCCCCCACTTTAAACCGAGGACCATAAGTCCTATGCCGGTTAGCAAACCGCTGGGCCTTCTCCTGAGAGAGGGACAACCTCTCCACTACCTGGTCCCAAATCTGCTGCATACGCTCAACAACAGAGTCAACACCTGGACAGACAGAAGCCTCCGTCTGTCCTGAAGAAAATCGAGGGTGAAACCCAGAATTACAGAAAAACGGAGACATCAAAGTGGCAGAGCTAGCCCTATTATTAAGAGCACACTCAGCCAAAGGCAAAAAAGAGACCCAGTCATCCTGATCAGCAGACACAAAGCATCTTAGATAAGTCTCCAATGTCTGGTTTGTTCTCTCAGTTTGACCATTGGTCTGAGGATGAAATGCCGAGGAGAAAGACAATTGAACACCCAGTTTAGAACAAAAAGTCCTCCAAAATCTGGAAACAAACTGGACTCCTCTGTCAGACACAATGTTCTCAGGAATGCCGTGTAAACGAACCACGTGCTGAAGGAACAACGGCACCAATTCAGAGGAGGAAGGCAACTTAGGTAATGGCACAAGATGTATCATTTTGGAAAACCTATCACAAATTACCCAGATGGTGGTCATTCTCTGAGAAACAGGAAGATCGGAAATGAAATCCATAGAGATATGGGTCCATGGTCTCTTGGGCACAGGCAATGGCATCAACAAACCACTAGAGCGAGAGCAAGGCTTGGAGCGAGAGCAAGTCCCGCAGGACTGCACAAATTCCCTGACATCGCGAGACAAGGTAGGCCACCAAAAGGACCGACTAACCAAGTCTCTGGTACCAAAAATTCCGGGATGCCCAGCCAATGCGGAACAATGAATCTCAGACATCACACTCTTTTTCCATTGGTCCGGGACAAACAATTTTCCAACAGGGCAGCGCTCGGGCCTATCCTCCTGACACCCCTCCAGAGCAAGTCTCAAATTAGGCGAGATGGCGGAAAGAACTACACCCTCCTTCAAAATAACAGAAGGATCAGATAACTCAGGAGAGTCCGCAAGGAAACTCCTCGAGAGGGCATCCGCCTTAACATTGTTAGTGCCAGGAAGAAAGGAAACCACAAAATTAAAACGTGTGAAAAACAAGGCCCACCTGGCCTGTCTAGGATTGAGTCGCTTGGCAGATTCCAGATAGACCAGATTCTTATGGTCCGTAAGGATCACCACCTGATGTTTGGCTCCCTCCAGCCAATGTCTCCACTCTTCAAAAGCCCACTTCATGGCCAATAACTCCCGATTACCCACGTCATAATTACGTTCAGTAGGAGAAAATTTTCGAGAGAAAAAGGCACAAGGGTTACTTTTAGAGGTCTCTGGATCTTTTTGGGACAAAACGGCACCTGCCCCAATTTCAGAGGCATCAACCTCCACCTGAAATGGCAGAGAAACATCAGGCTGCCGTAGAACAGGAGCAGAAGTGAATCTCTGCTTAAGTTCCTGAAACGCAGAGACTGCCTCAGGAGGCCAATTCACCACATCAGAACCCTTTCTGGTCAAATCAGTTAATGGTTTAACAATAACAGAGAAATTACCAATAAATTTACGATAAAAATTGGCAAAACCCAAAAATCTCTGAAGAGCCTTTAATGAAGTAGGTTGGACCCAATCACAGATGGCCTGAACCTTGACCGGGTCCATTTCAATAACAGATGGGGACAAAATGAATCCCAGAAATGAGATCTTCTGTACGCCAAAAAGACACTTTGATCCCTTCACATACAGAGCATTCTCTCTCAAAATCTGGAATACAGTTCGAACATGTTTCACATGAGAGTCCCAGTCATTAGAAAAAATCAAGATATCATCCAAATAAACAATCAGAAACTTGTCCACAAAATCCCTGAAAATGTCATTCATGAAGGACTGGAAGACGGAAGGAGCATTAGTGAGCCCAAAGGGCATCACAAGGTACTCAAAATGCCCTTCAGGGGTGTTAAATGCCGTCTTCCATTCATCCCCGTGCTTAATGCGAATAAGGTTATACGCCCCCCTGAGGTCAAGCTTGGTAAACCAAGTAGCGTTTTTCACCCTGGAAAACAGGTCAGAAATCAAGGGTAACGGGTATTGATATTTCACAGTAATATTGTTCAAGAGACGATAATCAATACACGGCCTTAATGAACCATCTTTTTTGGCCACAAAGAAAAAACCGGCACCTAAGGGTGAAGAGGATGGTCTGATATGACCCTTCTCCAATGATTCCTTGATATAAGACCGCATAGCGTCATGTTCAGGTACAGACAAGTTAAAAAGGCGACCCTTAGGGAATTTACTACCTGGCACTAATTCAATAGCGCAGTCATAGCTCCTATGGGGAGGTAAGGATGCAGATTTACTTTCGCTAAACACATCAGAAAAATCAAACAAAAAGTCAGGAACATCCTCAGCCTGGGGGGAGGCAGAAAAAACAGGAGTGTTGGTATTAACACATTGGCAGCCCCAACTGGTTACAGACACAGATTTCCAATCCAAAACAGGATTATGAGACTGTAACCAAGGAAACCCAGCACGATAATGTCATGCAGATTATATAGAACCAAAAATTTGCAGCACTCCTGGTGATCAGGTTCAACCCTCATTATCACCTGAGTAGAAAACTGGGGTTTATTCTCAGCCAAAGGGGTAGAATCGATCCCCAGTAGGGGAATAGACTTCTGTAGGGGTATCAAGGGAAATCCACAACGTTTAGCAAAATCATAATCCATCAGGTTAATAGCTGCTCCAGAATCAACGAAAGCCTGAGCAGAAAATGAGGACAGAGAGCATATCAGAGTGACAGTTAATAAAAACTTAGTCTGAACACTACCCAAGACAACTGAGCGTGCAAAACGTCTTCCCCGCTTAGGGCAGACTGAAATAGCATGAGAGGCATCACCACAGTAGAAACATAACCCATTGCGCTTTCGAAACTCATGACGCTGTGCCCCAGACACCACTCCATCACACTGCATGGGCTCAGCAGCTGGCTCACAAGGCAACACCACTCCACGCATACTTCTCCGCTCACGCAAACGTCTGTCAATTTGAATCGCTAATGACATAGAATCATTGAGACCAGAGGGGACAGGGAATCCCACCATAACATCCTTTACATTATCCGACAGACCCTTCCGGAAAAGGGCCGCCAAAGCGTCGTCATTCCATTTGGTCAGGACTGCCCACCTACGGAATCTCTGACAGTATAACTCAGCGTCATCAAGCCCCTGATTTAATGCCAACAAGGCTTTTTCAGCTTGATCAGTGACATTAGGCTCATCGTACAATAACCCCAAAGCCTGAAAAAATGCATCAACATCACTCAAAACAGGATCCCCAGGTGTGAGGGAAAAAGCCCAATCCTGAGGATCGCCGCGCAGGAGAGAGATGATAATTTGAACCTGCTGCGCTGCTTTTCCTGAGGACTTAGATTTTAAGGCAAAAAACAATTTACAATTATTTTTGAAATTCTGAAACTTAGCTCGATCCCCTGAAAACAAATCTGGCATGGGAATCCTAGGTTCCACAACAGGCAACCTAGCAAGATATGCAGCAATACTCTGAACCTCAGTGGCAAGCTGATCCACACGGCCAGACAACTGTGCAAACTCCATTGGGAGAAAAGATCCTCCCCAGCACCCAGAGATACAGAGGGTAAAAAAAAAAAAAAAGTGCAACAAACAGAAAAATATCTCTGACAACTTTTCTTCCTTCAAAGTATTTTTTTCCCTTCTGTGAGTACCATACAATTTTTATGGCCGGTGATACTGTTATGTTACGGTAGCTGAGGAGTGCAGGTAAAAAAGGAAATACACCAGAGCAGTTGGAATCTATGAGATTGCAGTACCCTGACTAACCACCGCAACTAGAGGCAGCCGTGGAGCGTTCCTACGATGGTCCTAGACGCCTCGTCACAGCCTGAGAAACTAACTACACCTAAAGACAGAAACAGGAAAGCTATCTGCCCCGGAGCAGAACCCCAAAGATAATAGAAAGCCCCCAAACATGTAATGGCGGTTAGACAAGAGGAAATACTGACACAGAAAGAAAATAGTATGAGCAAACGCTGGGGCCCAAACTATCTAAATAGAAAAGGATAGGAAGGGTACTTACTGCAATCCCAGAAAACCCTGAAAAACACCAACTTACTAATTTCAAAATCACCTGAGATCACACGACCTCTACCACCTAAATTAGTTCTCTGGTGTAACAAAAACAGCAGCCACTGAAAAGACTGCAAAAAGCAAAAGTACAAAACACAGTGGCTGGACCAAACTGAGAGGGCAAAAGCCCCCGGAGGGGACCCAGAAGGCCCCCACAGAAGTGCAGGACAAAATGCAAAAATATAGCAAAAACACACAATAAGAAATTGTCTTATCTGATAGCAGGAGATGCAGACACGACACAGCAGGCTACAAGGGAAACTGGAAAGAAGGATTCAGACCAGAACAATTGTTCACCGGCAACCCTGATGGGAAAATGATTCCCTTAAATAAGACCAATCAGTAACACCTGATTCCCAATCCTCACTAGTACCGCTTGTAACCACCAGAGGGAGCCTCTGCTCAGAACTCATCTCAAACCCATTCACAACAGTTTCCACTGTTTAGGCACATCAGGGGCTCTCCAAATGCAACATGGCATCCAATCTCAATTCCAGCCAATTTTGGTTGGAAAAAGTCAAATGGTGCTCCTTCCATTCCGAGCTCTGCCGTGCGCCCAAACAGTGGTTCCCACCCACATATGGGGTATCAGCGTACTCAGGACAAATTGGACAACAACTTATGTGGTCCAATTTCTCCTGTTACCCTTGAGAAAATAAAAAATTAGTGACTAAAATATAATTTTTGTGGGAAAAAAATAGGATTTTTTATTTTCATGCCCGGGCATTATAAACTTGTGTGAAGCACTTGGGGTTCAAAGTGCTCACCAAAGATCTAGATAAGTTCCTTAGGGGGTATAGTTTCCAAAATGGGGTCACTTGTGGGGGTTTCCACTGTTTAGGCTCATCTGGGGCACTGCAAACGGAACATGACCCCCATCAACGTCTGCATTCCAAAACGTTACTACTTCCTTTCCAAGCCCTGCCGTGCACCCAAACAGTTCCCCCCCCACATATGGGGTATCAGCGTACTCAGGACTAATTGGACAACAACTTTTGGGGTCCAATTTCCTTGGGAAAATTCAAAAATTTGGGACTAAAAAATCATTTTTGTGGAAAATTGTTTTTTTTTTTTTTCACACCCAGGCATTATAAGCTTTTGTGAAACACTTGGGAGTTCAAAGTGCTCACAACAGATCTAGATAAGTACCTTAGGGGTCTAGTTTCCAAAATGGTGTCACTTGTGGGGGTTTCCACTGTTTAGGCGCATCAGGGGCTCTCCAAACACGACATGGCGTCCAATCTCAATTCCAGCCAATTTTAGTTTGAAAAAGTCAAACGGCGCTCCTTCCCTTACGAGCTCTGCCGTGTGCCCAAACAGTGGTTTTCCCCCACATATTGGGTATTGGCGTACTCAGGAGAAATTGCATAACAACCTTATCTGTCCATTTTCTCCTTTTACCCTTGTGAAAATAAAAAAAAAGTTTGTAAAAGATCATTTTTGTGGCTAAAAAGTTAAATATTCATTTTTTCCTTCCACGTTGCTTTAGTTCCTGTGAAGCACCTGAAGGGTTAATAATCTTCTTGAATGTGGTTTTGAGTACCTTGAGGGGTGCAGTTTTTAGAATGGTGTCACTTTTATGTATTTTCTGCCATATAGACCCCTCAAAGTGACTTCAAATGAGAGGTGGTCCCTAAAAAAAATGGCTTTGTAAATTTTGTTGTAAAAATGAGAAATCGCTGGTCAATTTTAACCCTTATAACTTCCTAACAAAAAAAAATTTTGGTTCCAAAATTGTGCTGATGTAAAGTAGACATGTGGGAAATGTTATTTCTTAACTATTTTATGTGACATATTTCTCTGTTTTAAGGGAATAAAAATTCAAAGTTTGAAAATTGCAAAATTTTAAAAATTTTCGCCATATTTGCGTTTTTTTCAAAAATAAACGCAAGTTATATCGAAGAAATTTTACTTCTGACGTGAAGTACAATATGTCACGAGAAAACAATCTCAGAATCGCGAAGATCCGTTGAAGCGTTCCAGAGTTATAACCTCATAAAGAGACAGTGGTCAGAATTGTAAAAATTGGCCCGGTCATTAACGTGCAAACCACCCTTGGGGGTGAAGGGGTTAAGAGGATCATTTTGAGCACAATCATAAGACCTGTGCTTGGGAAGAACTTCACATTCTGAGGCTGCATCTTTCCCCGCACATGACGGTCAGCTGTCATGTGCCTTTAACAGTTGCGCATGGAACAGGGCTCTACCTGCATATGTTAACCAGTTAAATCCCACTGTAAACAATGATACCTGTGAATGCTGGTTCATGACTGGTGATCATAGGAGAACGTTATTTCTGCTATACAATTACTGTTTTTTGTTCATTCAGTGTCTGAAAAATCTGAATAGAAAGCAGTCAAAAAACCTCATACAGCTGTGTTCAGGAAACAATAAAAAAGTTACAGTTCTCAGAATATGGCATTAAATATTTTTTTATTAAAAAGCATTTTTACTGTGTGATAACAGCAAAACATAAGAACTATAAATCTGGTATCGCTGTAATCGCACTGACTTGAAGAATAAAAATAAGAAATATTCTTGCACTGCTGTCTATTTGTTCATTCAATCTCCCCCCAAAAAAATAAAAAAAATCGGAATAAGGCTCAGCTCACATTTATCCTGTGCTCTCCGCTGAGCACTTAAGTCTGAGTTTTTGTGTAAATGCCTAAAACTGCAATTCAGACAAAACCCCGATGGAACCACTCACTTATGAGGCACATGGAGTACCTTTGGACTCCATCTGGCCTCGGTTCCGGCAGTGTCCCATCATTTTAGATGTCTTTTGTGCACAAGTGTGGTCGTAAATGCCTAAATGCTGGAACAGACGCCAAACGGACTCAAAAGTATCTCTATCTCCATCTGCCTCATTAAACTGAGTGGCTCTATCCGGGGTTTTGTCTGAGTTGCATTTTTTGTGGGATCAGCACAGAAATCTCAATATAATTGCTCAGCACAGAACACAAGAAAATGATCCCGCCTTATACTGAAAGCGATCAATAAATGTTTTGTCCTCAAAATATAATCAATAAAAATCCTAAGTTATTCAGCACAAAACCAGCCCCCACTCAGTTATATCATCTGTCACTGGAAATACAGAGGTTACCACGTTACTGGTAGAACAAAGGCTCTGGTGACACATCTCCAACATCCACTCAAATAAAATCCAGTGAAATCTGCACTTCCAAATCCAAATACCACCTCCTTTTGAGCCCCACTATGCCAAACCCACAGTAAGCATCCACATGTTTGACATTATTGTAGTGGGATAGCCCAATTAACAAATTTATGGGGTGCATGTTGCCAGAAGCACAAACTGGGCACAATGTGTGGGCTCTAAACTGGCAGATTGGCAATTCTCCAGAAAAAAAGCATGACGTGGATGTTACAAAAAAGTCACTGCAGCTTTAGAATAATTAATTACGAGGCGCAATTTCTATAATGGGGTCACTTTTGGGGGTTTTCTGCTGTTTTTTCCCCTTAGGGGCTCCGCAAATATCACCTGCAAACTATGCGAGTAAAATCTGTGCTCCAAATGTCAAATAGCGCTTCTGCCTTTACAGTCCAGACGTGTGACCAAACAGTAGTTTCTGATGACATACAGTTGGGAAAATAAGTATTTGATACACTGCCTATTTTGTAAGTTTACCCATCTACAATGAATGGAGACGTCTGTAATTTTTATTGTAGGTACACTTCAACTGTGAGAGACAGAATCTAAAAATTAAAACCAGAAATCACATTGTTTGAATGTTAAATAATTAAAATACATTTTATTGCATGAAATAAATATTTGATCACCTACCAACCAGCAAGAATTCTGGCTATCTCAGACCTGTTAGATTTTCTTTAAGAAGCCCTCCTACTCTGCACTCTTTACCTGTATTATTGGCACCTGTTTGTACTCATCACCTATATGAAAGACACCTGTGCACACACTCAATGAATCACACTCCAACCTATCCACCATGGCCAAGACCAAAGAGCTGTCTAAGAACATCAAGGACAAAATTGTAGTCCTGAACAAGACTGGATGGGCTACAGGACAATAGACAAACAGCTTGGTGAGAAGGCAACAACTGTTGGCACAATTATTAGAAAATGGAAGAAACAAGATGACTGGCAATCTTCCTCATTCTAGGGCTCCAGACAAGATCTCACCTCGTGAGGTAAGGATGATTCTGGTAAAGGTCAGGAATCAGCCCAGAACTACACGTGAGGACTTAGTCAATTACCTGAAGAGAGCTGGGACCACAATCGCAAACATTTCCCTTAGTAGCACACTACACCATCATGGATTAAAATCCTGCATGGCAAGCAAGGTCCCCCTGCTCATGCCAGCACATGTCCAGACCCGTTTAAAGTTCACCAATGCCTATCTGGATGATCCAGAGGAGGTATGGGAGAAGGTCATGTGGTCAGATGAGACTAAAATACAACTTTTTTATATCAACTCCACTCGGCGTGTTTTTAGGAAGAAGGATGAGTACAACCCTAGGAACACAGTCCCAACCATAAAGCATGGTGGGGAAAACATCATACTTTGGGGATTCTTTTCTGCAAAATTGACAAGATCACTGCACTGTATAGAAGGGAGGATGGATAGGGTCATGTATTGTGAGATTTTGGCCAACCACCTCCTTCTCTCAGTAAGAGCATTGAAGATGGGTTGTGGCTGGGTCTTCCTGCATGACAATGACTCAAAACAGCCATGGCAACTAAGGAGTGGCTCCGTAAGAAGCATTTCAGGGTCCTGTAGTGGCCTAACCACCTAACCAGTCTCCAGACGTGAACCCAATAGAACATTTTTGGGGGGAGCTGAAACTCAATGTTTCAAAGCAACAGCCCCGAAACCTGAAAGATCTGGAGAACATCTGTATGGAGCAGTGGGCTAAAATCCCTGCTGCAGTGTGTGCAAACTTAGTCAAGAACTACAGGAAACATCTGAACTCTAATTGCAAACAAAGCTTCCTGTGCAAAATTCTAAGTTGTTTTTCTATTGTATCAAATGCAAATTAATTATGTAAAAATCATACAATGTGATTTTCTGCATTTTTTCTAAGATTCTGTCTCTCACAGTTGAAGTGTACCCATGATAAAAATTTACAGACCTCTCCATTCTTTGTAGGTGGGAAAACTTGCAAAAATTGGCAGTGTATCAGATACTTACCTTCCCCACTGTTTGGGGCATCACTGTGTTCGAGAGAAATTGCGCAATAAGTTGTGGAGTCTAGTTTCACCTATTCTCCCTTGTGTAATTGACAAATTTGCAGCAAATACAAAAAATGCATTTTTAGAACTAAAATGTTATATTTCACATCCTAATGTAATGCAATTCTGTGATGCACCTGTTGGTTAAAAAAAAACCTCACTACACCCCAGATGAAATCTTTAAGAAGTGAAGTTTCCAATATGGGTTTAGCGATAAGGTGAAATCATGTATGACTTTTCCGGAACATTCCAGAATCTTCCATCCTCTACACTCTCTTGAAGGATTCCTAGCAGCACAGAGCCAAGTGACCCCCTCTCTCCCCCCTCTTGTCACACATTGCAGCCTGTGACATTGCTCTTCCCTTCCTCCTTCCCAGCCTGCACACACACTCAGTGTAACCTGAGATGCCAGTGCTTGATTTTCCCTCCTCACCGCGGGGGGCCTCTTTGTCTCCAAAACATGTGCAGCTCTCTCATAGACAACAATGGGAACCTAATGATTTGGTCATAAAACGCCACAAGTTTATGATAAAAATACGAAAGCTACAGTTCTGCAACATGCTCCTATCAGCCTTAAGTACAGTGGTTCTGGCTAAGTTCTAGCCCCAACAGAATCCGAGAAATGGATTCCTCCTAAACTGTGTGAAATAGGTACTCCATGTTTGGTTGTGGATGAATGCCCGTGACACGCTGGGTAAGATGATTCTATGTGCGTTTCTATACAGGGTACCCTTTGCGAGCAGGGGAGGAGGACTGTCACAAGCCAGCCCTTTTAGTGATGTCACAAGCCCAGATGTACAAGTCTGCAACTGAGCCCCCCTGGTCATTCTAGCCTGTGATGCCATGCCAGTTGGATCTCAAATGAACTACGACGTGTGGCTCCGCCCAGCAGCCTGGTTTGCCGGAATGTTCTAAGTACCATGTGAGTGTTTTCTTCTTTAACCCTGTTTTATTTTAATTACTTGTACATATTTTAACTGTCTCACTTTATAAAATCTTTTTTAAAACTTTTGTAAACACTGCCTATCTTTTTGGAGTAAAATACAAAAATTACTAGTTCGTCTCTATGCTCTATAATGAATTTGCACATGCCTGAAGTATACTTCGCTACTAAATTGGGGTGGCCTCTGCCCCACATTCTAGACCCAGAGGCTGGTGGCAGCGAACGCGTGCTGGGCTTCGGTATAGCTGGCAGTGACAGTGCGGGTTTTATAAGCGTATTGCCTGGCTGTGGCTAGGAGTAGTTATAATTCCCTCACTGCAGCATGCTCAATAGCCAGCACACGGTCAAGCAGCCCTTCCGGCGACTAATTATCCTAGGTGCAGTTCCCTGACTGACCTGAGGGTAAGGGGGGCACCAGAGAGCTGCTTGTTCCTAAGCGGAACTGGAAAGTGGGATAAATATAAATCCCTGCAGATCGTGACACAATTGGCGGCAGTGGTGAGATAATAAACCGTGATCCCCTGGGCCTGTCAGTGCCGTTCATTACATTGGTGGCAGCAGTGGGATTATAGAGCATCAGTGATATGGTTTGAGCAATCATTCCTCTCACTAAAAAACTTGCACAGTACTTGCGGGGGACCCTGCAGCATAAGTTTTGGAGAACGAACTCACTGTTTAGTAGTCCTGAGACAAGTGAGTACTTGCGATTACTACTTGCTTTCTCTCTGTTTTTCGATTCTATTTTTTTATTTTTATTTGGCAACCATGGCTACGAGGTAAGAATCTCATTATAAGCAGCTTAAGAAGGACACTCTGTGCAGGGCAAACCAGATTGACGACACCGATAAAGCCAAGGCCCAGTTGGTCGCGGATCTAATGCAATGGGATGAGAGCCAGGGTGCAGAAGGCAGCATCGGTGCCGATAGTGCAGCCACAGAGGTCCAGCTGGTGCAGGCCGGCCTGAAAGGCAACCAGGAAGTCGTGGACCGCTATCTGCAAATGGCTCTGCAACAGATTTACGCCGACGATACGGAGAGGCGCCTACAGCTGATTCTGCAAGCTCAAGAGAAAGCTGAGCGCCAAGCAGAGGCACAGAGAGCCGAGTGGGAGGCCCAAGCTCAGAGAGCCCATGAATTGCAGCTGGCCCGGCTAATGGAAACACCCTCCACAGCCCGGAGCAGTGAGCCCAGCAGCGCTCAGAGTCCCAAACCCCGGCCAGAGCATTTTCCCCTGATGGAAAAGGATGGAGACGTGGACACTTTTCTGCGGGCTTTTGAGAAAGCCTGCAGACAGTACCAACTGCCTAGGGAACAATGGGCAAGGTACTTGACCCCAGGGCTAAAAGGCAAAGCTCTGGAGGCATTTGCGTCTCTCCCGTCAGAAGATGAGAACTATGACGCCATCAAGCAGGCCCTGATCGCGAAATATCGGCTAACACCTGAGGTTTACCGTGGAAAGTTCTTGAACCTCCAAGACAGCTATACTGATGTGGTGCAAGGACTCAGGACTCACTTTGACCAGTGGATCCATGGACTGTCAGTGACCACCGTTGAACTGCTGAGAGACCGGATGATAAAAAAAACAGTTCTTACATCTTTGCCCAGCTGAGGTCCGACAGTTGATCCTGGACCGAGACCCAACGAATTCGGACAAAGCAGCGCAGATCACCAACAACTGAGGCCAACCGGAGACTCGGAAGCCAGTCACCGCCAACTGGAGAGGGAGTAAGCCTGCAACCAACCCCAGTGTCCTGCCAGCCATCCCTCCAGAGGCCCTGTCCCATTTGCCAATGCCAGGCCTACATCAGACCCTCGCCAGTGTTTCCTCTGCAAACCGACTGGACACCTGTCCGGAGAGGCAGAAGAACCCACAGCCAAGGCCTCCGGGCCCAATGCATCTGTTCTTTTGGTGGGTGGTGTGGTTGGGAGGATTGATGACAATGTGCAGCATGTCCGTGTGGGGGCCCGTCTCGCTACAGGCCTCAAGGACACCTGTGCTGAACGAACCCTCATCTGACCCGAACTGGCGGCCCCTGAAGAGTTGATTCCGGGGAAAACCCTAACTGTCACCGGGATTGGGGGCGTCCACTGCCCCTTGCCGATGGCCCGGGTTTTCATTGATTGGGGTGCCGGGAGCGGGTAATGGAAGTGGGGGTGTCTGAAAACCTGCCCACTGATGTTTTATTGGGGACTGATTTGGGGAGGATGGTTGCATACTACGTCCCCGACACCCCTCCCCAATCACCAGCCAATGCTTTGATGAGTAATGATGCAACTAATAACCATTTTTTCCCCTAGGAATGATGCTGAATGATGTAAATGTGCCAACTGAACCTGATAACCATTTCTCTGAAACGGTAGATGTGTCCACAGGTACAGGAGTGCTCAGCCATGTCGCTCTGCGGAGTGAGACGGCTGAGGAACCCCTAGCAGGATCAAGCGTCGGTGCTACAGGAAATGGGGAGGTGCATGGGAACCATGAGGAACGTGATGCCATGCCACTGACCACTGCCACCGAGGAAGGTAGCTGGCCCATAAGTAGCCCTGTTCCTGAAGTGTTGGGGTGGATGGGGAAGTAGAGCCCATAGCAGCTCTGGCTGGTGGGTCTGTCGAAATCCCTGGGGAGACAGCATACGTAGCCGCTGTCACCCGCAGTCAGAGTGCCCGGATCGCAGGTACCCCCTGCATTCTGGACCCTCCTCTGCTACAGGAGAGACAGAACCAGAAGTGAACCCAGAGCAGGTTCCAGAGGGTCCCAGTGAGGAGGGGACCCTGACGTCACATCTGGCTGCCTCCAGCCAGGAGTTCCAGGCTGCTCTGCACTCAGACGCGAGCCTGGAGAAGTTGAGACACCTCGCCGAGACGCCCACTTCCGTGACTGATAAGGAGAGGGTGTTCTGGGAACGAGGAAGGTTGTACTGTTATGTTTCGGTAGCTGAGGAGTGCAGGCAAAAAAGGAAATACACCAGAGCAGTTGGAATCTATGAGATTGCAGTACCCTGACTAACCACAACAACTAGAGGCAGCCGTGGAGCGTTCCTACGTTGGTCCTAGACGCCTCGTCACAGCCTGAGAAACTAACTACACCTAAAGATAGAAATAGGAAAGCTATCTGCCCCGGAGCAGAACCCCAAAGATAAGAGAAAGCCCCCAAACATGTAATGGCGGTTAGACAAGAAGAAATACAGACACAGGCAGAAAATAGTATGAGCAAACGTTGGGGCCCAAACTAACTAAATAGAAAAGGATAGGAAGGGTACTTACTGTAATCCCAGAAAACCCTGAAAAGCACCAACTCTACTAATTTCAAAAACACCTGAGATCACACGACCTCTACCACCTAAATTAGTTCTCTGGTGTAACAAAATCAAAACAGCAGCCACTGAAAAAACTGGAAAAAGCAAAGGTACAAACATCAGTGGCTGAACTAAACTGAGAGGGCAAAAGCCCCCGGAGGGGACCCTAAAGGCCCCCACAGAAGTGCAGGACAAAATGCAAAAATCAAGCACAAAAACAAAAAGAAGAAAATGTCTTATCTGTTAGCAGGAGATGCAGACACGACACAGCAGGCTACAAAGGAAACAGGAATCAAGGATTCAGACCAGAACAATTGATCACCGGCAACCCTGATGGGAAGGTGACTCCCTTATATAAGACCAGTCAGTAACACCTGATTCCCAATCCTCACAATCTTCACAATCTTCACTGTACAGACCAGCACCGCCTGTAACCACCAGAGGGAGCCTCTGCTCAGAACTCATCCCAAGCCCACTCACAACAGTACCCCCCCCTTGAGGAGGGGTCACCGAACCCTCATTTGAGCAACCAGGTCGGTCAGGATGAGTTCTATGGTACGCACGGATGAGTCTCCTAGCATGGATGTCCGAAGCAAACACCCAAGAATTGTCTTCCTGACCATAACCTCTCCACTTAACCAAATACTGGAGTTTCCGTCTAGAAAAACGAGAATCTAATATTTTCTCAACCACATACTCCAGATTGCCCTCAACCAAAACAGGGTCAGGAGGCACAGCAGCAGGAACCACTGGCTCAACAAACCTCTTCAACAAGGACTTGTGGAACACGTTATGGATCTTAAATGTCCCTGGAAGAAGCAAACGAAAAGAAACAGGATTAAGAATCTCTATGATCTTATAAGGTCCAATGAACCTAGGCTTAAATTTAGGAGATGCTACTCTCATAGGAATATTTTTTGAGGACAACCAGACCAAGTCACCCACTTTAAACCGAGGACCATCAGTCCTATGCCGGTTAGCAAACCGCTGGGCCCTCTCCTGAGAGAGGGACAACCTCTCCACTACCTGGTCCCAAATCTGTTGCATACGCTCCACAACAGAGTCAACACCTGGACAGACAGAAGCCTCCGTCTGTCCTGAAGAAAATCGAGGGTGAAACCCAGAATTACAGAAAAACGGAGACATCAAAGTGGCAGAGCTAGCCCTATTATTAAGAGCAAACTCAGCCAAAGGCAAAAAAGAGACCCAGTCATCCTGATCAGCAGACACAAAGCATCTTAGATAAGTCTCCAATGTCTGGTTTGTTCTCTCAGTTTGACCATTGGTCTGAGGATGAAATGCCGAGGAGAAAGACAATTGAACACCCAGTTTAGAACAAAAAGTCCTCCAAAATCTGGAAACAAACTGGACTCCTCTGTCAGACACTATGTTCTCAGGAATGCCGTGTAAACGAACCACGTGCTGAAGGAACAACGGCACCAATTCAGAGGAGGAAGGCAACTTAGGTAATGGCACAAGATGTATCATCTTAGAAAACCTATCACAAATCACCCAGATGGCGGTCATTCTCTGAGAAACAGAAAGGTCGGAAATGAAATCCATAGAGATATGGGTCCATAGTCTCTTGGGCACAGGCAATGGCATCAACAAACCACTAGAGCGAGAGCAAGGCTTGGAGCGAGAGCAAGTCCCGCAGGACTGCACAAATTCCCTGCACAGATTCTTATGGTCAGTAAGGACCACCACCTGATGTTTGGCTCCCTCCAGCCAATGTCTCCACTCTTCAAAAGCCCACTTCATGGCCAATAACTCCCAATTACCCACGTCATAATTACGTTCAGTAGGTGAAAATTTTCGAGAGAAAAAGGCACAAGGGTTACTTTTAGAGGTCTCTGGATCTTTTTGGGACAAAACGGCACCTGCCCCAATTTCAGAGGCATCAACCTCCACCTGAAATGGCAGAGAAACATCAGGCTGCCGTAGAACAGGAGCAGAAGTGAATCTCTGCTTAAGTTCCTGAAATGCAGAGACTGCCTCAGGAGGCCAATTCACCACATCAGAACCCTTTTTGGTCAAATCAGTTAATGGTTTAACAATAACCGAGAAATTACCAATAAATTTACGATAAAAATTGGCAAAACCCAAAAATCTTTGAAGAGCCTTTAATGAAGTAGGTTGGACCCAATCACAGATGGCCTGAACCTTGACTGGGTCCATTTCAATAACAGATGGGGACAAAATGAATCCCAGAAATGAGATCCTCTGTACACCAAAAAGACACTTTGATCCCTTCACATACAGAGCATTCTCTCTCAAAATCTGGAATACAGTTCGAACATGTTTCACATGAGATTCCCAGTCATTAGAAAAAATCAAGATATCATCCAAATAAACAATCAGAAATTTATCCACAAAATCCCTGAAAATGTCATTCATGAAGGACTGGAAGACAGAAGGAGCATTAGTGAGCCCAAAGGGCATCACAAGGTACTCAAAATGCCCCTCCGGGGTATTGAATGCCGTCTTCCATTCATCCCCGTGCTTAATGCGAATAAGGTTATATGCCCCCCTGAGGTCAAGCTTGGTAAACCAAGTAGCGTTTTTCACCCTGGAAAACAGGTCAGAAATCAAGGGTAACGGGTATTGATATTTCACAGTAATATTGTTCAAAAGACGATAATCAATACACGGCCTTAATGAACCATCCTTTTTGGCCACAAAGAAAAAACCGGCACCTAAGGGTGAAGAGGATGGTCTGATATGACCCTTCTCCAATGACTCCTTGATATAAGACCGCATAGCGTCATGTTCAGGTACAGACAAGTTAAAAAGGCGACCTTTAGGGAATTTACTACCAGGCACTAATTCAATAGCGCAGTCATAGCTCCTATGGGGAGGCAAGGATGCAGATTTACTTTCGCTAAATACATCAGAAAAATCAATCAAAAAGTCAGGAACATCCTGAGCCTGGGGGGAGGCAGAAAAAACAGGAGTGTTGGTATTAACACATTGGCAGCCCCAACTGGTTACAGACACAGATTTCCAATCCAAAACAGGATTATGAGACTGTAACCAAGGGAAACCCAGTACGATAATATCATGCAGATTATACAGAACCAAAAATTTGCAGCACTCTTGATGATCAGGTTCAACCCTCATTATCACCTGAGTAGAGAACTGAGGTTTATTCTCAGCCAAAGGGGTAGAATCGATCCCCAGTAGGGGAATAGACTTCTGTAGGGGTATCAAGGGAAACCCACAACGTTTAGCAAAATCATAATCCATCAGGTTAATAGCTGCTCCAGAATCAACGAAAGCCTGAGCAGAAAATGAGGACAGAGAGCATATCAGAGTGACAGTTAATAAAAACTTAGTCTGAACACTACCCAAGACAACTGAGCGTGCAAAACGTCTTCCCCGCTTAGGGCAGACTGAAATAGCATGAGAGGCATCACCACAGTAGAAACATAACCCATTGCGCTTTCGAAACTCATGACGCTGTGCCCCAGACACCACTCTATCACACTGCATGGATTCAGAAGCAGGTTCACAAGGCAACACTATTCCACGCATACTTCTCCGCTCACGCAAACGTCTGTCAATTTGAATCGCTAATGACATAGAATCATTGAGACCAGAGGGGACAGGGAATCCCACCATAACATCCTTTACATTATCTGACAGACCCTTCCGAAAAAGGGCCGCCAAAGCGTCGTCATTCCACTTGGTCAGGACTGCCCACCTACGGAATCTCTGACAGTATAACTCAGCGTCATCAAGCCCCTGATTTAATGCCAACAAGGCTTTTTCAGCTTAATCAGTGACATTAGGCTCATCGTACAATAACCCCAAAGCCTGAAAAAATGCATCAACATCACTCAAAACAGGATCCCCAGGTGTCAGGGAAAAAGCCCAATCCTGAGGATCGCCGCGCAGGAGAGAGATGACAATTTGAACCTGCTGCGCTGCGTTCCCTGAGGACTTAGATTTTAAGGCAAAAAACTATTTACAATTATTTTTGAAATTCTGAAAGTTAGCTCGATCCCCTAAAAACAAATCTGGCATGGGAATCCTAGGTTCCACAACAGGCAACCTAGCAAGATATGCAGCAATACTCTGAACCTCAGTGGCAAGCTGATCCACACGGCCAGACAACTGTGCACACTCCATTGAGAGAAAAAATCCTCCCCAGCACCCAGAGATACAGAGGGAAAAAAAAAAAAAAAGAGATGCAACAAACAGAAAAATATCTCTGACAACTCTGACAACCATTTTTTCTTTCACAAATTTTTTCCCTTCTGTGAGTACCATACAATTTTAAATTTTAGGCCGGTGATACTGTTATGTTTCGGTAGCTGAGGAGTGCAGGCAAAAAAGGAAATACACCAGAGCAGTTGGAATCTATGAGATTGCAGTACCCTGACTAACCACAACAACTAGAGGCAGCCGTGGAGCGTTCCTACGTTGGTCCTAGACGCCTCGTTACAGCCTGAGAAACTAACTACACCTAAAGATAGAAATAGGAAAGCTATCTGCCCCGGAGCAGAACCCCAAAGATAAGAGAAAGCCCCCAAACATGTAATGGCGTGTAAGGTTCTGTGTACATGTTCCTGAAACTCAGTTTGTTCGTCAGCCATTTTACTTTCTGTCTTGCTGCAGCTATCTTGCCCTCAGTCAAAATGGAGTTTCCAGCTTGCATGTTCCCGCCCTGATTCTCTCCTTTTGCTTCTTAAGCAGCCACAGCTGAGCAATCAGTGCTTCAGAATCTAGCCTGCAGTGAACCTGTGACCTGACTCCTAAAGCCTTGGACCTTGTACTCCAGCTATTCCTACTGAGGAACTCTGAAGCACTTGTGGACTCTGGAACCCTGCTCTTTGAAAGACCCACGTTTGCATGGACTTACAGTAACAGAGAAGAAGATCCTGAACCTGTTGTGGAGAGTGATTGCTGAGCTTAAGTTACTCTGGCCTGCTGTGTCTCCTGCTTCTGTGTCTGCAAACTGTGTGACTATTTTTGCCAACTTGTATGAAGTAATACAAGACTTTCTATATCAAACCTGTGTCTCATGTATTTTCATCGCACCCAAGCACAAGACGCTATATGAACTGTACTACATACATTACAAGATTCTGAAGCCAAAACGTTAGTGTCTGCTGGGTCTGGAAAGGCTGTGTCTGCTGTAACTGTGGATATCGGATGTCCGGTTGTACTTTCTGTGATGACAGTGGTTGTGACTTCTCCCAACCATTCCAGGTGAGCAATTCCCTTAAGTGTTTTTTTTTTCTGCAGTGTTACCACAGGTAAACACTATTGTTTTTTGTTTTTTTTTTCTCTCTTTTTTGTCTGCTGTAACTGTGGATATCAGATGTCCGGGTGAACTTTCTGTGATGATAGTGGTTGTGACTTCTCACAACCATTCCAGGTGAGCAGTTCCCTTAATTTTTTTTTTCTCTCTGCAGTGTTACCACAGGTAAACACTATTGTTTTTTTTTCTCTCCTCTCCTCTTCTTCCAGTACTCCTGTCTTAAAAGATCTGGAAAATGGAGGCCCGCATAAAGGAACTTTGCAGAGTGACTGATAATATCCTTGCAGATTTGCAGAATATAAAGACCCGTTTTTCAAGCCTACAGGACCTCACTAATCACAATTTGCAAGTGTTTGGACAGACTGCCCAGGATTTGCGAGCCAGGATTGAGGTTCTAGAAGAGCGAGTCCAGGCTCCTGCCGTAGCCCCGAGTTCTGGGATTCCCAAGTTGCCCCCTTTTCGTTTTGGCGGTGAACGTGAGAAATTCAGGGGATTTATTAATCAATGCAATCTTTTTTTTTCTGCACATGCTTCACAATTTCCCACTGAACGATCTAAGGTGCTTACTATAATTATGTTGCTTACCAACAAGGCTTTGATGTGGGCAAACCCTCTGATTGAGACTGAGGATGATTGTTTGAATCACCTTGATGCTTTTATTTCAGCCATGGGGCAGGTGTTTGATGACCCCAATCGAGGTGCAACAGCTGAAGCAGCCATGTTAGCTTTGCGCCAAGGTAAGCACTCGGTAGCTGAATATGCCTTGGATTTCAGGAGATGGGCCCTTGATACCACCTGGGACAGTTCCGCCAAAAAACTATTTTTCGAAAAGGGTTATCTCCACTGATTAAGGATGAACTTGCTCGTGCCGACCCTCCCACTGCGTTAGGTGACTTTATTAACTACTGCATCCGTATTGATACTCGTCTGACTGAACGCAGGCAAGAGAGATGGTTCGAAAGCAATCGCACTAACCTTTTCCTACCTTCCTCTCCAGCTAAGGAACCTTTGAGTAGGATTACACGGGAACCTGAACCTGAACCCATGCAGGTAGACTCTTTACAACGACGGGTTAGTGATGCACACAAGGAACATCGTTTTAAGGAGAATCTATGTTTCTATTGTGGTAAGTCAGGGCACTTCATTATAAACTGCCCCAGCCGTTCTCGTAAGACTACTGCAGCACTCATTCATTGTGAGTGTTGCGAGAGGGGATCTGTCAGGTCCGAGCCTCAGGCTCCAGAGAGATCTGCAGCAACAGATCTTGATTTCTCGGACTTAAACTCCGTTACCTCTGAGGACGTTGACTGTGTAAACGCTGCCATTTTTCAAGTTTCCTCAGCGGTGTCCCAGCTGAGTTGTAAGAAAAACAATTCTCATTGCTTTCTTTCCATCAAACTCTGGGTTGACTCAGCTTGGGTGTCTAGCTCTGCTATGATCGACTCAGGGGCAAGTGGAAATTTTATGGATGTCTCCTTTGCTCTGAAACAGGGGATACATTCAGTGAAGAAGACTACTCCAGTACAGATGGAAACTGTGGATGGCTCCCTGCTGACCTCTGGACCAGTGGATCAGGAAACAGAGCCTTTGAGGGTTCTTATGGGTAAAGATCATCAAGAGAAACTGTCCTTTATGCTTATCTCGTCTCCCCACTTTCCCATTATTCTAGGGCTACCATGGCTGCAGGCTCAGAATCCTACCATTAACTGGGAGACCAAGGAATTACACTTTCCAGAGAAACAGATGAGTCCAAAAGTTTCAGCTTGCTCTGTTCCTAAAGGAACCATGTCAGTCCCTGAACTACCAGCTGTATACCAGGACTATGTGGATTTATGTGACAAGAAGAACGCTGACCAGCTTCCTCCTCACCGTCCATATGATTGTCCAATTGAATTATTGCCTGGAGCAGAGATACCTTTTGGTAAGATCTACCCCCTGGCGGGGCCCGAGCTAAAGGCTTTAAAGGATTACATAGACGAAAATCTAGCCAAGGGCTTCATACGCCCCTCTTCATCTCCTGCAGGTGCACCCATCTTCTTTGTAAAGAAGAAAGATGGATCTCTGAGACCATGCGTAGACTATAGGGAACTCAATAAAGTTACTATTAGAAACCGTTATCCATTGCCTTTAATCCCTGAGTTATTGGAGAGAGTGCGACATGCCAAAATTTTCTCTAAACTAGATCTTCGTGGGGCCTATAACTTAGTCCGTATTAGACCTGGGGATGAATGGAAGACTGCATTCAGGTCACGCTATGGACACTTTGAATATCTAGTTATGCCTTTTGGTCTGAGTACCGCTCCAGCCACTTTCCAACACTTGGTGAATGACATCTTCAGGGATCTCCTAGATACATTCGTGGTAATTTATTTGGATGATATTCTAATTTTTTCTAACTCCACAGAGGAACATCATGGACATGTGAGAATGGTCTTGGAACGTCTAAGACAAAATCATCTTTACATCAAACTTGAAAAGTGTGAATTCCATAGGACCGAAATTCAATTTCTGGGGTATGTACTGTCTACACAAGGAATTAGTATGGATGGAAGCAAAACCCAAGCCATCAAGGATTGGCCAAGTCCTAGAAATGTGAAGGAGATACAGCGCTTCATCGGGTTTGCCAACTTCTATAGACGTTTCATTAGAAATTTCTCTGAGGTAGTGTCACCTATCACCCAACTTACCCGGAAAGAGTCTAGGTTCTCCTGGACTCTCCAAGCCCAGGAAGCATTTTCCCGTCTAAAAGATAAATTTACCACTGCACCTATCCTAGTACATCCCAACCCCGAGCTTGCCTTCATAATAGAGGTGGATGCTTCAGACTGTGCCGTTGGAGCTATACTCTCTCAGAGAACAGGTGAGAAGAATGTCTTGCATCCCTGTGCCTTCTTTTCCCAGCAGTTGTCTTCGGCTGAGAGGAACTACGATGTGGGCAATAGAGAGTTGTTGGCCATTATTGCCGCCTTCAAAGAATGGAGACACCTTCTTCAGGGAGCTGCACAGCAAATAGTCGTCCTGACAGACCATCGTAACCTTGAGTTTATCAGGTCAGCTAAGTGCCTGACTCCTCGCCAGGCTCGCTGGAATCTTTTCTTAAACCAATTTAATTTTATCATCTCTTATAGACCAGGATCGCGCAATGGAAAGGCTGATGCACTCTCTAGGATTTACTCAGCAGAGACACGTCCAATTACTCCTCCTAAGACTATTCTTCCTGACTCTAGATTCCTAGGAGTAATTCATAATCAAGACCTACTTAAGGACATCAAGGAAGCATACCATGCGGATTCCTTTTTGGCACAACCCCCAAGGGACGTAAGTCTTGTCTTTAAGAATGGTGTGTGGATTCAGGGACAACGCCTGTATATTCCTGAAACAGTCAGATTGAGAGTATTGCAACTCATTCACAATTCCAAGATAGCTGGGCATAGAGGAATTCTAAAGACACAGGAATTTCTCTCTCGTTTCTTTTGGTGGCCCACTTGCAGGAAGGATGTTTTAAACTATGTCACTTCATGTGAAGTCTGTGCAAGATGCAAAACACCTCGCTCCTCACCAACTGGTCTGTTACAGCCTCTTCCCACCCCGTCCCGCCCATGGGGATCCATTTCTATGGACTTCATTGTGGAGTTACCAACCTCTCAAGGGAAGAACACCATTCTAGTGGTGGTTGACCGTCTAACAAAGGCAGCTCATTTTATCCCTTGTGTCGGCTTACCCACTGCAAAACAGACATCAGATTTGATGATTAAAGATGTGTTTCGCTTACATGGAGTACCGGATGAGGTTATTTCGGATCGAGGGGTGCAATTCACTTCTAGGTTTTGGCAAAATTTCTGTGCAGCATTGGACATTAAAGTAAACCTTTCTTCTGCTTTTCATCCCCAGACTAATGGACAGACCGAACGAACCAATCAAACCCTGGAGCAGTATCTCCGCTGCTTTATCTGCCACCTACAGGATGATTGGGTGGATCTACTTCCATTAGCTGAGTTCTCGTATAACAACTCTCAGAGTGCCTCCACTAAGCAGTCTCCTTTTTACTCTAATCTAGGTTATCATCCTAACATTCTACCACGATTTTCCATAGAAACGCCTTTACCAGCAGTGGCTGAAAGAATCATGTCTTTACAGAAGAATATGGATCTTCTAAAGGAGAATCTGGAATCGGCTCAGGAAAGGTACAAGAAAGCAGCAGATAAATTTCGTAAACCTGCACCAGCTTTCAAGGTAGGAGACTTGGTCTGGCTGTCAACCAGAAATCTTAAGTTAAGGATTCCATCGTCTAAGTTGGGACATAAGTACATTGGACCCTATAAAATCAGTAAAATTATAAGTGCCGTTGCTTGTCGTCTTCAACTGCCCAGAACTATGAGAATTCACCCTGTCTTTCATGTATCCCTACTAAAGGCTGCGACACCCAATACGTTTCCTGGACGTTCTTCTCCTTGCCCTGACCCAGTGCTAGTCGATGGTCAGGAAGAATTTGTGGTGGAAAGGATTTTAGATTCCAGGTTGTATAGAAATCAGTTACAATATCTGATTAAATGGCAGGGCTACCCAGTGGAGGACAACTCATGGGAACCAGTCAATAACGTTAATGCTCCTCACTTGCTCCGTCAGTTTCATCAGAGGTACCCACACAAGCCTGGCCTGAGGTCATCCGGAGGTTGTCCCTAAGGGGGGAGTAATGTAAGGTTCTGTGTACATGTTCCTGAAACTCAGTTTGTTCGTCAGCCATTTTACTTTCTGTCTTGCTGCAGCTATCTTGCCCTCAGTCAAAATGGAGTTTCCAGCTTGCATGTTCCCGCCCTGATTCTCTCCTTTTGCTTCTTAAGCAGCCACAGCTGAGCAATCAGTGCTTCAGAATCTAGCCTGTAGTGAACCTGTGACCTGACTCCTAAAGCCTTGGACCTTGTACTCCAGCTATTCCTACTGAGGAACTCTGAAGCACTTGTGGACTCTGGAACCCTGCTCTTTGAAAGACCCACGTTTGCATGGACTTACGGTAACAGAGAAGAAGATCCTGAACCTGTTGTGGAGAGTGATTGCTGAGCTTAAGTTACTCTGGCCTGCTGTGTCTCCTGCTTCTGTGTCTGCAAACTGTGTGACTATTTTTGCCAACTTGTATGAAGTAATACAAGACTTTCTATATCAAACCTGTGTCTCATGTATTTTCATCGCACCCAAGCACAAGACGCTATATGAACTGTACTACATACATTACATGGCGGTTAGACAAGAAGAAATACAGACACAGACAGAAAATAGTATGAGCAAACGTTGGGGCCCAAACTAACTAAATAGAAAAGGATAGGAAGGGTACTTACTGCAATCCCAGAAAACCCTGAAAAGCACCAACTCTACTAATTTCAAAAACACCTGAGATCACACGACCTCTACCACCTAAATTAGTTCTCTGGTGTAACAAAATCAAAACAGCAGCCACTGAAAAAACTGGAAAAAGCAAAGGTACAAACATCAGTGGCTGAACTAAACTGAGAGGGCAAAAGCCCCGGAGGGGACCCTGAAGGCCCCCACAGAAGTGCAGGACAAAATGCAAAAATCAAGCACAAAAACAAAAAGAAGAAAATGTCTTATCTGTTAGCAGGAGATGCAGACACGACACAGCAGGCTACAAAGGAAACAGGAATCAAGGATTCAGACCAGAACAATTGATCACCGGCAACCCTGATGGGAAGGTGACTCCCTTATATAAGACCAGTCAGTAACACCTGATTCCCAATCCTCACAATCTTCACAATCTTCACTGGACAGACCAGCACCGCCTGTAACCACCAGAGGGAGCCTCTGCTCAGAACTCATCCCAAGCCCACTCACAACATTGTACCATGAGACAGTACCTGGAGATTTCCAAAAGGAGTGGTTGAGAGAAAAACAGCTGGTCGTCCCGTACCAGTTTCGAGGTGAGTTGTTGCGGATTGCCCATGAAATTCCACTCGCTGGACACTTGGGGGTCAGCAAAACGAAAGCACGGCTGTCTCAACACTTCTATTGGCCCAAGATGGGGATAGATGTAACAAACTATTGCCTCTCCTGTATCACCTGGCAAAGAGTGGGGAAGGCAGGGCCTTCTCTTAAGGCTCCCCTGATCCCATTGCCAGTGATAGAGGAGCCTTTCCAGAGAATCGCAGTGGACATTGTGGGCCCGCTGGCCGTCCCCAGCAGCTCTGGAAAGCAATAAATCCTCACCGTTGTAGACTACGCTACCCGGTACCCAGAGGCAGTGGCTCTGTCCTCAACTAGGGCAGATAAGGTGGCGGATGCACTGGTGACCATCTTTTCACAGGTAGGATTTCCCAGGGAGATGCTCACCGATCAAGGGACCCAATTTATGTCTCGCCTAATGGAGGCTCTGTCAGAGAATGCAGGTGAAGCATCTAGTATCAAGTGCGTATCACCCACAGACCAATTTCTTGTGTGAGCGCTTTAACGGTACCCTCAAACAGATGCTCCGCATGCTGGTTAAGACCCAAGGACGAGACTGAGAGCGGTACTTCCCACACCTGCTCTTTCGCCTACAGAGAAGTTCCGCAGACCTCGACGGGGTTCTCCCCCTTCGAGCTCCTGTACGGCAGGCAAGTCCGGGGACCCCTTGGGTTGGTAAGAGAATCCTGGGAAGATGAGCCAAACCCCACGGAAGTGTCCATCGTGGAATACGTCATGCGCTTCCACAACAAAATGCAGACCTTGATGCAGTTGGTGCATGACAACATGACACAGGCTCAGGCTGACCAGAAGCACTGGTAAGCCCAGGAGCGGACCTACCAGATGGGTAAAAAGGTGTGGGTGCTGGTCCCTGTACCAAAGGATATACTTCAGGCAGCCTGGGAAGGCCCATACGTCGTCCACCAACAGCTCAACCCAGTCACCTACGTGGTCACGCTTGACCACACTCGGGGTAGGCGCAAGGCCTTTCATGTTAACATGATGGAGGCTCATCACGAACATGAAGCCTGCGTTCTACCGGTCTGCAACCTGCCCGAGGATGAGGAGGAAGACCCCCTCCTGGACATGCTGGCCCAAGTCAAGGCCAATGGGTCCATTGAGGACATGGAGGCAAGTGCTTCACGAACCGTACCCCAACGGTCGCATTTGCTGGCCACCCTGAAACCCTTCTGGGCAGTGTTCTCCAACCAACCCGGACAGATGAAGTTAGCGGTTCACGAGGTGGACACTGGGAATTATGCCCCACTACGGCGAACACCTTATCGGATCTATGAGGAGGTGCAGCAGATTATGCACCAAGAGATCGATGAGATGTTACAGCTGGGGGTGATTCAGGACCAAAAAACAGATGATGTCCTTCTTGGGCACTGTAGGGTACTATAGGCGGTTCGTACAGGACTACTGCAGCCTTGCAAAACCCTTGACGGACCTCACCAAGCGGAATCTACCCCAAACAGGCAAGTGGACAGATGGCTGTGAGGCTGTTGTGATCTGCTACAAGCACTAAGGAAAGATGGGAATTCTGTCCCTACAATAGAACTAAGCTGGATCCCTACGATGTAACGGGGAACCTGATCCTGCGACCAGACCCGCTAAAGTCCTCAGCTAGTCTGAACGAAGACCTATAGTTGCGAGGGAGGAATCCCTACAAGATCTAGGGACTGGGAGAAAAGGTGGACACCTCCTAACAGAAATTGTAGCAGGGAAAATAAAACAGAAAGCAAATTACTTAGAGATCCTAAGATCAAGCAAAACTGACTGAGAAAGGCACCTAAGCACCCGGCTAGCTTAAGAGTAGATAATACAATGAAGTCCAGCAAAGCCAGAAGGGCGGAGCCAGACTAAATAGGGAAAAAAGGTCATGTGACCAGCAAACTGAAACAAAACCTAACAAGAGGGTTCTAACAGTACCCTCCCTTCTAAGAGGATCCTCCGGATCCCCTAGGACTTAGGCTTATCCGGAAACCTTTTGTGAAACGCTCTGACAAGTCTAGACGCAGAAACATCATCCGCCCTCACCCATGAGTTATCCTCGGGTCCATAACCCTTCCAAGCGACGAGGTACTGCAAACTCCCTCTATACCGTCTAGAATTTAGGATGCGAGAAATCTCATATTGCCCGTCCTCCACCACCAGGGGAAAAGTGGCAATACGCCCATTACAACACTTGTCATAACAATTAGGACTCCAGGACTTAATTTCATTGGTAGACCAATCCAGTACCGGATTGTGCAATTTTAACCAGGGTAACCCCAAAATCACCGGTGAGGGCAAATTATTCAAAACTACCAAATCCAAATTCTCTTGATGAACACCATTAATAGTAAGAGGAAATTCACAGATATGGTGAGTAACATTTTTCAAGGGAGAACCATCCACAGCAACCACATTAAAGGGGAAGACAGAAGTTTGGGTTTTAATTTTAGTTTTTCCAAAAATTTCCCATCAATCACATTGAGAGTTGAACCACAATCCACAAATACCCGAAACTCCATTAATTCCTCCTCAACAGCAGTGGTAGCAGAAAGAAAGACACCTTTATTGTTTAAACAAGCTATACGGGCGAAACTGACCTCATTTTTTTTTCTCTTTATTCATTCGAAGCGCAGAGTTCTTAATAAAATGCTTAGATTTGCCACAATAGAAACACAAACCTTCAGCAAATCTGCGTTCTTTTTCCCGAGAGTGAGGTGTCATTGCTCCAATTTCCATCGGCTCTCCAATGTCAGTACAGTCCCTCTCTAGACTTGGAGCTGACAAGGCAGATTTACTCTCATTAACCCTTGCACGCAGTTCTCCTATCCACCCGTATGGCTAATTGCATAGCCTCTTGCAAGTTACCAGGTATAGGATAAGCAATCAGCAAATCTTTAACCCTTTCACTTAACCCTGCAAGAAATAAACTTTTCAAAGCTGAATCGTTCCACCCCACCTGAGTGGACCACCTTCGGAAGTGAGTACAATATTTTTCCACATTACCTGATCCCTGTCTCAAACGTCTCAATTCTGTCTCAGCTGATGAAACACGATCAGGATCGTCATACAATAACCCCACAGTAGAAAAAAACTATCCACTGATCTAAAGCATGGATCACTAGGCTGCAGAGAAAAGCCCCAGTCCTGAGGTTCTTTGCGCAAAAGTGACATTATGAACCCTATGCGCTGTGATTCATCACCAGAGGATCTGGGTCTCAAACGGAAATACAACAAGCAAGCATTTTTAAAAGAAAAAAAATCTTGTTGTTCACCAAAAAATAAATCAGGCAAACGTACCTTTGGCTCCACGAAATGTGCTCCAGAACAACTACTCACGTGTTGCTGGATCTCAGCCACCTCTAGAGAAAGTCCCTGCAGGCGTTGAGCCAAATCCTGAACCGACACCATGATGGAAACAGAAAATCTTTCCTTAGAGATTTTTTTTTTTTTTTTGGGGCTGGAATTACTGTTATGATCTGCTACAAGCACTAAGGAAAGATGGGAATTCTGTCCCTACAATAGAACTAAGCTGGATCCCTACGATGTAACGGGGAACCTGATCCTGCGACCAGACCCGCTAAAGTCCTCAGCTAGTCTGAACGAAGACCTATAGTTGCGAGGGAGGAATCCCTACAAGATCTAGGGACTGGGAGAAAAAGTGGACACCTCCTAACAGAAATTGTAGCAGGGAAAATAAAACAGAAAACAAATTACTTAGAGATCCTAAGATCAAGCAAAACTGACTGAGAAAGGCACCTAAGCACCCGGCTAGCTTAAGAGTAGATAATACAATGAAGTCCAGCAAAGCCAGAAGGGCGGAGCCAGACTAAATAGGGAAAAAAGGTCATGTGACCAGCAAACTGAAACAAAACCTAACAAGAGGGTTCTAACAGAGGCGGCATTTCGAGCTTTGAAAACAACCCTGTGCAGCTCCCCAGTGATGAAAGCAGTTGACAGCAATCACCCATTCCTGGTACAGACAGATGCCAGTGAGTTTGGCCTTGGTGCTGTACTCAGCCAGGTCGATTCAGGGAACCAAGAGCACCCTGTGTTGTACCTGAGCCGGAAACTTCTGCCAAAGGAAGTGACATACTCCACCATCGAAAAGGAGTGCCTGACCATGATCTGGGCACTGTAACGTTTGCAGCCCTACCTGTATGGGGCACCTTCACGGTGGTAACTGACCACAACCCTCTGAGCAGGCTGCACAGAGTGTCCGGAACCAACAAAAGGTTGCTATGCTGGAGCCTTGCCCTCCAGCAGTACAACTGTTCTGTACAACACAAAAAAGGCAGCGAACATGGAAATGCTGATGGTTGTCCTGCCGGGGTGAACCCATTGAGGTGCGCATGGCAGATTACCGACAGGTCATGCCTCCTTAGCGCCCTCTAAAAGGGGGAGGTGTAACGAGAATTTCACCTTATCATGTATGACTTTTCTGGAACATTCCAGAACCTTCCATCCTCTACACTCTCTAGAAGGATTCCTAGCAGCACAGAGCCAAGTGATCCCCTCTCTCCCCCCTCTTGTCACACATTGCAGCCTGTGACACTGCTTTTCCCTTCCTCCTTCCCAGCCTGCACACACACTCAGTGTAATCTGAGATGGCAGTACTTGATTTTCCCTCCTCACCGCGGAGGGCTTCTTTGTCTCCAAAACATGTGCAGCTCTCTCATAGACAACAATGGGAACCTAATGATTTGGTCATAAAATGTCACAAGTTTATGATAAAAATACGAAAGCTACAGTTCTGCAACATGCTCCTATCTGGCTTCACTACAGTGGTTCTGGCTAAGTTCTACCCCAACAGAATCCAAGAAATGGATTCCTCCTAAACTGTGTGAAATAGGTACTCCATGTTTGGTTGTGGATGAATGCCGGCGACACGCTGGGTAAGATGATTCTATGTGCGTTTCTATACTGGGTACCCTCTGCGAGTTATGATTATGATAAGTCTGTTAGCCAGATTGTAACTGTGAGAGCAGGGGGGAGAACTGTCATAAGCCAGCTCTTTTAGTGATGTCACAAGCCAGATGTATAAGTCTGCAACTGAGCCCCCTGGTCATTCTAGCCTGTGATGCCATGCCAGTTGGATCTCAAATGAACTACGACGTGTGGCTCCGCCCAGCACCCTGGTTTGCCGGAATGTTCTAAGTACCATGTGAGTGTTTTCTTCTTTAACCCTGTTTTATTTTAATTTCTTGTACATATTTTAACGGTCTCACTTTGTAAAATCTTTTTTAAAACTTTTGTAAACACTGTCTATCTTTTTGGAGTAAAATATAAAATTACTAGTTCGTCTCTATGCTCTATAATGAATTTACATGTGCCTGAAGTATACTAAGCTACTAAATTGGGGTGGCCTCTGCCCCACATTCTAGACCCAGAGGCAGGTGGCAGTGAGCGCGAGCTGGGCTTCGGGTATAGCTGGCAGTGACGGAGCAGGTTTTATAAGCGTATTGCCTGGCTGCGGCTAGGAGTAGTTATAATTCCCTCACTGTAGCGTGCCCAATAGCCAGCATACGTCCAAGCAGCCCGTCCGGCAGCTAATTATCCTAGGTGCAGTTCCCTGACTGACCTGAGGGTAAGGGGGGGCGCTGGAGAGCTTGGAGTTCCTAAGCGGAACTGGAAAGTGGGATAAATATAAATCCCTGCAGATCGTGACAATTGGTGGCAGTGGTGGGATCATAAACCGTGATCCCCCGGGCCTGTCCGTACCGTTCATCACAATGGGGTCACCTGCTGATCTGGCACCTCAGGGGCTCAGGATCTGCGATCCAAAAGCCAAGTAGCACTCCTTCCCATATGATCCCTGCCGTGTGCTCAAACTGTAGTGTACAACCAAATATGGGGTACTGCCATGTTCAGTAAAAATTCTATAACAAATTATGGGGTCCAGTTTCTCCTCTTACCTGTTGTGGAAATTATACATTTGGTGCAAAAAACAGAATTTTATTAGAAAAAATGTAATTTTTTGTTTTCACATCTAAATGTTATGAAGTTTTGTGAATCACATGTAGGTTAAAAATGCTCAATACACCCCTAGATGAAATCCTTGAATGGTCTAGTTTCCAAAATGGGATCACTTGTGGGAGGTTTCTACTGTTTTGGCATGTCAGAGGCTCTGCAAATGTGACATCGCATTCTCAATCTATTCTATTTCCTTTTCGAGCCCTACCATGTACCAAAACAGCATTTTTTTTTATCAGATATGGGTTACATTCATTGGAAAAAAAATGCGAAAGAAATAATGGGGTTTGTTTTTTCCTATTATCCACTGTGAAAATAACAAATTTGGGGCTAAAACATTTTAGCAGAAAAAAATTTAATTTTCATTTTCACATCTACATTTTAAAAAGTTCTGTCAAGCACCTACGGGTTAGGCAAGCTTAACACCCCCCATAGATGAATTCCTTGATGGGTCCTAGTTTCCAAAATGGGATCACTTGTGAGTGTTTCTGATGTTTTAGCATCTTAGGGGCTCTGCAAATGAGACAATCGTGTTTGCAACATATTCCAGACAAATTTACACACCAAATGCCAACTTCATCCTTTACAAGCCCTGCTGTGTGTCCAAACAGAACTTTTCGTGGGGTAGTGCTGACTAGAGTGGAGCGAAACAGGTCGGTCAGATTCATAAGTCGCCGACTTTCGCAAAAGTCGGGTTTCGCCGAGCGAAACCCGACCCTAGCGTGAAGTCGGCAATGCATTCGGCAAAATGAGAGGCAAAGTTGGTTTTTCCATAGTGCTTGCAGGTGCCTTTTCTCAGCCAATGAGCAAGGACGTACACTGTGGGCAAAGAGATGACATGGGCAGCATCAACCGCCATCTTAGAGAAGGGCATTGCAGTGATTGGCTTGCCTTGGGGGGCGTCATAGTGTCTATAAAAGCCCTGACCGCCGACTGCCATTTTACTTCTGCCGATCTTAACAGTAGGGAGAGGTTGCTGATGCTGTTTATCAGTAGGGAGAGAGTTAGAGCTGGAAAGAGAAGTTCTTCTGTGCTTGTGCTGATAGCAATTGTGCAGTACAGTTAGTGTGCAGTGACAGGGGTGGATTTTCTTGTGTGCAGCAGCGCTGGTTATTAGGCTGCCTGATAGCTGTATTGCTGTGTGTACACTGTTGTGCAGACTGCTTTTTACACAGCACTAATACTTTTATTCTTTTTTTCGGCACAGTTACCGAGCGTTCATTTTTTCCCACACCGTATAGAGCTGTACGCTCCTGATACACTACCGTGTACCGGCTGGTATCACGGACAAATACATGCTGACTATCTGTGTGTGACCCCGGAAATATATACGGAGATTTAAATTTTCCCCTACACTATATACACCTGGTATCTTCTGATACAGTACCTTTTTTCTGCCTTTTGTATTACTGTCAAATCCATACTGAGAGAGCGTCTGTGTGTGACTCCGGAAATATACATGGAGATTTAAATTTTCCCCAACAATGATAGCAGTACACTTCGGATACAGTGCCATATATCTGCTGGTATTTTTGGTACATTTTCCCAAACATGAGGAAGTATGGTGGAAGAGGCCGCGGACGTGGGCGGGGGGGGCCAGCTGGTACTGATGGTGGTGGTGCATCTGCTGGTAGTGCCAAAAGCTCAATAGCACCTAAGGCAGGAGGTGTTGAGCCTGCGTCATCGTCTGGCTCCAGAAGGCCTGGAAGGCTCCCTTTTCTGGGAGTAGGTAAACCGCTTTTAAAGCCGGAGCATCAGGAACAGGTTTTGGCTTACATTGCTGAAACAGCCTCCAGCTCTATCGCCTCCTCTTCTGAAGTTTCAAAAACTGCAAGCACTGAGTCGTCAGGGCAGGCTCCTGGTCAGGAACAACAACTTTCCTTGTGTCCTTCACCCCCACCAGAAATGAAGGATGTGGCAGGCCACACTTCAGATTACTCCATGGAGCTCTTTTCACATACCATGCCTGGGTTATCAAGTGAAATCCTGAATTCCCCAGTCCAAGATGAATATGACATGGAGTGCACTGATGCACAGCCACTGCTATCTGATTCTGCTGGTACATTCACCCAGAGCACTGCATTGCCTCGCAGTCTACTGAGCCAGATTCTGACCCTGATGAAACTCAGGTGCCCCTTCCCGCATACTATACCAACTTACACAGTGACACAGAGGAAGGTGCAGATGAAATTGAAGAGGAGGTGATGGATGACCCAGTTGTTGACCCAGATTGGCATCCATTGAGGGAAGAGGATGCCGCTGGCAATAGCTCAGAAGAGGAGGAGGATCCGCAGCAGGCATAGACATCGCAGCTGCGGTTATCTGGCAGGCCAGTAGCAGTCCAAAAACGTGTTAAAAAAACAAAAAGAGTTGCAGGACAGCTTGGCCAGATGGTCAAATTAGCACAGCGTGCAAGCCCTGAAAAGTTTTCCCATAGTAGGGAGAGTGCAGTGCGGCACTTTTTTGACTAAAATCCTATTGATGAGGCAAAGGTTATCTGTAAGAATTGTGGAAGGACTTACAGCCGAGAGAAAAATCTCTGAAATTTGAATACCAGTTGCATGCTTAGACATTTAAACACTATGCACTTGCAAGCGTGGATGGACTACAAAACCTCAGGTAGCATGTGCACCTGCTCCGACTGAAGGTAGCCAGCAACGCAACATCACTTCCCCCACTGTAAGCCCACCGGTTAGCACACCACCAGCAAGAAGTGTTGATGTGTCGTCGCAAGGCCAAGCAGTCAGGGAATCACAATATTTTTCCAACGAAAGACTGAATCTAGGACATCACCACCACCATCACCATCACCAACCCCCTCTCAGTCCGTCATGTCCACCGCTAGTTCCCCCATATGCAGCTTTCAAGTCCAGCTCACCCTAGCAGACACGCTGAGTAGGACAAGGAAGTACTCATCCTCTCATCCACGTACACTGGCTTTGAAAGCCTACATTGCCAAACTGATCTCATTAGAGATGATACCCTTCCGTTTGGTTGAAAGCGCAGCATTCCGAGAGCTCATGGCCTACGCTGTCCCATGCTATGGCCTACCCAGTCGGCACTTCACTTCTAGAAAAGTCTTCAGTGCTGCTGGATCCTGACAGAAAGAAGGACCCGGCTGTCGACCCAAAATGTTGGTGATCTCACCTTCATTAAAATGAACCATGCCTGAGTTTCAAAGGATTTTGTACCACCTTCCCCTGATGACACATAGGTTGCCAGTAAAATGGCTCGCTTTGTCCTCCTCTTCCTCCGACTTATCCAATTCCTCCATTTGCAGCTACTGAATGTCCAGCCTACACCTCAACATATGCCAGTTTTTCTACCTCCCTAACTGGGCTGTACCCCCCCCAAGGCCAGCGTCAGCACCTGGCGCACCCGGGCAAGTGCCGGGGCCCTGAGCAGGTGGGGGGCCCACTCGCCGTCAGAGACACCGGCGTACTATGAGGGGCCCTGTGCCAGTTCCCGGCGCCCACGAGTGTGCCCCCCCTGCTTGCTCAGGGCCCCAGCACTTGCAATACTTACCTCTCCCTGCTCCACCGGTGTGACGTCTTCCGCGTTTCCTGACAGTGACATTCAGGTCAGAGAGCGCGATGATGTCACGTCTGTGCGCCCTCTGCCTGAACAGTCACAGTGCAGAGAGCTGGAAGATGGCGACGCTGAGGAGTCCAGAGTAGAGCAGTGCCCAGCGACGAGAGGTATTTCATTTTTTTTTTAAATGTTTGGAGCAATATATGGGGAGCATTATACACTGGAGCATTATATATGGGGCACATCATATACTGGGGCATTATAAATGGGGCCCATTATATATGGAGCATTATATAGGCCCATCATACACTGGAGCATCATCCATGGGGCCCGTTATATATGGAGCATTATATAGGCCCATCTTACACTGGAGTATCATCCATGGGGCCCATTATATATGGCGCATCATATGGAGCCCATTATATAAGGAGCATTATATATGGGGACCATTATATTTGGTGCATTATATGGGGCTCATCATACACTGGAGCATCATATATGGGACCCATCATATACAAGATCATCATATGGGGTTCATTATTTATTGGGCATCATATAGTGCCCTTTATATATGGAGCATCATATGGAGCACATATGGGGCCTATTCTGTATGGAGCATTATATGGAGCCCATTCTGTATAGAGCAATATATGGGGCCCATCATATACTGTATAGAGCTTTATATGCGACTCATTATACTGTATGGAGCAATATGTGGGGCTCATTATACTCTATGGGGACCGTCCTATACTGTATGACACATTATATGGGGACCATCATATACTGGATCATTATGTGGAGCTCATCATATACTGTATGGAAAATTATATGGGACCAATTATGTATGGAGCAATATATGGGACTCATTATACTGTATGAAGCATTATATTGGGCCCATTATTCTGTATGGAGCAATATATGGGGCTCATTATTCTGTATGGCGCACTGTGGTGGTCATAATACTGTATGGAGGACTATACTGTCCGGTTTTTGAGCTATTGTAGAATTTACAATAGATATCACTCATGTAATGTAAGAAGTGAAGTATTTAGCATTGTACTATACTTATATTTCTCTGCCGTATCGGAGCATCATGAATTGTGGTATGTGTTAACCCCTTAACCCCCAAGGGTGGTTTGCACGTTAATGACCGGGCCAATTTTTACAATTCTGACCACTGTCTCTTTATGAGGTTATAACTCTGGAACGCTTCATCGGATCTTCGCGATTCTGAGACTGTTTTCTCGTGACATATTGTACTTCACGTTAGTGGTAACATTTCTTCCATATAACTTGCGTTTATTTTTGAAAAAAAATATGGCAAAAATTTTGAAAATTTTGCAATTTTCAAACTTTGAATTTTTATTCCCTTAAAACAGAGAAATATGTCACACAAAATAGTTAAGAAATAACATTTCCCACATGTCTACTTTACATCAGCACAATTTTGGAACCAAATTTTTTTTTCTTAGGAAATTATAAGGGTTAAAAGTTGACCAGCGATTTCTCATTTTTACAACAAAATTTACAAAGCCATATTTGAAGTCACTTTGAGGGGTCTATATAGCAGAAAACACCCAAAAGTGACACCATTCTAAAAACTGCACCCCTCAAGGTACTCAAAACCACATTCAAGAAGTTTATTAACCCTTCAGGTGCTTCACAGGAGCTGAAGCAACGTGGAAGGAAAAAATGAATATTTAACTTTTTAGCCATAAAAATGATCTATTACAAACTTTTTTTTTTATTTTCACAAGGGTAAAATA
Organism: Oophaga sylvatica; assembly: GCA_033576555.1. Lineage (NCBI taxonomy): Eukaryota > Metazoa > Chordata > Amphibia > Anura > Dendrobatidae > Oophaga > Oophaga sylvatica. The sequence goes on from JARQOD010000001.1 coordinate 713,285,842, forward strand.
AGCAAATGGACAGATAAAGTTGTTGTGCAATTTCTCCTGAGTACGCCAATACCCCATATGTGGGGGAAAACCACTGTTTGGGCACACGGCAGAGCTCGTAAGGGAAGGAGCGCCGTTTGACTTTTTCAAACTAAAATTGGCTGGAATTGAGATTGGACGCCATGTCGTGTTTGGAGAGCCCCTGATGTGCCTAAACAGTGGAAACCCCCCACAAGTGACACCATTTTGGAAACTAGACCCCCTAAGGAACTTATCTAGATCTGTTGTGAGCACTTTGAACCCCCAAGTATTTCACAAAAGTTTATAATGCCTGGGTCTGAAAAATAAAAAAAAAAATTTTCCACAAAATTGATTTTTTAGTCCCAAATTTGTGATTTTTCCCAAGGAAATTGGACCCCAAAAGTTGTTGTTCAATGTGTCCTGAGTACGCTGATACCCCATATGTGGGGGGGGAAACTGTTTGGGCGCACGACAGGGCTTGGAAAGGAAGTAGTAACGTTTTGGAATGCAGACGTTGATGGGGGTCATGTTCCGTTTGCAGTGCCCCAGATGTGCCTAAACAGTGGAAACCCCCCACAAGTGACCCCATTTTGGAAACTAGACCCCCTAAGGAGCTTATCTAGATCTTTGGTGAGCACTTTAAACCCCCAAGTGCTTCACACAAGTTTATAATGCCCGAGCATGAAAATAAAAAATCCTATTTTTTTCCCACAAAAATTATCTTTTCGTCACTATTTTTTTATTTTCCCAAGGGTAACAGGAGAAATTGGACCACAAAAGTTGATGTCCAATTTGTCCTGAGTAGGCTGATACCCCATATGTGGGGGGCAACCACTGTTTGGGCGCACAGCAGAGCTCGGAATTGAAGGAGCACCATTTGACTTTTTCCAAACAAAATTGGCTGGAATTGAGATTGGACGCCATGTTGCATTTGGAGAGCCCCTGATGTGCCTAAACAGTGGAAACCCCCCACAAGTGACCCCATTTGGGAAACTAGACCCCCTAAGGAACTTATCTAGATCTTTGGTGAGCAATTTGAACCCCAAAGTGCTTCACACAAGTTTATAACGTAGAGCCGTAAAATTAAAAAATCATATTTTTTCCACACAAATGATCTTTTCACCCCAATTTTTATTTTCCCAAGGGTAACAAGACTCCAAAAGTTATTGTGCAATTTGTCCTGAGTACGCTGATACCCCATATGTGGGGGTAAACCACTGTTTAGGTGCATGGCAGAGTTTGGAAGGGAAGGAGCGCCGTTCGACTTTTTCAACACAGAATTGGCTGGATGCCATGTCGTGTTTGGAGAGCTCCTGATCTGCCTAAACAGTGGAAACCCCCAACAAATGACACCATTTTGGAAACTAGACCCCTCACGGAACTTATCTAGATGTGTGGTGAGCACTTTGAACCCCGAAGTGCTTCACAGAAGTTTATAACGTACAGCTGTAAAATAAAAATCTTTTTTTTTTTTTTTACAAAAATGATTTTTTCGTCCCCAATATTTTATTTTCACAAGGGTAACAGGAGAAATTGGACCCCAAAAGTTGTTGTCCAATTTGTCCTGAGTATGCTGATACCCAATATGTGGGAGTAAACTACTGTATGGGCGCACGTCGGGGCTCGGAAGGGAAGTAGTGACGTTTTGGATTGCAGACTTTGATGGAATGGTCTGGGGGCGTCATGTCGCATTTGGAGAGCCCCTGATGCGCCTAAACAGTGGAAACTCCCCACAAGTGACCCCATTTTGGAAAATATACCCCACAAGGAACTTATCTAGGTGTGTGGTGAGCACTTTGAACCCCGAAGTGCTTCACAGAAGTTTATAACGTACAGCCGTAAAAATAAAAAATCCTTTTTTTTTTATAAAAATGATTTTTTCGCCCCCAATATTTTATTTTCACAAGGGTAACAGGAGAAATTGGACCCCAGAAGTTGTTGTCCAATTTGTCCTGAGTATGCTGATACCCAATATGTGGGAGAAAACTACTGTATGGGCACACGTCGGGGCTCGGAAGGGAAGTAGTGACGTTTTGGATTGCAGACTTTGATGGAATGGTCTGGGGGCGTCATGTCGCATTTGGAGAGCCCCTGATGCACCTAAACAGTGGAAACCCCCCACAAGTGACCCCATTTTGGAAAATAGACCCCACAAGGAACTTATCTAGATGTGTGGTGAGCACTTTGAACTTTGAACCCCGAAGTGCTTCACAGAAGTTTATAACGTACAGCCGTAAAAATAAAAAATCTTTTTTTTTTTTTACAAAAATGATTTTTTCGCCCCCAATATTTTATTTTCACAAGGGTAACAGGAGAAATTGGACCCCAAAAGTTGTTGTCCAATTTGTCATGAGTACGCTGATATCCAATATGTGGGAGAAAACTACTGTATGGGTACACGTTGGGGCTCGGAAGGGAAGTAGTGACGTTTTGGATTGCAGACTTTGATGGAATGGTCTGGGGGCGTCATGTCGCATTTGGAGAGCCCCTGATGCGCCTAAACAGTGGAAACTCCCCACAAGTGACCCCATTTTGGAAAATAGACCCCACAAGGAACTTATCTAGATGTGTGGTGAGCGCTATGAAGCCCCAAGTGCTTCACAGAAGTTTATAACGTACAGTCGTAAAAACAAAAAAATCATTTTTTTTAAAATAAAAATATTTTTACCCCCAGTTTTTTATTTTCCCAAGGGTAACAGAAGAAATAGGACAAATTGCACAATAACTCTTGGGGTCCAGAGTACACTGATACCCCACATGTGGGGGTAAACTACTGTTTGGGCGCATGGCAGAGCTCAGAAGTGAAGGAGCACCGTTTGACTTTTTCAATGCAGAATTGGCTGGAATTGAGATCAGACGCCATGTCACATTTGGAGAGCCCCTGATGTGCCTAAACAGCGGAAACCCCCCAATTCTAACTCCAACCCTAACCCCAACACTCCCCTAACCCTAGTCCCAACCCTAACCACAAACCTAACCCTAACACACCCATAACCCTAATCCCATCCCTAACCCTAATCCTAACTTTAGCGCCAACCCTAACGCTAACTTTAGCCGCAACCTTAACCCTAATGGGAAAATGGAAATAAATACTTTTTTTTAATTTTATTATTTTTCCCTAACTAAGGGGATGATAAAAGGGAGTTTGATTTACTATTTATAGCGGGTTTTTATGATTGGCAGCTGTCACACTAAAAGACGCTTTTTATTGCAAAAAACAGTTTTTGCATCACCACATTTTGAGAGCTATAATTTTTGTATATTTTGGCCCACAGAGTCATGTGAGGACTTATTTTTTGCGGGACGAGGTGACGTTTTTATTGGTACCATTTTTGAGCATGTGACGTTTTTTGATCCTTTTTATTTAGATTTTTGGGAGGTTAGAATGAACAAAAATCAGCAATTCATGAAATTCTTTTGGGGGAGGCGTTTATACCATTCCGCGTGTGGTAAAATTGATAAAGCAGTTTTATTCTTCGGGTCAGTACGATTACGGCGATACCTCATTTATATAATTTTTTTATGTTTTGGCGCTTTTATAGAATAAAACCAATTTTATATAAAAAATTATTATTTTTGCATCGCTTTATTCTGCGAGCTATAACTTTTTAATTTTTTCGTTGATGATGCTGTATGGCAGCTCGTTTTTTGCGGTACAAGATGACGTTTTCAGCAGTACCATGTTTATTTATATCTGTCTTTTTGATCGCGTGCTATTCCACTTTTTGTTCGGCGGTATGATGATAAAGCATTGATTTTTTGCTTTGTTTTTTTTTTTTTTTTTTAAGAGGTTCACTAAAGGGGTTAACTAGTGGGACAGTTTTATAGGGGGGGTTGTTACGGACGCGGCGATACCAAATATGTGTACTTTTATTGTTTTGTTTTTTTTATTTACAGGAAAAAAATTAATTTATTGGGGAATATTGCGGCGATACCAAATATGTGTACTTTTATTGTTTTGGTTTTTTTATTTACAGGAAAAAATGAATTTATTGGGGAATATTTTTTTTTTTTTATGATTTTTTTAAACAATTTTTATTTTTATTTTTTTAACTTTTTTACTTTGTCCCAAGGTGGGACATCACTGTATAGGGTCAGATCGCTGGTGTGACAGTGTACACAGCACTCTGTTACACCAGCGATCGCTCTGGCATCGCTGCAGGCTTCTCAGTGCCTGCTCTCAGCAGGCACTGACACATAGTGCCGGGTGTCAGCTGTGATAATCAGCTGACACCCGGCCGCGATCGGCTGCGCTTCCCCCAGGGAGCGCGTCCGATCACTGGGACGTACTATCCCGTCCATGGTCATACGGGCCCAGGTACCATAGACGGGATAGTACGTCGGATGGCAGTAAGGTGTTAAAGGGGCCCACTGAGACTCTTTCGCCCGGGGCCCACGAAAACCTGGGCCAGCCCTGCGGCTCCCCCACAACTTTAGCCAAATAACCCCCAGTTTTCAATGCGTAACTATTATAAAGTAAATTAAGGTTGACAAGCTTAACCCCTTAATGTCCATTGACGTGCACAGTCCGTCATGGCAAGGTGTCAGTTTTGGCACCTTGACGGACTGTGCACGTCATCCCTTTGAACTACCACTGCGTGTAAACAGTGCACTGCACTGACAGGCTGTTAACCCCCTGACTGCTGCGATCGAGCGCGATCGCAGCGCTCAGGGGGGGAGGCAGAGGGTCGGGAGCTCCCTCTGCCTCAGATCGGCGCCCTGCAATGTATTTGCAGGGCCCGATCTCTGCCTTGATGACCCGGGGGTTGTCATGACAACCTCCGGGTCATCTAACTACGGAAAGCTGCTGTGATCATGGTCACAGCAGCTTTCACTATAGTTACAATACATTGCAATGCTGGTGCATTGCAATGTATTGTGATTGCAATAAAAAGTAAAAAAGTGAAAGTCCCATAAAGGGACAAGTTAAAAAAAATTCATTTTTTTTAAAAAAAATTGTAAAAAAAATATTAAAAAATAATTTTAAAAAAATCCCCTAAAAAATACAAATTTTTATGTAATAAAAAAAATAAAAAACAAAAAAATACACATGTTTGATATCGCCACGTCCGTAAAAATCCCATCTATAAAAGCGTAACCCTAGTTAACCCCTTCAGTGAAAGCCGTAAAAAAAAAACACAAAAAAGTAGTAAATTATACTTTTTCCAAGCGGTATCATCATACCGCTTGGAAAAAGTGCAATAACACGCAATCAAAAAGTCAGATATAAATAATCATGGTACCGCTGAAAACGTCATCTTGTCCCGCAAAAAAAAATGCCGCCATACAGCATCATCAGCGAAAAAATAAAAAAGTTATAGCTCGCGGAATAAACTGATGCAAAAATAATTATTTTTTCTATAAAATTTTTTATTGTGTAAAAAACGCCAAAACATAAAAAAATATAAATGAGGTATCGCTGTAATCGCAGTGACCCGAAGAATAAAGCTGCTTTATCAATTTTACCACACGCGGAACGGAGGAAAAAAAAAAAAAAACAATTCCTGAATTGCTGGTTTTTGTTCATTCTGCTTCCACAAAAATCGGAATAGGAAGCAATCAAAAAAACGTTATGTGCCTGAATATTGTACCAATAAAAACGTCAACTCGTCCCGCAAAAAATAAGCCCACAGATAACTCTGTCGGCCGAAATATGGAAAAATTCTAGCTCTCAAAATACGGCGATGCAAAAATTTCTTACAAAAAATTATTTAAAAAAAAAGCATGTTTTAGTGTGTGACAGAAGCTAAACATGAAAAAAGGGTATAAATCTGGTATCGCTGTAATCGCACCGATCCGAGGAATAAAGTCGCCTAATCACTAATACCGCACGAGGAACGGCGTAAAAAATACAACCAATTCTTCACCTTTTGTGGATTTGTTCATTCTGCCTCCCAAAGATCGCAGTAAGGCGATCACAGTGGTTCCACCCCACATATGGGGTATCAGCGTACTCAGGACAAAATGCACTTCAACTTTTGGGGCCCTATTTCTCCTGTTAACCTTATAAAAATAAAAATTTGGGGGCAAAAAGGTCATTTTTGTGGAAAAAAATATGATTTTTTTATTTTCACGACTCTACGTCATAAACTTCTGTGAAGCACTTGGGGGTTCAAAGTGCTCACCACACATCTAGATAAGTTCCTTGGGGGGTCTAGTTTCCAAAATGGAGTCACTTGTGGGGGGGTTTCTACTGTTTAGGCACATCAGGGGCTCTCCAAACGTGACATGACACCCGCAGACCATTCCATCAAAGTCTGCATTTGAAAACGGTGCTCCTTCCCTTCCGAGCTCTACTATGCGTAAAAATAGTGGTTTGCCCCCACATATGGGGTATCAGCGTACTCAGGACAAATTGCACAATAACTTTTGGGGTTCTGTTACCCTTTGGAAAATAAAAATTGGGGGTGGAAAGATCATTTTTGTGGAAAAGATATGATTTTTTAATTTTACAGCTCTACGTTATAACCTTCTATGAAGCCCTTGGGGGTTCAAAGCTCTCAGCACACATCTAGATAAGTTCCTTGGGGGTCTAGTTTCTAAAATGGGGTCACTTGTGGGGGGTTTCCACTGTTTAGGCACACAGGGACTCTCCAAATGCGACATGGCGTCCAATCTCAATTCCAGCCAAAAAAGTCAAATGGCACTGCTTCCCTTCCGAGCTCTGCCATGCGCCCAAATAGTGGTTTACCCCCACATATGGTGTATCAGCGTACTCAGGACTAATTGCACAATAACTTTTGAGGTCCTTTTATCCTTTGGAAAATAAAAATTGAGATGAAAAGATCATTTTTGTGGAAAAAATATGATTTTTTAATTTTACTGCTCTACGTTATAACCTTCTGTGAAGCCCTTGGGGGTTCAAAGCTCTCACAACACATTTAGATTAGTTCCTTGGGGGGTCTAGTTTCCAAAATGGGGTCACTTGTGGGGGGTTTCCACTGTTTAGGCACACAGGGTGTAAGGTTCTTTGTCTCTTTTGACATGTTCCTTGAAACTCAGTTTTCCGTCGGCCATTTTGCTTTCTGTCTTGCTGCAGCTATCTTGCCCTCAGTTAATATGGAGGTTCCAGCTTTCATGTTCCCGCCCTGATTCTCTCCTCTTGCTTCTTAAGCAGCCTCAGCTGAACAATCAGTGCTCCTGAATCAAGCTTCAGTCAGCCTGTGACCTGACTCCTGGAAACCTAGGATTTTGGACTCCAGCTATTTCCTACTGAGGAACTTTGGAACACTTTTGGACTCTGGAAACCTGCTGTCTGGTGAATCCATGTTTGCAGAGGAATTACGGTACAGAGAAGAGATCCTGAACCTGCTTTGGAGAGTTATTGTAGAGCTTGAAGTTACTCTGGCCTGCTGTGTCTCCTGCCTCTGTTCCTGCAAACTGTGTGACCTTTTCTGCATGCTTGTATGAAGTAATACAAGTCATTTCATATCAACCTGTGTCTCATGTGTTTTCCTCGCACCCAAGCACAAGACGCTATAGGAACTGTACACTATACATGACAAGATTCAGGAGCCAATGTTTAGTGTCTGCTGGGTCTGGGAAAGCCGTGTCTGCTGTGACTGTGGATATCAGATGTCCGTTTAATACCTTCTGTGATGACAGTGGTTGTGACTTCTCACAACCATTCCAGGTGAGCGCATTCCCTTAAATGTTACTCTGGATTGTTACCACAGGTAAACACTATTGTTTTTTTTTTTTCCTTTTCTCTTCTCCTTCCAGCACTTCTGCCTTAAAAGATCTGGAAGATGGAGGCCCGCATAAAGGAGCTTTGCGGAGTGACTGATACAATCCTTGCAGATATACAGACTATAAAGACCCGTTTTGCAAGCCTACAGGACCTCACTAATCATAATTTGCAAGTGTTTGGACAAACTACCCAGGAATTGCGAGCCAGGATTGAGGCTCTAGAGGAACGAGTCCAGGCTCCTGCCATAACCCCGAGTTCTGGGATCCCCAAGTTACCTCCTTTTCGTTTTGGCGGTGAACGTGAGAAATTCAGGGGATTTATTAACCAATGCAATCTATTTTTCTCTGCACATGCTTCACAATTTCCCACTGAACGATCCAAAGTGCTTACTATAATCATGTTGCTTACCAATAAGGCTTTGATGTGGGCAAACCCTCTGATTGAGACTGAGGATGATTGTTTGAATCACCTTGATGCTTTTATTTCAGCCATGGGGCAGGTGTTTGATGACCCCAATCGAGGTGCAACAGCTGAAGCAGCCATGTTAACTTTGCGCCAAGGTAAGCGTTCAGTAGCCGAATATGCCTTGGATTTCAGGAGATGGGCTCTTGATACCACTTGGGACACTTCCGCCAAAAAATCTATTTTTCGGAAAGGGTTGTCTCCACTGATTAAGGATGAACTTGCTCGTGCCGACCCTCCCACTGCGTTAGGTGACTTTATTAACCATTGTATCCGTATTGATGCTCGTCTGACTGAACGCAGACAAGAGAGATGGTTCGAAAATAATCGCACTAACCTTTTCCTACCTCCCTCCTCAGCTAAGGAACCTTTGAGTAGGATCACAAGGGAACCAGAACCTGAACCCATGCAGGTGGACTCTTTACAAAGACGGGTTAGTGATGCACGCAAAAAACATCGTATAAAGGAAAATCTATGTTTTTACTGTGGTAAGTCAGGGCACTTCATTCTAAACTGCCCCAGCCGTTCTCGTAAGACTACTGCAGCAGTCATTCACTGTGAGTGTTGCGAGAGGAGCTCTGTCATGTCCGAGCCTCAGATTCCAGAGAGATCTGCTGCAAGAGATCTTGATTTTTCGGACTTAAACTCTGTTAGTTCTGGGGACAATGACGGTATAAACGCTGCAATTTTTCAAGTTTCCTCAGCGGTGTCCCAGCTGAGTTGTAAAAGAAACAATTCTCATTGCTTCCTTTCCATCAAACTCTGGGTTGACTCAGTCTGGGTGTCTAGCTCTGCTATGATCGACTCAGGAGCAAGTGGAAATTTTATGGATATCTCCTTTGCTCTGAAACAGGGGATACGTTCAGTGAAGAAGGCTACTCCAGTACAGATGGAGACTGTGGATGGCTCCTTGCTGACCTCTGGACCAGTGGATCAGGAAACAGAGCCTTTGAGGGTCCTTATGGGTAAAGATCATCAGGAGAAAATGTCTTTTATGCTTATCTCTTCTCCCCACTTTCCCATTATTCTAGGGCTACCATGGCTACAGGCGCAGAATCCTACGATTAACTGGGAGACCAATTAATTACACTTTCCGGAGAAACAGATGAGTCAAGGAGTTTCAGCTTGCTCTGTTCCTAAAGGAACCATGTCAGTCCCTGAACTACCAGCTGTATACCAGGACTATGTGGATTTATGTGACAAGAAGAACGCTGATCAGCTTCCTCCTCACCGTCCATATGATTGTCCAATCGAATTATTGCCTGGAGCCGAGATACCTTTTGGTAAGATCTACCCCCTAGCGGGGCCCGAGCTAAAAGCTTTGAAGGACTACATAGATGAAAATCTAGCCAAAGGCTTCATACGCCCCTCTTCATCTCCAGCAGGTGCACACATCTTCTTTGTGAAGAAGAAAGATGGATCTCTGAGACCCTGCATAGACTATAGGGAACTCAATAAGGTTACTATTAGAAACCGTTATCCATTGCCTTTAATCCCTGAGTTGTTGGAGAGAGTGTGGCACGCCAAAATTTTCTCTAAACTGGATCTCCGTGGGGCCTATAACTTGGTCCGTATTAGACCTGGGGATGAATGGAAGACTGCATTCAGGTCACGCTATGGACACTTTGAATATCTAGTTATGCCTTTTGGTCTGAGTACCGCCCCAGCCACTTTCCAACACTTGGTGAATGACATCTTTAGGGATCTCCTAGATACATTTGTGGTGATTTATCTGGATGATATTCTAATTTTTTCTAACTCCACAGAGGAACATCATGGACATGTGAGAATGGTCTTAGAACGCCTAAGACAAAACCATCTCTACATCAAACTTGAAAAGTGTGAATTCCATAGGACCGAAATTCAATTTCTGGGGTATGTACTATCTACGCAAGGGATTAGTATGGATGGAAGCAAGACCCAAGCCATCAAGGATTGGCCAATTCCTAGAAATGTGAAGGAGGTGCAGCGCTTCATCGGGTTTGCCAACTTCTATAGACGTTTCATTAGGAATTTCTCTGAGGTAGTGTCACCTATCACCCAACTTACCCGGAAACAGTCTAGGTTCTCCTGGACCCCGCAAGCGCAGGAAGCATTTTCCTGTTTAAAGGATAAATTTACCACCGCACCTATCTTAGTACATCCCAACCCAGAGCTTGCCTTCATAATAGAGGTGGATGCTTCAGACTGTGCCGTTGGAGCTATACTCTCTCAGAGAACAGGTGAGAAGAATGTCTTGCATCCCTATGCCTTCTTTTCCCAGCAGTTGTCTTCGGCTGAGAGGAACTACGATGTGGGCAATAGAGAATTGTTGGCCATTATTGCCGCCTTCAAGGAATGGAGACACCTTCTTCAGGGAGCTGCACAGCAAATAGTCGTCCTGACAGACCATCGTAACCTTGAATTTATCAGGTCGGCTAAGTGCCTGACTCCTCGCCAGGCTCGCTGGAATCTTTTCCTAAACCAATTTAATTTTGTCATTTCTTATAGACCAGGATCGCGCAATGGAAAGGCTGATGCACTCTCTAGGATTCATTCAGCAGAGACACGTCCACTTACTCCTCCTAAGACTATTCTTCCTGACTCTAGATTCCTGGGAGTGATTCATAATCAAGACCTACTTAAGGACATCAAGGAAGCATACCATGCGGATTCTTTGTTGGCTCAACCCCCAAGGGACGTAAGTCTTGTTTTTAAGAATGGTGTGTGGATTCAGGGACAACGTCTGTATATACCTGAAACAGTCAGATTGAGAGTATTGCAACTCATCCACGATTCCAAGATAGCCGGGCATAGGGGAATTCTAAAGACACAAGAATTTCTTTCTCGTTTCTTTTGGTGGCCCACTTACAGGAAAGATGTTTTAAACTATGTCACTTCATGTGAAGTCTGTGCAAGATGCAAAACACCTCGCTCCTCACCAACTGGTCTGTTACAACCTCTTCCCACCCGTCCCGCCCGTGGGGATCCATTTCTATGGACTTCATTGTGGAGTTACCAACCTCTCAAGGGAAGAACACCATTCTAGTGGTGGTTGATCGTCTAACAAAGGCAGCTCATTTTATCCCTTGTGTCGGTTTACCCACTGCAAAACAGACATCAGACTTAATGATTAAGAATGTGTTTCGCTTACATGGAGTACCGGATGAGGTCATTTCGGATCGAGGGGTGCAATTCACTTCAAGGTTTTGGCAAAATTTCTGTGCCGCATTGGACATTAAAGTAAACCTTTCTTCTGCTTTTCATCCCCAGACTAATGGACAGACAGAACGAACCAATCAGACCCTGGAGCAGTATCTCCGCTGCTTTATCTGCCACCTACAAGATGATTGGGTGGATCTACTTCCACTGGCTGAGTTCTCTTATAACAACTCTCAGAGCGCCTCCACTAAGCAGTCTCCTTTTTACTCCAATCTAGGTTATCATCCTAACATTCTTCCTCGATTTCCCATAGATACGCCCTTGCCGGCAGTGGCTGAAAGAATCACTTCTTTACAAAAGAATATGGATCTTCTAAAGGAAAATCTAGAATTGGCTCAGGAAAGGTACAAGAAAGCAGCAGATAAATTTTGTAAACCTGCACCAGCTTTCAAGGTAGGAGATTTGGTCTGGCTGTCAACCAGAAATCTTAAAATAAAGATTCCATCGTCTAAATTGGGACATAAGTACATTGGACCTTATAAGATCAGTAAGATTATAAGTGCTGTTGCTTGTCGTCTTCAACTGCCCAGAACTATGAGAATCCACCCTGTCTTTCATGTATCCCTACTAAAGGCTGCAACACCCAATACGTTTCCTGGACGCTCTTCTCCTTGCCCTGACCCAGTGCTGGTCGATGGTCAGGAAGAATTTATGGTGGAAAGGATTCTAGATTCCAGGTTGTACAGAAATCAGTTGCAATATTTGATTAAATGGCAGGGCTACCCAGTGGAGGACAACTCATGGGAGCCAGTCAATAATGTAAATGCTCCTCGCCTGCTCCGCCAGTTTCATCAGAGGTACCCTGACAAGCCTGGTCTGAGGTCATCCGGAGGTTGTCCCTAAGGGGGGAGTAATGTTAGGTTCTTTGTCTCTTTTGACATGTTCCTTGAAACTCAGTTTTCCGTCGGCCATTTTGCTTTCTGTCTTGCTGCAGCTATCTTGCCCTCAGTTAATATGGAGGTTCCAGCTTTCATGTTCCCGCCCTGATTCTCTCCTCTTGCTTCTTAAGCGCCTCAGCAAACATCAGTGCCCCTGAACAATTTTCAGTGCCTATGACCTGACCCCTGGAAACCTGGTTTTGGGATCCGCTTTTCTACGGGGAATTTGGGAACACTTTTGGACTTGGAAACCTGCTGTCGGGTAAATCCTGTTTGCAGAGGAAATTACGGTACAGAGAAGAGTCCCGAACCCGCTTTGGGGTTATTGTAGAGCTTGAGTTACTTGGCCCGGGTGTTCCCGCTTGTTCCCCGAAATGTGTGACCCCTTTTTTGGGCTTTTAGAAGTAATAAAAATCTTTCTATCAAAACCCGGTCTCATGGTTTTCTCGCACCCAAGCACAAAAACTAAGGAACTGTCCTATAATGACCAGGGACTCTCCAAATGCGCATTTGGCTTCTTTTCAATTCCCGCCAAAAAAAAACAAATGGTGCTTTTCCTTCCGAGCTCTGCCAGCGCCCAAAAAGTGGTTTCCCCCAAATTGGGGTTCAGGTACCGGACTAATTGACAATAATTTTTGGGGTCCTTTTACCTTGGAAAAAAAAAAATTGGGTGAAAAGTCATTTTTTTTTTGGGAAAAAATTTGTTTTTTTTTTTAGGTCTATGTAATAACCTTCTGTGAAAACCCTTGGGGGTAAAAGCTCTCCAAAACATTTAGTAAATTCCCTTGGGGGGTTAGTTCCAAAAAAGGGGTCATTTTGGGGGGGGTTTTCCCCTGTTTAGGCACCAGGGACTCTCCAAATGGACATGCGTCCAATCTCAATTCCAGCCAAAAAGTCAAATGGCGCGTTCCCTTCCCAGCTCTGCCAGCGCCCAAAAAAGTGGTTTACCCCCCATATGGGTATCGCGTACTCAGGGCTAATGAACAATAACTTTTGGGTCCTTTTTCCTTTGGAAATAAAAATTTGGGATGAAAAAACCCCTTTTGTGGAAAAAAAAAATCTTTTTTTAATTTTTACGGCTTAGTTTTTCCTTTTGTGAAACTTGGGGGTTCAAGCTCTACAAACAATTTAGATAAGTTCCTTGGGGGGTTTTTAGTTTCAAATGGGGGCATTGTGGGGGGGTTTCCTGTTTGGGACACAGGGACTCTCCAAAAGGGAAAAGGTGTCCAATTCAAATTCCCC
>JARQOD010000001.1:713299414-713408407 GCA_033576555.1 Oophaga sylvatica
AATGCACTCCCCATAGGGAGCCTCTGTAGTATAATGCACTCCCCATAAGTAGCTTCTGTAGTATAATGCACTCCCCATATGGAGCCTCTGTAGTGTAATGCACCCCCATATGGAGCCTCTGTAATGTAATGCACCCCCATATGGAGCCCCTGTAGTATAATGCACCCCCATATGGAGCCCCTGTAGTATAATGCACCCCCATATGCAGCCTCTGTAGTGTAATGCACCCCATATAGAGCCTCTGTAGTTTAATGCACTCCCCATATGGAGCCTCTGTAGTATAATGCACCCCCATATGCAGCCTCTGTAGTGTAATGCACCCCATATAGAGCCTCTGTAGTTTAATCCACTCCCCATATGGAGCCTCTGTAGTATAATGCACCCCCATATGGAGCCTCTGTAGTATAATGCACCCCCATAGGGAGCCTCTGTAGTATAATGCACCCCCCATTGGGAGCCTGTGTAGTATAATGCACCCCCCATAGAGAGCCTCTGTAATATAATGCACCCTAATAGTGAGCCTCTAGTATAATGCACCCCCATTACAAAAATAATAAATCCAGTACTCCCCTCTCTTCCTCCCGGCTCCTGCGCTGCTCACTGCTGTCCCGCTCATCTCCTGACAGCGGGCGCCGGGCAGTGACATCATCACACTCACTGTCAGATGCTGAGAGGGGGATGATGGGAGAAGGAGCGTAATGCTCCTTCTCTCTCAATGCCGTCAACTGTATCGGCTAGATGCCGATACAGCTGACCCTCCGAAGACAGGCGGGGGCCCACTGCTGGCACAGGGCCCCCCCCACCGCCTGCTCAGGGGCCCCATAGCGGCCGGGCGGCAGAGCAGGGAGATCACGCCGATACAGTTACAGTAGTGTAGCTCCGGGTGGGCCCCCTCAGAGCGCGGAGCCTGGGCCACCGCCCCCTCTGCCCCCCCGGTAGCTACGCTACTGAGTAGAACCATCTCAAGGAGGATCACAAGGAAATGGACAGCATGTGACTTAAATATGAGTGTCTGAGCAAAGGGTCTGAATACTTATAACCATGTGATATTTCAGTTTTTCTTTTTTAATAAATTAGCAAAAATGTCTACATTTGTTTTTTTTCAGTCACGATGGGGTGCAGGGTGTACATTAATGAGAAAAAAAATGAACTTTTTTTTGAATTTACCAAATGGCTGAAATGAAACAGAGTGAACAATTTAAAAGGGTCAGAATACTTTATGTACCTACTGTAGATGGAAGCCTAGATGTAAGTGCTCAGCCTAGAGAACAGGATAAATGTGATCCAAAATGTTATGTAAAATGTTCCCAACAAAAGCTTAGACTCAATCCACAAAAAGCCTGCACTCATGTCCATCATCTGTCAATGGAAATATATGGGGCTTACACGCTACTGGTAACACAAAGGCTCTGGAAAAGCACTATGGCTCCTCGTCCCCCAAAAGAAATCCAGCTAATCCAGTGCTCCCAAATCCAAATGCCCTCCCTCCTTCTAAGCTACACAATGTGCCTAAACCAAATTTAGTGTTCACATGTTTGTCAGTACTGTAGCAATGAGACCCTGCAAAATCTATGGGGTGAGTGTCTCCAGAAGAATGTGCTGGGCACAGCGTATGGGCACTATAATGTACAGGCACTACAATGGAACATTTTGCAGTTTTCACTTAGTAAAATCTATTGCTGATTGTTTCTGGAAAACACCCTTGGAGTCAAAATTCTCACTATATCTGTAGATAAATTCCTAGAGGGTTGTGAATTCCAAAATGGGGTCATTTAAAAGGTGATTCTGCTGTTCTGGAACTTAAAGGCTCTTTATATGGAGTTCGCAAACTATTCTAGGAAAATCTGTGCTCCAGGAGTCAAATATCACTCCGTCGCTCTCAAGTCTGAGTCTCTAAAATGTGATTTCTTCCTTTTGGAGCTTGGCAGCATTTTTCCAGCACACATGAGGTATTGGCATACTCAGGAGAAATTACACCACAAATTTTGTGGTATATTTTCTCCTGCTACTCTTGTGAGCATGGAAAAAGTTTGGGCTAAAGCAACATTTTTGGGGGACATTTCTTACCTTCATTTTCATGCCTCAAAGTTATCAAATTCTGAGCAGCATCGGTGAATTCAAAGTGCTCAGTCACCACACATCTAGATAAATTCCTTGAGGACTGTAGTTTCCAAAATGGGGTCACTTGTAGGGGGGTCCACTGTTTAGTCACATCAAGGGCTCTGTAAACACGACATGGAGTCCGCTATCTATTACAGCCAATTTTGCCCTCCAAAAGTCAAATGGTACTCCTTCATTTTGAAGCCCAGCAGTGTGTCCAAACAGTAGTTTCCCACCACACATGGGGTATTGGCTTACTCAGGAGAAATTGCACAACACATTTTATGATCCATTTTCCCCTGTTACCTTTGTGAAAATGAAAATTTGGGGCTAAAGCAACAATTTTGTGGGAAAAGAAATCTTAATTTTAATTTTTGCCTTCCACATTTCTTTAATTCCTGTGAAGCAGCTGAAAGGTTAAAAAAAACTTCTTGAATGTGGTTATAAGCACTTTGAGGGGTGCAGGTTTTAAAATGGTGCCACTGTTGGGTATTTTCTCTCATATAGGCCCCCCCAAAGTTGCTTCAAATGTGATATGATCCCTAAAAAATGGTTTTGTAAATTTTGTTGGAAACATTAGAAATTGCTGATAATTTTTTAACACTTCTAACATCCTAAGTGATGTTTCAAAAATGATGCTGATGTAAAGCAGATGTGTGGTAAATATTATTCATTAACTATTTTGCGTGATATAACTATCTGGTTTAAGGCCATAAAATTTCAAAGTTTGAAGATTGTTAAATTTTAAAATATTTTATCAAATTTTTGAGATTTTCATAAATAAATGCAGATCATATTGACCTAAATTTACAAATATAATGAAGTACAATATGTCACAAAAAATAATCTTGGAATCACTAGAATATTTTGAAGCATTCCAGAGTTATAGCCTTATAAAGTGACACTGGTCAGAATTGAAAAATTGGTCTGGTCAGGAACGTGAAAAAGGTTTTGGTGTTAAGAGGTTAAACAGTAAAATGTACTGTTATTAGAATTGTGACTATTTGGATATATTTGTAACGAATGGAAGCGGAGGCAGAGGTGGTGAAGTTCACATTCGTTTTTATTTTTAAATGTGGAACCTCTAGACCACGGTCCGGGGGGCTCCGAAGGGGGCGTAACTAGTGAGCCCCGGGTACCCGTAGTAAGGCCCCTCGAACAGGACCAGAATGGAATACCCGATGGACACAGGTGCTACCTCCAGTTAGACCCCAGACACGTGGCAGCTGTCCCAGAGGGACCAAAAGGTTAACAGGTGTTTACAGAGTCTGTGGAGGGTTCTTGACAGAGAAGGGTAAGGTCCTGGTCCAGAATAGATGGTATCAGGCTGGCTTCAGTGACCTTGTCACGGTCCACGGGTACGGATGGCTGATGGCGGAACGGGATGACTCTTGCGCCAGTAATAGCTGAGATTGTCCGGGTTAGCCAGATACGGGTTAGCAAAGATCTGAGGAGACAAACAGTATCAGCGAAGCACAGAGACTGCAAACGCAGCGCAGACAGATCAGGAACAGAACCGGATGTAGCAATGATAGAACACGTTGCTCCGGCACTCCCCTAATGGTGGAGTGACCAGATATAGTACTGAGTGTGCAGCCATTGGTTAATTAGCTATTTCAAAAAATGCACGCTGCCCCTTTAAGAGAGGCGGTGGGCGCGGCCTCGCGTCCTAAGCCGTCTATCAGGAGGCCTGCCAGCAGCGTGCCAGGAAGTGGAGGAGGACACAGGACGCCGTGGAGCAGATGGGACATGAGACCCCAGCCCACGCACAGACTGCTGCAGAGGAACAGGTGAGTGAGCCGAACAGAGTGCAGAGCCAGCGCTGGGACCGGGTGTAACAGTATCCCCCTCTTTACTCCCCCTCTTTTTCAAGCCTGCGTGAAATCTTTTAAGAAGAAGAGGAGCCTGGATGTTCTCCTCAGGCTCCCAAGACCTCTCCTCAGGACCAAAACCCCTCCAGTCCACCAGTAATAGATCCTACCTCTTACTCTCTTAGAGGCCAAGATATGTTTTACCTCAAAAACATCATTCTCAGAGACCGGATCGGGAGTGGTACCCGGGTCCTTAAAGAAGGAACTCAACACTACTGGTTTGAGGAGAGAAACATGAAAGGAGTTAGGTACACGTAGAGAATTAGGCAATTTCAGCTTGTAAGAGACCGGGTTGATTTGTCTCAAGACTTCAAAGGGACCAATGAAACGAGGACCCAATTTGTACGATGGTAACTTCAGACGGATGTACTTGGAGGAGAGCCATACCTTGTCTCCTGGACGAAAGATGGGAGCCTCCAAACGTCTTTTGTCCGCATGCGTCTTCATACATTGGGAAGCTTTCTCCAAAGCCGACCTGGTCTCACTCCAAATGTCCGAGAAATTTTTAGACAAGATATCGACTGCCGGAACATCAGATACTCCCGAAACAGGAAGAGGAATTCCAGGTTGCAGTCCAAACACAATCTGAAAAGGAGACTTTGCAGAAGATTCACTTACTTGATTGTTGTAGGAGAATTCCGCCCAAGGCAGTAATTCTACCCAGTCATTATGATGAGCGTTGACGAAGTGACGCAGGTATCCAGCCAGGATTTGATTGATCCTCTCCACTTGCCCATTAGACTGGGGATGATATGCAGAAGAAAAGTCTAGTTCAATTTTTACCATTTTACAGAGTCCTCTCCAGAACTTAGAAGTGAACTGGACGCCCCTGTCGGACACGATGTGGAGAGGAAATCCATGTAGACGGAAGATGTGCTGAATGAAGTGAGCGGCCAGTTCTGGAGCAGACGGGAGACCAGATAGCGGAACGAAGTGAGCCATTTTAGAGAAGTGGTCCACAACAACCCATACCACTGAGCAGCCAGAAGAAATGGGAAGATCCGTGATGAAATCCATTGCAATGTGCTGCCAGGGAGTGGACGGAATCGGAAGAGGTAGAAGTCTGCCAGCTGGTAGATGTTTAAAAGTTTTGTTACGGGCACATGAAGGACAGGCTGAAACGAACTCCTGGATATCCTTGCCCATGGTAGGCTACCAGTAATAACGGGAGATGAGTTGCTGCGTCTTTTTCTGACCAGCATGGCCAGCCAACTTAGAGGAATGACCCCAGCGCAGAACACGGGTACGATCAGAAGCAGACACAAAAGTCTTCCCAGGAGGAAGCCGGGCCAGATCAGTGGAGGCAACAGAGACTAACTTAGAAGGTTCAATAATGTGCTGAGGTTCTTCCTCCAGTTCAGGGGGCAAGAAGGCTCTAGAGAGTGCGTCTGCCTTGATGTTTTTGTCAGCTGGACGAAAATGAAGTACAAAATTGAAACGGGCAAAAAATAATGCCCAACGGGCCTGACGGGGATTCAGTCTTAAAGCAGTTTGGAGATAGGCAAGGTTTTTATGGTCGGTGAATATGATTACCTGGTGATGAGCTCTTTCAAGAAGATGTCTCCATTCTTGCAGAGCCAATTTGATGGCCAACAGTTCGCGATCACCGACAGAGTAGTTCCTCTCTGCAGGAGAAAAAACCTTGGAGAAAAAACCACACGAGACCATCCGCCCGGTAGACGACTTCTGGGTCAGAACTGCACCTGCACCTATGGAAGAAGCGTCAACCTCAAGAAAAAATTGCTCACTTGAATTAGGACGATGGAGAACGGGTGCGGAAGCAAAAGCTTTTTTTAGAGAAACAAAGGCCTCTTCTGCCTCGGAGGACCATTCCTTAGAGTTTACGCCTTTCCGGGTTAAGGCTGTGATTGGAGCCACTCGGGTGGAAAAGTGTGGAATAAATTGCCGGTAGTAATTGGCGAACCCTAGGAACCTTTGTATGGCTTTTAGCCCAGACGGACGAGGCCAGTTGAGAACTGCAGACAACTTCTCCGGATCCATCTTTAATCCTGTGGAAGATACAATGTACCCAAGGAAAGGCAAAGAAGACTGCTCAAAGAGGCATTTCTCGTATTTGGCATATAGCCTGTTCTCTCTGAGTCTTTGTAAGACCAGGCGTACTTGCCTCCGGTGTGACGTTAAATCAGCAGAGAAAATCAAAATATCGTCCAGGTAAACCACGACACATGTATAGAGCAAGTCCCTGAAAATGTCATTCACAAATTCCTGAAAAACCGCAGGAGCATTGCTTAGGCCGAATGGCATTACCAGGTATTCATAGTGGCCGTCACGGGTGTTGAAGGCTGTTTTCCATTCGTCCCCCTCTCTAATTCGGATCAGATTGTAGGCCCCTCTGAGGTCCAATTTGGTGAAGATCTTGGCCCCTCGGAGACGATCAAACAACTCTGAAATAAGAGGTAATGGATACCTGTTTTTTACCGTGACCTGATTCAGACCCCGATAGTCAATGCAGGGCCGCAAGGATCCATCCTTCTTCTTCACAAAGAAGAATCCAGCTCCTGCCGGTGACGATGACTTTCGGATAAATCCTCTATCCAGATTCTCTTGGATGTAGTCCGACATGGCCTGAGTCTCTGCCTGTGAAAGAGGATACACTCTCCTGCGGGGAAGAGATGCTCCAGGAAGAAGCTCTATCTGACAGTCATACGACCTGTGTGGAGGTAGTCTCTCAGCCTCCTTTTTCCCAAAGACGTCAGAGAAGGACCAATAGGTGGAAGGCAACCCTGGCAGGGTATCAGGCTGGACAGGAGGCGAAGCAGGTTGAATCCGGGTTAAGCAACGATTCATGCAGGTATCTCCCCAACGCAGAAGTTCTCCAGTTTTCCAATTCAGGACTGGTTCATGCATCTGGAACCAAGGTAAACCTAAGAGCATGGGATGGGATAAACCGGGATATACATAAAAACGCATTAGTTCAGTATGCATTAGACCTACCCGGAGTTCCACCAACTCGGTTTGAAACTGGACGGGCTCGGTCAGCGGTTTGCCATCCACAGCGGACACCTGTAACAGATCAGGGAGACGCTGGACAGGTAAGCGGTAATGATCCACAACCGCCTGCTGGATGAAGTTCCCTGCAGCTCCAGAATCCAGTAGACAATGTTCGGAAAATTTTATTGCCCCATAGGACACGGAGACTGAGATGTGTAAAGAGGGAGAGGACTGTTCTCTACCTAGGTTGGCCCCTCCTACCGGACCTAGGCACTGGAGTTTCCCGACTTTTTAGGACAGAGATGGATCAAATGTTCAGAACTACCTCAGTAGTAACAACTTCCCTCCTTGCGACGTGACTCCCGACGGCGGGTGGCCAAACTTACATGGTCCACCTCCATGGCCTCGGAGGAGGAAAGCGAGGTACCTGTTTTATACAAACTAGAGTCCAGGTGATAGGACCTTTTGTCCCGCTTGATCTCCATAGAACGCTCCTGAAAACGCAGGTCAATTCGGGTTGCCAAAGATATCAACTCCTCCAAGAGGGTAGGTCTGTCCCGTCCCGCCAGCTCATCCTTGATTCTTCCGGATAAGCCCTCCCAGAAGTTTGTAACCAGGGCCTCATTGTTCCACGATAATTCAGACGAGAGGGTGCGGAATTTAACAGCATACTGAGCTACCATGAGAGTACCTTGGCGCAGGCGGAGCAGAGCTGAGGCAGTTGAAGTGGTGCGACCAGGTTCATCGAAAGTCCTGCGAAAAGCCTCTAGGAAAGATTGAAGATCGTTAACCAGCGGATCCCCTCTCTCCCATAGCGGGTTTAGCCAGGCGAGGGCCTCTCCTCCCAGGTGTGACATGATGAAGCCCACCTTGGCTCGGTCAGAAGCAAACATATGCCCCAAGATTTCGAAGTGTAGAGTGCACTGATTGAGAAAACCCCGACACAGAGTAGGATCACCCTGGAAACGGGTAGGAGCCGCCAGACGGGGACCTTGACTTGTCATGGGAACTGGTACCTGAGTATTGATAGGAGAGTCAGGTGCAGACGAGGAACCCAAGGAATCCATGCGGGAAGACAAGCTGCGTAGATAAGTCGTGATCTTGTCCTGTTGAACTCCCAAACGGGTCACCTCCTGGTACAGGTCCGTGGTCGGAGATTTCTGGGATCCAGCGGGTTCCATGGCCGGAGCAATCTGTAACGAATGGAAGTGGAGGCAGAGGTGGTGAAGTTCACATTCGTTTTTATTTTTAAATGTGGAACCTCTAGACCACGGTCCGGGGGGCTCCGAAGGGGGCGTAACTAGTGAGCCCCGGGTACCCGTAGTAAGGCCCCTCGAACAGGACCAGAATGGAATACCCGATGGACACAGGTGCTACCTCCAGTTAGACCCCAGACACGTGGCAGCTGTCCCAGAGGGACCAAAAGGTTAACAGGTGTTTACAGAGTCCGTGGAGGGTTCTCGACAGAGAAGGGTAAGGTCCTGGTCCAGAATAGATGGTATCAGGCTGGCTTCAGTGACCTTGTCACGGTCCACGGGTACGGATGGCTGATGGCGGAACGGGATGACTCTTGCGCCAGTAATAGCTGAGATTGTCCGGGTTAGCCAGATACGGGTTAGCAAAGATCTGAGGAGACAAACAGTATCAGCGAAGCACAGAGACTGCAAACGCAGCGCAGACAGATCAGGAACAGAACCGGATGTAGCAATGATAGAACACGTTGCTCCGGCACTCCCCTAATGGTGGAGTGACCAGATATAGTACTGAGTGTGCAGCCATTGGTTAATTAGCTATTTCAAAAAATGCACGCTGCCCCTTTAAGAGAGGCGGTGGGCGCGGCCTCGCGTCCTAAGCCGTCTATCAGGAGGCCTGCCAGCAGCGTGCCAGGAAGTGGAGGAGGACACAGGACGCCGTGGAGCAGATGGGACATGAGACCCCAGCCCACGCACAGACTGCTGCAGAGGAACAGGTGAGTGAGCCGAACAGAGTGCAGAGCCAGCGCTGGGACCGGGTGTAACAATATTCAGTAGAACTTTACAATTAATTTCTATGGACATTATCGTTTGCACAGAATCTTCTATTCATTAAGCGAGTTATTCACATATTATTTGTTGGGCCTGGTAAACATTTGCACCAGAGCCCGTGATCTTCAAGTGACAGATCTGGTCAACATTGTCCATGTTAAAGAAAGTTATGTTAAAGACATATTATTGTTGGTCTCTGCCCTTCACATTAGCAGAACATAGTATGGCTGGTATATATAGGTGTGGGGGCGGACATACCACAGCTGCATCGGGTCCCGGAGGTGGAGGAGGGCCCCTGCAGGCCGGCTAATATTGAGGGCAATCTGGCCTGTTTTTCTGGCCCCCAGTGCTCCAGGGGGGGCCATGTGCTTCCTTCCAGTGCTTCCTGTCTGACACAGAGGCACGGCTGGATGACCTCAGCATTCAGCGCGCACCTGTGTCAGAGGGAAAGAGAGCTGCCAGCGATGATGATGATGCTGTGGCTCTGTTGGAACATGCGAGGTGATTGATGCTATGTTTATTTTTTTTTAACAACACAGTGGGGGGGTGGAGAGACCAATGATGGAGGTGGTGAAGAGGGCAATGATGGAGGTGGTGGGGAGTGGGCAATGATCGAGGTGATGGAGAGTGCAATGATGAGGGTGTTGGAGAGGACAATGATGGGGTGGTGGGGAAGAACAATGATTGGGGTGGTGGAGAGGTCAATGATTGAGGTGGGGAGTAGGCAATGATGGAGGTGGTGGAGAGGTCAATGATGGAGATGATAGGGAGAGCAATGATGGAGGTGCTGGAAAGGGCCATGATGGGGAAGAATAATGATTGGGGTGGTGGAGGGCAATGACTGAGATGGGGAGAAGAAAATGATGGATGTAATGGAGAGAGCAATAATTGGCGTGGTGAAGAGGACAATGATGGGGATGGTGGGGGACAGCAATGATTGGGGTGGTGGAGAAAGCAATGATGGGGTGGTAGGGAGAACAATGATTGGGTTGTGGAGAGGGCAGTGATTGAGGGGATGAGAAGGCAATGATAGAGGTGGTGAAGAGGGCAATGATGGAGGTGATAGGGAGAGCTATGATTGGGGTGGTGGAGAGGGCAATGATGGAAGTGGTGGAGAGGGCAATGGTGAAGGTGGTGGAGAGAGCAATGATGGGGTGGTGGGTGAGAAGGCAACGATGTGGGTGGTGGGGCGAAGGCAATGATGGGGTGGTGGAGAGGGCAATGATGGATGCAATAAGCTGCAAGAATTGACATGATGCAGATTTTAATCTGCTGCAAATCAGCAAGGAAAAAAGAAGCAACGTGTGCATGAGACTTCAGGGATCGCATTCACTTCTACTGTAAAACCTTGCATATTTTACGTGTGCTTGTAAGGGGATTGAATAACGTCTAGTATGATGGTATAGTACTGCTACACTTAAATGTGTATTACTATTGCTGTGCACTGGTATTGCTACACTTGAATGTCTATTGCCATGTTTGTAAACTGTTATATATTTCTATTTGTGTAGATATGTGTATTATACCATGTTCTCTTTCATTGTAAACTATATCTATGTATAGACTTAGGCAGTGGCGTAGCAACTGTTCGTGGCGCCCGGGGCGGCAAATTTTAGGCCACACCCCTAGCCACACCCATTTCACTGGTCACACCCATATCCACGCCCTGACCACACCCACTTAGCACTGCTGATCACACTGTTTCATAAACAATAATTATTTATTACTTAGTCATGTACCCACGAGCTGCTCTCCCTAATGCTCTCAATGTACAGTGAAAAACTGAGAGAAGCAGGAAGAGAAGCTCGATGTCACAGGACCATAAGTATAAAAATCGCATATGAGTAAAGTGTCCGTGTGATGACTACTGGAACCTGCAGAGCTGAATCCTGACATTGCAGCTTCTGAATTCTTACAACGAATGCACTGCACACTTTTAGGATTCTTCATTACCGGTGGCGAGAGTACACGGTCATGTCAGCATAAGCATGTGATTTATACACTTCTGGCCACATTCTGACTAGACGTGCCCGGCCTCGCTCCGTTCATTTTCATTGAGTGAGGCCACACATGTCTAGTCAGCATGTGACCGCTTGTATGTAAATCACCGGCACGAGAAAATTCTAACAGCGTGCAGTGCGCACTGTGAGAATTCAGAAATTGACTAATTCTCATGTTTTTATTTATGTTAGGAGCATTAAAGGGGTTCTCCAGGTTTGTGCTGAGTCTGCAGTCATTCTATGTGACACAGACCTGGAGAACCCCTTTAATGCTCCTAACAAATAAAGACATCAGAATTAGTCAATTTCACAAATAATATTTACATCCAGGTACCTTATAGATGACGCTGTCTCTGGAGTCGTTCTCCTTTTCTTCATCTTGTCCAGATCCCATGATGAGTTTTCTCATCCACAGTCGTCTCTGCAGATTTCCATCTTCTCCGCTCTTCTGCACCAACTCTCCGCATGATGCCCTTAAAGACAGAAGAGTCATTATAATGCCCCTAAATAAAAATATCTGCAATATACTGTCACCTCACACTATTCTCCTCCCTCCTCACACTGTCTCTTCTCACATCCCCCCTGTTCAGCATACTGTCTCCTCATATATTTACCCCCTCACTCTCTATACTGTCTGCTCACACATACCCCTGACTCCCCATACTGTGTCTGCACACATCCCATCACCCTCACTCCCCATACTGTGTCTGCACACATCCCATCACCCTCACTCCCCATACTGTGTCCACATGCATTCACCCGTTCGCTCCCCATACTGTCTGCACCCATCCCCCATACTGTTTCCTCATACATACTCTTCAGTACCCTCAAATCCCCCCACACATATTAAATGCCCCCATCGCCACTCCAAATCCCCCACACATAAAAGAACCCCCATCCCCACTCCAAATCCCCCCCACACATAATGTATCCCCCATCCCCACTCCAAATCCCCCCCACACACATTAAATCCCCCCATCCCCACTCCAAATCCCCCCCACACATAATGTATCCCCATCCCTACTCCAAACCCCCCACACATAAAAGAACCCCCATCCCCACTCCAAATCCCCCCACACATAATGTATCCCCCCATCCCCACTCCAAATCCCCCCCACACACATTAAATCCCCCCATCCCCACTCCAAATCCCCCCACACATAATAACCTCCCATCGCCACTCCAAATCCCCCCACACATAAAATAACCCCCATCCCCACTCCAAATCCCCCCACACATAATGTATCCCCCCATCCCCACTCCAAATCCCCCACACATAAAATAACCCCATCCTCACTCGAAACCCCCCCCATACACACACACTCACACAGTATGTCCCCCATTTATCTTCTGTGGTATCTTCAGCTCCATAATGGAGCACACTCACCACAAATGTTCACCCTTCTGCGCGCCGACGACGAGTGACGTCAGCAGCGTGATCACATGACCTGATCACGCTGCAGACGTCGCTCTGACCCGGCGGTCAGAGCTTCAATTGTACTGGCGTGACGCCAGTGCAATTGATTCCTGGGAGCTGGCACGCAGTAGCTTCTCTGCTCCGGCTGTCAGCTTGACAGCCGGCACAGGGAGCCGCCGACTCTAAGGCCGGGGGCGGCAGAAACGCAGCCGCAGGGGAGACAGCTGCAGCAGGGACGGGCCCCCTTCTAGCCCGGGCCCTGTGGCAGCTGCTTCCACGATAGTTCCGCCCCTGCCTGCGGGCTGTCAGCGCTTGTGGAGACATCAGCCGGGCCCGGCATCATCGTCAATGATTCCCCTTCCTTATCGGAAAGAATATGGAAGCGAGTGCTAAACGATTGGAGATGTGAGTACTTCCGATCTCCTCCGTGCCGCCCCACACATGTGCCGCCTGGGGCGGACCGCCTCCCCCGCCCTCTCACGCTACGCCACTGGACTTAGGGTAAGCATAGTGATTAGGTACGGCCACTAGATGGGGGCATTATAGAATGTTATATGGGTAATTAGAGCTTAGGATAAGGAATGGTTAAAAACATAGGAGGGGCTGCTGTGTGGTAAGTAAGGAATGTTTCTGTAGAGTAGTCAGTTAGGGCGTAGTGCCCGAGTCGTCCAGACGGGCTGTAGGCCCTGGACACCGAAGCAGCCACGTAACATTCTTACAAGAAGAATTACAGCCATTCAGAGTCCCTTAGGGACAGAAGGACAGTTTGCAGCACCAGAATGTCAGCAGCTTGGAGTGGAAACAAGGAAACGGTCCAGAAAGTACAGAGCGCAGATTGTTCGAGATGTGGCAGATCATTGCATGGGCAGACACACTCAGATCTGGGGTGAAACGGATGAGGGAGTCCCCAGAAGTAGTAAGTGCGGACAAGGAGAACGCTGCGGGACCGCCTAAGGCGCTATTACCCCGTAATGTACTGGAGGACGTAAAAGGAAGCACAGGGAAAGTGCAGGAGTTGAACTGTGTGGTATCCAATGCTGTCCCTGTATCTGACAAGAATGTGCTGCAAAGTGAGCCTAGTAAAGTTTTTCGTTTTGCATTGGAATCAGACTGTGTCTCAGTTATACCGGAACCGACTGCAGAAGGTTCCCAGAGCCACAGAGGAGTCCCTGATGGTGCAGCAAAAGATGACACAGGTACGCTGTTGAGGAGACACAGTTTTCATGTAAGAGGAGGCCAGGGCCCTGATGTAACTGAAGGCTCAGCCATGACTACAACCCTGGCCGAATCTTACATGCACATAGCCTTACAGTTAATTGGGGAGAGCCACAGACTGAATAATTTATATTATTGGGAGGCAGAGATTATAGTTAATGGGGGCACAGTGCTGCTTATCACTTTATATTTTTAACTAGCTGTAGTACCCGGCTTCGCCCGGGTTAATGTACTTAACTGTGCCCTCATCAGGATAGCAACATAGAAGGACAAAGCTGTGGCTGCTACTATATATATATCCTCCCACATACAGGTGATGTGACTTACATCAGTCATTACACCAACATTGGCCAAGCATAGTAACTGAAATCCTATTACCTCATACAAGCTTTCTTATACTGACAATGTCCTCTGTTGCCTATAGTAACCAAACAGAGCTCATATTAATGACCTATGGCAAAATAGAAGCTGAGCTGTGATTGGTTGCTATAGGCAGCCTGATAATTCTCCAGCCAACAGAAAACATTCCCCTCTGGCAGTATATATTACCTCACACATACAAATAATATACAGCTCATGTGACTGACATCTGTCTTATTTCCCTATATGGCAAATTTATAACAAATTGGTCTTGTAGTTTGGCTGGTTATTAATCAGATATTTATTTTTAAAAGATAAAAATACCAGACGTGTGTGTGTTTTTAATGCGCGCAATTTTGAACACGTGGGGTTAAAATGTCGACTCAAAACACAGCCTATGATGCTCCCGGGGTCGAGACATGCGGGTGTGCAAAATTTCATGCCCATAAATGCAGATTCCTATGCCGGACATACACACAAGCATTCAGCTTTCTCCCCATTATGTAGATAGGGCCAAAATTGTTTGGCGATTTGGAACGTGCGGGGGTTAAAATTTCCATTCAACACATAGCCTATGATGCTCCTGGGGTTGAGATGTGCGGGCATGCAAAATTTCATGCCCGTAAGTACAACGGTGCAGATTCCTATCCCGGGCCAAAATTATTTGCCGATTTGGAATGCGCGGGGTTAAAATTTCAACTCAAAACCTAGCCTATGACGCTCCCGGGGTCGAGACGTGCGGGTGTGCAAAATTTCATGCCCGTAAATGCAGATTCCTATGCCGGACATACACACAAGCATTCAGCTTTCTCCCCATTATGTAGATAGGGCCAAAATTGTTTGGCGATTTGGAACGTGCGGGGGTTAAAATTTCCATTCAACACATAGCCTATGATGCTCCTGGGGTTGAGATGTGCGGGCATGCAAAATTTCATGCCCGTAAGTACAACGGTGCAGATTCCTATCCCGGGCCAAAATTATTTGCCGATTTGGAATGCGCGGGGTTAAAATTTCGACTCAAAACCTAGCCTATGACGCTCCCGGGGTCGAGACGTGCGGGTGTGCAAAATTTCATGCCCGTAAATGCAGATTCCTATGC
Organism: Oophaga sylvatica; assembly: GCA_033576555.1. Classification (NCBI taxonomy): domain Eukaryota; kingdom Metazoa; phylum Chordata; class Amphibia; order Anura; family Dendrobatidae; genus Oophaga; species Oophaga sylvatica. The sequence continues at coordinate 713,314,453 of JARQOD010000001.1, forward strand.
CGGACATACACACAAGCATTCAGCTTTCTCCCCATTATGTAGATAGGGCCAAAATTGTTTGGCGATTTGGAACGCGCGGGGTTAAATTTCCATTCAAAACATAGCCTAGGACGCTTTCGGGGTCGAGACGTGCGGGCATGCAAAATTTCATGCCCGTAAGTGCGACGGTGCGGATTCCAATCCCGGACAAACATACCCACATACATACACACATACATACATTCAGCTTTATATATTAGATGGTGGGGTACATATCTGTATTCAGAGGAGAGACACAAGTATGTATACAACATATGTGATCTTGTTATTTTCAGGCTGCGACGATCATCGTGACAAGACGAGTTGTGGCTGGGAGAGATTGACATGAAGGTCTGACCAGATTGAGAAGAAGCAGCAGAAAACGCTCTTATTAGAAAGGACATCAGCGGTAAGTGCCTGGATGTAAATATTATTCTGTATCTGTTCTGTATGACTTGGAGTGATAATGTTATCTGTAAAATCCCTTATTCTACATTCTCACATTTGTGTGAAATGTCCGTATGCTTCCAGTCGGCACATCAACTTGTAGAATTTCATAGATCCATTCACACATCCTTGAAAATCATGGATCTGAGAATGAGATCTGTGAGGGTCAGAGAATGTACTGTTCTGATTCGATTTTGAGGAACAGAATAAGACATGCTCAATGCATCTGTAAAAACGGGCAGCACACTGACACTGCACACAGATACAGGAATGTAGCTTTATTATATATAGCATAGTTTCTTAGTATATAGTGTACTCACTTATTATATATAGAACAGTCCCTTAGTATATAGCGTACTCACTTATTATGTATAGCACAGTCCCTTAGTATATAGTTTACTCACTTATTATTTATAGCACAGTCCTTAGTTACATAGTTTACACTTTTATTATGTATAACACCATTCCTTATTACATACCATCCTTTCTAGTTATATATGGTGCCGTCCCTTATTATATAGCTTCTTCTGCTGTTATGTATACCACTGTCTCTTACATAATGTATTCTTTTTATTTTTGTTATTCACAACACCCTCTCTTATTACATAGTCCTCTCGTTAAAATATAAAATGACTGTTGATGTAGCAGCCGGTGACCAAAAGACCAGTCCATCAGCTCCTCCATTAGAAAAGAAGCTTTCCCATTCTCCATCATTGCATTATATATCTAACAAAAGAGGACGGTATGTAATAAAAAACAGGGCTCTATATAATCCAATATGTAAGGGACAGAGCTGTTGTGAATGGGCTTGAGATGAGTTCTGAGCAGAGGCTCCCTCTGGTGGTTACAAGCGGTACTGGTCTGTCCAGTGAAGATTGTGAAGATTGTGAGGATTGGGAATCAGGTGTTACTGACTGGTCTTATATAAGGGAGTCACCTTCCCATCAGGGTTGCTGGTGATCAATTGTTCTGGTCTCAATCCTTGATTCCTGTTTCCCTTGTAGCCTGCTGTGTCCTGTCTGCATCTCCTGCTATCAGATAAGACATTTTCTTCTTTTTGTTTTTGTGCTTGATTTTTGCATTTTGTCCTGCACTTCTGTGGGTGCCTTCAGGGTCCCCTCCGGGGGCTTTTGCCCTCTCAGTTTAGTTCAGCCACTGATGTTTGTACTTTTGCTTTTTCCAGTTTTTTCAGTGGCTGCTGTTTTGATTTTGTTACACCAGAGAACTAATTTAGGTGGTAGAGGTCGTGTGATCTCAGGTGTTTTTGAAATTAGTAGAGTTGGTGCTTTTCAGGGTTTTCTGGGATTGCAGTAAGTGCCCTTCCTATCCTTTTCTATTTAGTTAGTTTGGGCCCCAACGTTTGCTCATACTATTTTCTGTCTGTGTCAGTATTTCTTCTTGTCTAACCGCCATTACATGTTTGGGGGCTTTCTATTATCTTTGGGGTTCTGCTCCGGGGCAGATAGCTTTCCTATATCTATCTTTAGGTGTAGTTAGTTTCTCAGGCTGTGACGAGGCGTCTAGGACCAACGTAGGAACGCTCCACGGCTGCCTCTAGTTGTTGTGGTTAGTCAGGGTACTGCAATCTCATAGATTCCAACTGCTCTGGTGTATTGCCTTTTTTGCCTGCACTCCTCAGCTACCGAAACATAACACAGAGCTGTACATAACAAAAGGGCAATGTGTAATAAGGGACGACAATATACATAATAAAGAAGACTATGTAAGATATATCTATATCTATCTATATCTATCTGTAGCTATAGAAGGAGGGGGGCCCAGACATTTCTTGCACAGGGGCCCCAAGCTGTCAATGTCCAACCCTGTATAGGCGTATGTACTTTAATACACTACACTTGCTAACCAGTAACATGCTGATTTTATATATATTTCAAAGCTATGTTTGAACAATAAGGAGTCAATAAAAAATAGAAAAACAATGCATTCAACTGAGTCTTATCGCCTGGGGATATACAGCTCTGGAAAAAATTAAGAGACCACTACATCAAAACCCTGTCATGGGCAGCCCATTCTCCAGACCTGAACCCCATTGAAAACCTCTGGAATGTAATCAAGAGGATGATGAATAGTCACAAGCCATCAAACAAAGAAGAACTTAAATTTTTGTGCCAGAAGCAGTGTGAAAGACTAGTGGAAAGCATGCCAAGACACATGAAAGCTGTTTTTAAAAATCATGGTTATTCCACAGAATATTGATTTCTGAACTCTTCCTGAGTTAAAACATTAATGTTGTTTCTAAATGAATATGAACTTGTTTTCTTTGCATTATTTGAGGTCTGAAAGCACTGGGTGTTTTTTTTAATGTTGACCATTTTTCTTTGTCAGAAAAAAATACAAAATTGAATGCTTGGAAATTCGAAGACACGTTGTCAGAAGTTTAAAGACTAAAAGAACAATTTACATTTTACTCAAAAATACACCTATAAAGAGAAAAATCAGACAAACTGAAACATTTGAAAGTGGTCTCTTAATTTTTGCCAGAGCTGTATATGGAAAAATGAATAGCTTCTTACATTGCAGTATCACTTTGTACTGTCCCTCTAGTGGCTCATGGCAGAACTGTCATCTTTGCACGGGAGAGCTCCAACTGTTCCCAATGATAGAAATACACATTTCTTAGTTTCACTACTAGTGTTGAGCGATACGATAATGCAAATATCGGCTATCGGCCGATATTAGCTCTATCGGCCTTTCGATAATTCGTTTCGATATTTTCGTCTTATCGAATACCGTAATCGGATTTGTCACTGTCACTGTGAGTGTCCGTCGGTCGGGTCTGTCAGGAGTCAGCGGCACTTACCTGGCAGAAGATCTCCGGCGATCACGTCCTGGACTGCTTGATGGCCGCCATTATCTTCTCCCTGGCTGTCACATGCAGTTTTTCGCGATAACTGCAGTGACTGCAGGGTAATCCTGGCCGTAAACCAGTCCGATGACGTCACCGCCGGGGAAGCAGGTAATCAGCTGTGCTGCGCCGGGATTCTGATGTAGCAGAGCTGGATCGTCGTGGGACACTCGTTACTATGGACTGCGTCGGTCAGGTGGTATTCTTTTTTTTTTTTCATTTTTTTACAGGAGATCGATGGCGTCGCAGGATGAGACTGTAATAAAAGTAATGAAAACTGTGTTTTGTTTTTTTTTATTAAATTAAAAAACTTTTTTATTAACATTCACCCGTCCGGGTACATAAACAATTTAACTATTTACATACAGGGACCCTCCGGGTTATTTATAATTCTTTGGCAGGGGTGTTCCAGGTACCACCTGGTACTCTTCTGATGCTTGCCAAACATCCGAGGCACCAAGGACCACCAGGACCTGAATGACGTCGTGTGGCCTGTACAGTCAAGTCGTGACCCGCTATCTGGGTCTGTGTGGCCACCTCTTTCATCTCCCTCTGGGTCTGGAGCCCTATGTCACGGACTGAATGAACCCCAGGGGGCCTAACAGGCGCCGGGTACGGGCCAGCTATACTTATCATGTCTATAGCTGGGGCTGCTGAGGAGACCACTGAGGGAGGCTTGGGAGATTTACGGCGTGGGGTGGGCACTTTTGCAGAGGCCTGGATGTGAGAGGCTGAAGGCTCCGAGGGTCTCACAGGTTCCTGACACACTGGGGAGTAGGGGTCGCACCTGGTAACATTTAGGGCGTACCATCCATTGTAACCCCAGTGTCGGGTGTAAGTCACCAAGTCTCCTGGCAACAGGTCCCTCCCCGGGTGTCCTTCTGGGAGGTGAGCCTCCACGTCCCGCCGGTTCACAAAAACTTCTAAATAAAGTCCAGGCTCCTTGATGAAGCCCCAACCACTTTTCAATTTAAAGCTCCGTACTGCACCCTTACGCCGCGGCTCACACAGGGTTCCTTTATCCTTTCTCATCCGGTCCTTATCTGCCCGGTCCTTCTCCAGGTTACGTTGCCGAAGTTTTTGGGATTCTCGCTGACGCCGGTTGTAATTCTCCTCCACCAGCTGCTCCATGTCTCCACCACTCCACTGCAGCTTACAGTGTCCGGTTTGCAGCAGCTCTCCTGGCGCCCCCCAGTCCTGGCGGCGCTCACCTGCGGAGGAAGCAGCCGGCTCTGGAACAGATGACAGTCGGGGCTCCGGTACAGGCAGGTAGTGCTCTGGTGCCTGCGCGGCCTCCTCCATGAGGACGGGTGTCGCTTCTTCTGTCTCAGCGACGGGGGCAGACAGCGGGATCTGGGGTGCTGCCGGTGCAGCGTTTTTTGCACGAACGGGTGCCTCCACTGCGACAACGTCAACCGGATCACATTGCAAGGACTCCTCTACTAGAACGGGTGCCTCACCTTCCGGTACAGACACTTCAGGTAAGAGGGATTGGCGCCGCTCCAAGTTTAGTTTTAGGGCACGCCAGCTCGCTTCCATCCTGGCGACCTCCTCCCGGTGCCGGGCCAGGCCTCTTAGGGTATCCGCCGCTTCTTGCAGCGTAGGAGGGTTTCCAGGCCGGGTGCCCAACGGTGTTTCCGTGGCGATCGGGTCGCTTCCGTGGGGGGAGAGCTCTGAGTCTGACTGCTCCATCCCTTCACACTTCTGCTCGTGTCCATTAGCCATCTCTGCCAAGTCACGTGTCATTAGCATCTGGAGAGGGCCCCTCTTTTGTAGGGAGGCGGGACCTTCGTGTTAGTTTCCGCACACTGAGGAGGATGAGGAGGCGGAACTGAAGAGCTGTGGGGCACGATCTTACATTGCAGTACCATTTACAGTGGTCGGCCATCGTTTTTGCGCCACTGAGTGAGTGTACACCCACGAAGAGCACGCCCTTCTTCTTCACCAGTGCCTCGTCGTGACGCAGATATGGCGGAAAAATGGCAAATACATTCTCTGATGATTTTAGCAATTCTCAAGCACAAAACCAGTTCAATTCAGGCACACAGGACTCGCTTATAGCGAGCTACAGAATCCTGTTCGTGACGCCCAAGTTGAGTCGCACAGAGCCAGAGGTTTTGGGGGTACTCGGCACCGAGCCCGTCGACTTCTATGGGGTATGTCACGGCTTTACCCGGCAATTGAATCAGAGTCTATTTTACTATGTAGAAGTGTATAAACTATAAATATATGTATATATATGTGACAATGACATATATATATATATATATATATATATATATATATATAGCAAAAACACAACATGAAAATAGCCTCACCAGATATTGAAAGATGAACAGTGCACTAGCAGGATGCAGCCGGCTCCCACAGATAAAGGCTGGCGCAGCACAGGTGCCCTCCACTGATGAGGACAGCCACCCTATCACAAAAAAGTGATGATAAAGGTATAGGCTGCCTGTGGAAAAACACACAAATAAGGCTTGCTTAGGAGGACAAAAAAGTGCAATGCATAGTGTCTGGATAGCAGCCTATTTATAACGCCCATAATAGAAGGCGGGCTGTTCAGCACTATATATGCATCACAAGCCTTATTTGTGTGTTTTTCCACAGGCAGCCTATACCTTTATCATCACTTTTTTGTGATAGGGTGGCTGTCCTCATCAGTGGAGGGCACCTGTGCTGCGCCAGCCTTTATCTGTGGGAGCCGGCTGCATCCTGCTAGTGCACTGTTCATCTTTCAATATCTGGTGAGGCTATTTTCATGTTGTGTTTTTGCTAAAAAAAATTTTTAGGATTTTTAAGTCCTTCTATCTTTGTCTGTGAGCTTTGAATTGATGTAAGTTAGTTACTCGCAATATAATGGGGAAACTTGCCGTTGGTTTGCGAGCTTATCTGCTTTGGCCAAATAGTAACCAATACCTCATTGATGCATTTATCAGATGCATTTTTTTGCACTTTTTATCATCTTTTGCAGGGTGCAGGTAGGCTCCTTTTTGATGGTCTGGTTTTTTGTGTGATGCATATATAGTGCTGAACAGCCCGCCTTCTATTATGGGCGTTATAAATAGGCTGCTATCCAGACACTATGCATTGCACTTTTTTGTCCTCCTAAGCAAGCCTTATTTGTGTGTTTTTCCACAGGCAGCCTATACCTTTATCATCACTTTTTTGTGATAGGGTGGCTGTCCTCATCAGTGGAGGGCACCTGTGCTGCGCCAGCCTTTATCTGTGGGAGCCGGCTGCATCTTGCTAGTGCACTGTTCATCTTTCAATATCTGGTGAGGCTATTTTCATGTTGTGTTTTTGCTAAAAAAATTTTTAGGATTTTTAAGTCCTTCTATCTTTGTCTGTGAGCTTTGAATTGATGTAAGTTAGTTACTCGCAATATAATGGGGAACCTTGCCGTTGGTTTGCGAGCTTATCTGCTTTGGCCAAAATAGTAACCAATACCTCATTGATGCATTTATCAGATGCATTTTTTTGCACTTTTTATCATCTTTTGCAGGGTGCAGGTAGGCTCCTTTTTGATGGTCTGGTTTTTTGTGTGATGCATATATAGTGCTGAACAGCCCGCCTTCTATTATGGGCGTTATAAATAGGCTGCTATCCAGACACTATGCATTGCACTTTTTTGTCCTCCTAAGCAAGCCTTATTTGTGTGTTTTTCCACAGGCAGCCTATACCTTTATCATCACTTTTTTGTGATAGGGTGGCTGTCCTCATCAGTGGAGGGCACCTGTGCTGCGCCAGCCTTTATCTGTGGGAGCCGGCTGCATCCTGCTAGTGCACTGTTCATCTTTCAATATCTGGTGAGGCTATTTTCATGTTGTGTTTTTGCTAAAAAAAATTTTAGGATTTTTAAGTCCTTCTATCTTTGTCTGTGAGCTTTGAATTGATGTAAGTTAGTTACTCGCAATATAATGGGGAACCTTGCCGTTGGTTTGCGAGCTTATCTGCTTTGGCCAAAATAGTAACCAATACCTCATTGATGCATTTATCAGATGCATTTTTTTGCACTTTTTATCATCTTTTGCAGGGTGCAGGTAGGCTCCTTTTTGATGGTCTGGTTTTTTGTGTGATGCATATATAGTGCTGAACAGCCCGCCTTCTATTATGGGCGTTATAAATAGGCTGCTATCCAGACACTATGCATTGCACTTTTTTGTCCTCCTAAGCAAGCCTTATTTGTGTGTTTTTCCACAGGCAGCCTATACCTTTATCATCACTTTTTTGTGATAGGGTGGCTGTCCTCATCAGTGGAGGGCACCTGTGCTGCGCCAGCCTTTATCTGTGGGAGCCGGCTGCATCCTGCTAGTGCACTGTTCATCTTTCAATATCTGGTGAGGCTATTTTCATGTTGTGTTTTTGCTAAAAAATTTTTTAGGATTTTTAAGTCCTTCTATCTTTGTCTGTGAGCTTTGATATATATATATATATATATATATATATATATATATATGTATCCTATGTGTGTATATTTTGTGTTTACAACGTAAGAAAGGGTTTTTTTTGTTGCGATATTTTGTTCCCATAGACTTACATGGGACTTCCGCTATCGAAATCGGATATCGACGATATTTAGTGCTATCGGCGATACAATTTCGATACGATATTTTTAGATATCGAGCAATATCGCTCAACACTATTCACTACTGAAAATAGAGGAGTAACTTTTTTCTTTTTATTAAAGTTAAACCTAAAAATATAACCCAGAGTAGAGTAACAATTCCCCAAGGACAAACATGAAACAAGGCGATATTGAAAAAATATGTTTCATTAAAGATTGATTTATAAAGATGTGTCTATACTGTACAGTGGAGAGAATAAGTATTTGATACACTCCCTGTTTTGCAAATTTTCCCACCTACAAAAAATGGAGCGGTCTGTAATTTTTATCATAGGTACATTTCAACTGTGGGAGACAGAATCTTAAAAAAATCCAGATAATTACATTGTATGATTTCTACATAATTTGCATTTTATTGCATGAAATAAGTACTTGATACAATAGAAAAACAGAACTTCATATTTGGTACAGAAGCCTTTGTTTGCAATTACAGAGGTCAGACGCTTCCTGTAGTTCTTAACCAAGCTTACATACTCCATACAGATCTTCTCCAGGTCTTTCAGGTTTCAGGGCTGTCATTAGACAACACTGAGTTTCAGTTCCCTCCAAAGATTTTCTATTGGGATCAGGTCTAGAGACTGGCAAGGCCATTCTAGGACCTCAAAATGCTTCTGACGGAGCCACTCCTTAGTTGCCATGGTTGTGTGTTTCAGGTAATTGCCATGTTGGAAGACCCAGCCACAACTCATCTTCAATGCTCTTACTGGCGGAAGGAGGTTGTTGACCAAAATCTCATGATACATGACCCCATCCATCCTTCCTTCAATACCGTGCAGTCATCCTGTTCCTTTTGCAAAAAAGCACCCCGAAATTATGATGTTTCTCCCATCATGGTTGGGACTGTGTTCTTGGGGTTGTACTCATCCTTCTTCTTCATCCCAACACGGCGAGTGTAGTTGATACCAAAAAGTTCTATTTTGGTCTCATCTGACCACATGACCTTCTCCCATGCCTCCTCTGGATCATCCAGATGGTCATTGGTGAACTTCAAATGGGCCTGGACATGTGCTGGCATGAGCAGGGGGACGTCGTGTGCCTGCAGGATTTTAATTCATGATGACGTAGTGTGTTACTAACATGTTTGAGACTGTGATCCCAGCTCTCTACAGGTCATTGACCAGGGCATCTCGTGTAGTTCTGGGCAGAATCATCCTTACCCCGTGAGGTGACATCTTGCATGGAGCCCTAGACCGAGGAAGATTGACAGTCACCTTGTGGTTCTTCCATTTTCTAATAATTGTGCCAACAGTTGTTTCCTTCTCACCAAGCTGCTTACCTAGTGTCCTGTAGCTCATCCCAGCGTTGTGCAGGTCTAGAATTTTGTCTCTGTTGTCCTCAGACATCTGTTTGGTCTTGACCATGGTGGCGATGTTAGAGTGTGATTGAGTGTGTGGACAGGTGTCTTTTATACAGTTAATGAGTTCAAATAACTGCAGTTAATACAGGTAATGAGTGCAGAGTAGGAGGGCTTCTTAAAGAAAAACTTCTAGGTCTATTGGAGCCAGAATTCTGACTGGTTGGTAGGTGATAAAATACACACGTGGTCAAAATTGTTGGTACGCCTCATTTAGTGACAGAAAAACCCACAATGGTCACAGAAATAACTTTAATCTGACACAAGTAATAATAAATAAAAAATCTATGAAAATGAACAAATGAAAGTCAGACATTGCTTTTCAACCATGCTTCCACAGAATTAATAAAAATAAATAAAACTCATGAAATAGGCCTGGACAGAAATGATGGTACCCCTGAAAATAATGTGACAAAAGGGACATGTTAAATCAAGGTGTATCCACTAAGTAGCATCACAGGAGTCTATAATCTTGGAATCAGTGAGTGGTTCTGTATAGAGGGCTACAGATATTCACTGTGCTGTTTGGTGACATGGTGTGTATCACACTCAACATGGACCAGATGAAGCGAAGGAAAGAGTTGTCTCAGGGGATTAGAAAGAAAATTATAGACAAACATGTTAAAGGTAAAAGTTATAAGACCATCTCCGAGCAGCTTGATGTTCCTGTGACTACAGTTAAACATATTATTCAGAAATTTAAGCTCCAAGGGACTGTAGTCAACCTCCCTGGATGTTGTCACAGGAGGAAAATTGATGACAAATCAAAGAGATGGATAATACAAATGGTAACAAAAGAGGCCAGAAAAACTTCTAAACAGATTAAAGGTGAACTTCAAGCTCCAGGAAAATCAGTGTCAGATCGCACCATCCATAGTTGTATGAGCCAAAGTGGACTTCATGGGAGACGACCAAGGAGGACACCATTGTTGAAAAAAAATCATAAAAAAAAGAGACTGGAATTTGCCAAACGACATGTTGACAAGCCGCAAAGCATCTGGGAGAATGTCCTATGGACAGATGAGACAAAAATAGAACTTTTTGGCAAGGCACATCAGCTCTATGTTCACAGATGGAAAAATGAAACATATCAAGAAAAAGAACACTGTCCCTACTGTGAAACATAGAGGAGGCTCTGTTATGTTCTGGGACTGCTTTGCGGCATCTGGCACATGATGTCTAAAATCTGTGCAGGGTACAATGAAATCTCCAGACTATCAAGGGATTCTATAGAGAAATGTGCTGCCCAGTGTCAGAAAGCTTGGTCTCAGTCGCAGGTCATGGGTCTTGCAACAGGATAATGACCCAAAACACACAGCTAAAAACACCCAAGAATGGCTAAGAGGAAAACATTGGACTATTCTGAAGTGGCCGAGCATCTTTGGACAGAGCTGAAACATGCCGTCTGGAAAAGGCAACCTTCAAACACAAGACAACTGGAGCAGTTTTCTCTTGAGAAGTGGGCCAAAATACCGTCAAAAGGTGCAGAAGTCTCATTGACAGTTACAGGAATCGTTTGACTGTAGTGATTGCCTCAAAAGGTTGTGCAACAAAATATTAAGTTAAGGGTACCATCATTTCTGTCCAGACCTGTATCATGAGTTTTATTTTTTTTTTAATTTTGTGGAAGCATGGTTGAAAAGCAATGTCTGACTCTCATTTGTTCATTTTCATAGATTTTTGATTTATTATTACTTTTGTCAGATTCAAGTTATTTCTGTCACCATTGTGGGTTTTTCTGTCATTAAACAAGGGGTACCAATAATTTTGAACATGTGTGTACTTATTTCATGCAAAAAATGCAATTTAATTATTTAAAAATTATAAAATGAGATCTTCTGTTTTTTTTTTTATTTTTAGATTCTGTCACTCACAGTTGAAGTGCACCTACGAAAAAATTACAGACCTCTCCATTCTTTGTAGGCGGGAATACTTGCTAAATTGGCAGTGTATCAAATACTTATTTTCCCCATTGTACAGTCATGGCCAAAAGTTTTGAGAATGACACAAATATTAATTTTTACAAAGTCTACTGCTTCACTTTTTCTAATGGCAATTTGCATATACTCCAGAATGTTATAAAGAGTGATCAGCTTAACAGCAATTACTTGCAAAGTCAATATTTAGCTAGAAAATGAACTTTATCCCCAAAACACATTTCAACATCATTGCAGCCCTGCCTTAAAAGGACCAGCTAACCTCTTTTCAGTGATTGCTCCATTAACACAGGTGTGGGTGTTGATGAGGACATGGCTGGAGATCAATCTGTCATGATTAAGTAAGAATGACACCACTGGACACTTTAAAAGGAGGCTGGTGCTTGGCATCATTGTTTCTCTTCTGTTAACCATGGTTATCTCTAAAGAAAATGTGCAGTCATCATTGCAATGCACAAAAATGGCCTAACAGGGAAGAGTATCGCAGCTAGAAAGATTGCACCTCAGTCAACAATCTATCGCATCATCAAGAACTTCAAGGAGAGAGGTTCCATTGTTGCCAAAAAGGCTCCAGGGCGCCCAAGAAAGACCAGCAAGCGCCAGGACCATCTCTTAAAAGTGTTTCAGCTGCGGGATCGGGCTACCAGCAGTGCAGAGCTTGCTCAGGAATGGCAGCAGGCAGGTGTGAGTGCATCTGCACGCACTGTGAGGCGGAGACTCTTGGAGCAAGGCCTGGTCTCAAGGAGGGCAGCAAAGAAGCCACTTCTCTCCAGAAAAAACATCATGGACAGACTGATATTCTGCAAAAGGTAAAGGCAGTGGACTGCTGAGGACTGGGGTAAAGTTATTTTCTCTGATGAATCCCCTTTTCGATTGTTTGGGACATCAGGAAAACGCCTCATTCGGAGAAGACAAGGTGAGCGCTACCACCAGTCTTGTCTCATGCCAACTGTTAAGCATCCTGAAACCATTCATGTGTGGGGTTGCTTCTCAGCCAAGGGAATCGGCTCTCTCACAGTCTTGCCTAAAAACACAGCCATGAATAAAGAATGGTACCAGAATGTCCTGCAAGAGCAACTTCTCCCAACCCTCCAAGAGCAGTTTGGCGATCAACAATGCCTTTTCCAGCATGATGGAGCACCTTGCCATAAAGCAAAGGTGATAACTAAATGGCTCAGGGAACAAAACATAGAGATTTTGGGTCCATGGTCTGGAAACTCCCCAGATCTTAATCCCATTGAGAACTTGTGGTCAATCATCAAGAGACGGGTGGACAAACAAAAACCTAAAAATTCTGACAAAATGAAAGCATTGATTGTGCAAGAATGGACTGCTATCAGTCAGGATTTGGTCCAGAAGTTGATTGAGAGCATGCCAGGGAGAATTGCAGAAGGTCCTGAAGAAGAAGGGTCAACACTGCAAATATTGACTTGCTGCATTAACTCATTCTAACTGTCAATATAAGCTTTTGTTACTCATATGTCTGCAATTATTATATTTCTGTCTGTGATAAAAACATCTGTCAAACACACATAAAAACCAGAGGGCAGCAGATCATGTGAAAATATAATATTTGTGTCATTCTCAAAACTTTTGGCCATGACTGTATGTATTCAACACAATATACGTAATTATGACGTGTTGTTGGCTGAACCAACAGGGAAACCTATGAAAAATAACCAACCACAAAGCTATTTTATTATGTTCATGACAAGTAAAAAAACAATTAATAATTAAATGCATATAATAAGAAGATACTAATGGAGTGCCAGGAAAAAATGAAATAATTTGCCACTGATGGAAATGAAGTAATGTAAATGCTATAGTAGCCAAATATGGTGGATGACCCAACAAACACACCTGACATGCACAGATGCATTATTTCATATTAGTTATGCCTATTTCCACTAAGCCAAACCCATTTCCATGTAAGCTAAGCTACCTTTTTGGACAAGTCTCAGTAAGTGTTTACAATACTTACGCCATGATCTTAATGCGAGTCTTGATGAGGGGATGTGCTGGAGTCAGAACCTCCCAATTCATTAACAGGTGCACACCACTTAATGAATTAGGAGAGTTGGACAAGTCGATTCCGCCACTCTGTGAGTCTCACCACCAATCCTAATCCAGTCACTACCGGAGTAAGATTTCTGGTGTAGCAAATGCCACTGCTCGTTATGAATTTGATGAGAGGCGGTCGACACAGCCTCGTCCCCCTGCAGCTACACCTACTTTGTTGGAGCTGGGCGAAAATGGCATGAGTGCCAAAAATCACAACATTTAAGTGTAGCCTAGAGTTGCACCAAAATGCTGTGACTTTTCGAAGCTTTTTACGCCAGTATTCTGGCTTTGATTATAATAATATAGTTTCAGGTCAGTTCTTGGTACAAATTGCACCAGAATTCTGGTTCGTTTACTTTGATAAATATGTTTTTTTATGAGATCATAGAGAACTCACTTGTGACCTGGTGACACATAGCTGGTAATTCTAAGTAATTGTTCATATAGCCTACAGAATGACTAATTTAACAATTACTGTTACATTTTATAACATAGCATTGTATTGCTGTACTATCTTTTTCAGACAGTGAGAGGTAATTCTAATAACTTAGGGAAAGATATTCCTATATTCCCATCATGAGCTCTAATTCTTTGGGGACAAATTATTTCACATTCACAAATACCCGTAATACAGTCACTGACAGGGAAGCTCTCACCATTTTTGTGTCATACCAGCTAAAAATATCATCTTATTAAGCGTCTGCTATGCATTCCCTAAATACTTATGTAACTCCTTACTCCCCCTGTATAGCCCTGAAAAATCTTTTTGATTTCTCCCACGCTGTATTCTAATTGAGTTCATCCAGTCCAATGGGAGTGGCTTTGGGCTACTCTACCGCTCCCCAACTGCTGCTCGCCATCCTGGATGTGGATGACGCCTTCTTCGTCATCCTCATTTCCATGTGAAATTTCGCTCCTACCCAGACAAATAGTTTCCCACGCTTGTGCAGTATGCTTTGCCTGGCTCATGTACTGGAACTACTTGAACCATATTATTATAATCAAAGCCAGAATACTGCTGCGGCAAACGTATTTCCGGTACCTGGAAGTAGTTCCAGTACATGAGCTGGAAATATGCTTGCCGGTGCATGCGCACTTCTGGTTTTCGGCTTTGCCCGCAGTTGGTCAAAGCATACTGCACAAGCACGAGACACTATTTGTCTGCGCTGGTGCAAAATTTCTCATGGCGAAGAGGATGATGCAGGAGGCATCATCCATGTCCAGTATGGCGAGCGGCAGCCGGGGTGAGGGGTAGAGTGGCCCGAAGCCACACACATTAGACCAGACGGAACCAATTAGAATACAGCGTGGGAGAAATTAAATAGGCTTTCCAGGGTATACAGGGAGAGTCAGGGGGTTACATAAGTACTTAGGGAATGCATAAGCAGATGCTTAGTAAGATGATATATTAGCTGGTATGACACAAAAATGGTGACAGGTTCCCATTGAAGCACCACTTCAGCATTTTTTAAAAGTAAGCCATCTTCCCCCGTTCTCATACTCACCTTCCGGCAGCTTCACCTTTTACCGACACCGCCATGGCGCCATCTTGTGAGCAGAGCTTCTGACTGGCCGGAGGTCAGACGCTAGGTCACAAGCTCTCAATGCAAGTCTATGAGAGCCAGAACGAGATTTTCATAGACTTGTATTGAAAAGTAACCTGTGCTCTGCTCCATGAAATACTTTAGCTGCTGGCAGGTCACTTTTTGCCAGAGACCGACAGGAGCAATGCAGCAATGCAGGAAAAGGATAAAGGGGGCGGCAGGTGAGTATGAGACTGGCTGCAGGGGAATTACATGTAAAGCACCACTCCAGTGGTGCAATTAAAAAAAAAAAGCTGTAGTGGTGCTTTAATAAACTTTCAAGTTTACATCGAGAAGCTTCATGCCTGTGGCAGCCTGTGGCAGCCTAGAAATCAAGCATCCCTACATTTGGTGCTATGAATGTGGCCAGAAATCCCGGAGCACACATTGGTGTCTTGAAACTGTATGTCCCGGATCAAGGCAGCTCTAGCAGTGCAAGCGCAGTCTGAAGCTATGGAGGCATTAATCAAGCAGCTGGTTCAGGCTAACATGCAGCAGCAAGCCCAGTATGAGATGAATAAACTGTTGATACAGCAGGTCCAGCTGCAGCAGCAACAAATACGCCAGCAGCAACAACAACAGCAGATGACGCTCCTGGCAGAGGCCATCCGTGCCACACAGCCTCCAGGCCAAAGCAACAAAACCCAGGGAAGGAAAGCAGTAAGAGGGTTAATTGCAAAAGATGACTCCGGGGGATGACATTGAGCCATTACTGGCCGTGTCTGAGAGGGTTTCGGACCATGAGACACTGCCACAGAAGCAGTGGGCGGAGGTTCTGGCACCTTATCTGACCAGGGAACCACAGAACGCATACTTTGATCTGGCCCTGCAGGAAGCCAATGAGTTCAACAAGTTTAAGGCTGAGATCTTGGCTTGGCTTGTGGTAACCTTGGCAGTCAGGGCACAATGGGTGCATCTCTGTGATTATCAAAGAGACAAACCTCCCAGGTCACAGATGTTTGACTTCTTTGGTGCAGAAGTGGCTACAACCGGAGACTTGTTCCCCAGCCCAGATGGTCAAGGTTATGTTAATAGATCGGTTTATCCACTCTCTGCCCAAGCCAATTCAGTCTTGGGTTGCCCAGGGAGATCCCCAAAATGCAGATGACCTGGCAGGCCTGGAGTAGTACCGGGTGGTTGAGGGTTCTCTGGGTGGTCAAGCAGGGGTAAGGTCACCTTTCTGGGGTTCCCAAAGGGGGGATGGCTCCCAAAAGAAGGGGATTAACTCTGCACTGATGGATATTTTTATAGCAAAATATACTTCTTATTCAATATAGTGAAAAAATGATAGTCAAAAAGATTTCACAAAAATCATGAGAAGATCCTCCAAAATATCTGCAACTATACCAGCATAAAAGAAACAGCAAGCTTCAATTTTGCAATTACAGCAGCCATCTTCAACAAGACAACCTGTCTCAGAAGAACCAGTTTGCAATAGACCTCATTAACAGAAGCAATTGGTACATGTGAAGAAGGAGTAATTCTGTGATTTAAACAGGTCCTGAAGGCACCACACATACTACCAACAAATGCGTTGTGTATAAGTTCCACATATTAGGTAAATAGGCTGTAGGGTTTTTATGTGTGTGAAGGTACATTTCAGAGAACTTTTACATTCCATTTTCTGAACACAGATAAGCTTAGCTGGTGTTTTTTGCTCATGTGATATTGCTGAGATGTAAAAGATCTTGTTTCTGAAGCATACTGGAAGTGGTGCAAAGGGAAAAGAAAGTCTCTCTGGTATATGCCCGATCATAGGTCCTAAATTACACTTCAGCAGTTTCTCGAAACACCATCACATACACTCTATAGGCGTCAAATCCTATTTATAGAGTCTATGTGCTATACATTCCCAGAACTTCATCATATTGCACCCTGGAGTACTACTTATTCATAGCAACCAACACTCGGTACTGCATGACTTGCTGCAAAAGATGCAGACTTGCTTAGTAACTTGCACATGGCTGCTTCCACAAAATACTACTGCAAAGTCAATCTATATGATAATGAACTAAGGCTGTGGTCCTGAATTACTTCATCTCAGAAACCAAATGCTGCTTAACAGGAAAAACCACGTGGCAAAAAAATGAAAATAATGCTGTAAAGTTTATTTCTAGTCCACTGCATGGTAATAAATAGATTATAGGTTACAAGAAGGTAGTGAAACATAGTAATGCAGAGAGTGTGACTCTGCACAGTTTGCATGCCATTGTGAGGCCAGTACAGTCATGGACAAAAGTTTTGAGAATGACACAAATATTAATTTTTACAAAGTCTACTGCTTCACTTTTTCTAATGGCAATTTGCATATACTCCAGAATGTTATAAAGAGTGATCAGCTTAACAGCAATTACTTGCAAAGTCAATATTTGGCTAGAAAATGAACTTTATCCCCAAAACACATTTCAACATCATTGCAGCCCTGCCTTAAAAGGACCAGCTAACCTCTTTTCAGTGATTGCTCCATTAACACAGGTGTGGGTGTTGATGAGGACATGGCTGGAGATCAATCTGTCATGATTAAGTAAGAATGACACCACTGGACACTTTAAAAGGAGGCTGGTGCTTGGCATCATAACCATAGTTATCTCTAAAGAAACACGTGCAGTCATCATTGCAATGCACAAAAATGGCCTAACAGGGAAGAGTATCGCAGCTAGAAAAATTGCACCTCAGTCAACAATCTATCGCATCATCAAGAACTTAAAGGAGAGAGGTTCCATTGTTGCCAAAAAGGCTCCAGGGCGCCCAAGAAAGACCAGCAAGCGCCAGGACCGTCTCTTAAAAGTGTTTCAGCTGCGGGATCGGGCTACCAGCAGTGCAGAGCTTGCTCAGGAATGGCAGCAGGCAGGTGTGAGTGCATCTGCACGCACTGTGAGGCGGAGACTCTTGGAGCAAGGCCTGGTCTCAAGGAGGGCAGCAAAGAAGCCACTTCTCTCCAGAAAAAACATCATGGACAGACTGATATTCTGCAAAAGGTACAGGCAGTGGACTGCTGAGGACTGGGGTAAAGTTATTTTCTCTGATGAATCCCCTTTTCGATTGTTTGGGACATCAGGAAAATGCCTCATTCGAAGAAGACAAGGTGAGTTCTACCACCAGTCTTGTCTCATGCCAACTGTTAAGCATCCTGAAACCATTCATGTGTGGGGTTGCTTCTCAGCCAAGGGAATCGGCTCTCTCACAGTCTTGCCTAAAAACACAGCCATGAATAAAGAATGGTACCAGAATGTCCTCCAAGAGCAACTTCTCCCAACCCTCCAAGAGCAGTTTGGCGATCAACAATGCCTTTTCCAGCATGATGGAGCACCTTGCCATAAAGCAAAGGTGATAACTAAATGGCTCAGGGAACAAAACATAGAGATTTTGGGTCCATGGTCTGGAAACTCCCCAGATCTTAATCCCATTGAGAACTTGTGGTCAATCATCAAGAGACGGGTGGACAAACAAAAACCTAAAAATTCTGACAAAATGAAAGCATTGATTGTGCAAGAATGGACTGCTATCAGTCAGGATTTGGTCCAGAAGTTGATTGAGAGCATGCCAGGGAGAATTGCAGAGGTCCTGAAGAAGAAGGGTCAACACTGCAAATATTGACTTTCTGCATTAACTCATTCTAACTGTCAATATAAGCTTTTGTTACTCATATGTTTGCAATTATATTTCTGTCTGTGATAAAAACATCTGTCAAACACACATAAAAACCAGAGGGCAGCAGATCATGTGAAAATATAATATTTGTGTCATTCTCAAAACTTTTGGCCATGACTGTAGATATCTAATAACATGTTAGGTCCCAAAGGAAAATTGATGTATCCTCACTTTTCTGCTCCTCTAAAATGCCCCTTAATCCTTCAATGAATACAACTAAAGTATGCATATTGATTGCATGTATGTTCCATAAATCAGTACATGTAAATATATGAACATTTAATATCTTATTAGAGGGATGTGACATTTTTTCTCACCATAAGCAGCCTAAAGGTCCACTTTCCCAGTTTACTGGATCTTCATAAATATTGAAAAATATATACACTGCTCAAAAAAATAAAGGGAACACTCAAATAACACATCCTAGATCTAAATGAATGAAATATTCTCATTGAATACTTTGTTTTGTACAAAGTTGAATGTGCTGTCAACATAATCACACAAAAATCATCAATGGAAATCTAATTTTTGAACCAATGGAGGCCTGGATTTGGAGAGACCTCCACAATGAAAGTGGAAACAAGTCTAAATGAAAATCAAAACAAGACAAAATTAAAGTGGAAACAAGTCAAAATGATGCTCAGTATTGTGTGTGGCCTCCACGTGTCTGTATGACCTCCCTACAATCTCTGGGCATGCTCCTGATGAGGTTGCGTATGTTCTCCTGAGGGATCTCCTCCCAGACCTGGTCTAAAGTATCCATCAACTCCTGGACAGTCTGTGGTGCAACGTGACGTTGGTGGATGGAGCGAGGCATGCTGTCCCAGATGTGCTCAATCAGATTCTGGTCTGGGGAACAGGCAGGCCAGTCCATAGCTTCAATGCCTTCATTTTGCAGGAACTGCTGACACACTCCAGCCACATGAGGTCTGGCATTTTCCTGCATTAGGAGGAACCCAGGGCCAACCGCACCAGCATATGGTCTCACAAGGGGTCTGAGGATCTCATCTCGGTACCTAATGGCAGTCAGGCTACCTCTGGCAAGCACATGGAGGGCTGTGTGGCCCTCCAAAGAAATGCCACCCCATACCATTACTGACCTACTGCCAAACCGGTCATGCTGAAGGATATTGCAGGCAGCAGGTTCACACTCAGCACATGTGACAGATGTGACAGAGTCTGGAGACGCCGTGGAGAGCGATCTGCTGCCTGCAATATCCTTCAACATAACCGGTTTGGCAGTGGGTCAGTAATGTTGTAGGGTGGCATTTCTTTGGAGGGCCACACAGCCCTCCATGTGCTTGCCAGAGGTAGCCTGACTGGCATTAGGTACCGAGATGAGATCCTCAGACCCCTTGTGAGACCATATGCTTGTGCGGTTGGCCCTCGGTTCCTCCTAATGCAGGACAGTGCCAGACCTCATGTGGCTGGAGTATGTCTGCAGTTGCTGCAAGATGAAGGCATTGAAGCTATGGACTGGCCTGCCCATTCCCCAGACCTGAATCCGATTGAGCACATCTGGGACAGCATGTCTTGCTCCATCCACCAACGTCACGTTGCACCACAGACTGTCCAGGAGTTGACGGATGCTCTAGTCCAGGTTTGGGAGGAGATCTCTCAAGAGAACATCCACAACCTCATCAAGAGCATGCCCAGGCGTTGTAGGGAGGTCATACAGGCACGTGGAGGCCACACACAATACTGAGCATCATTTTGACATGTTTCCACTTTAATTTTGTCTTGTTTTGATTTTCATTTTGACTTGTTTCCACTTTCATTTTGGGGGTCTCTCCAAATTCAGGCTTCCATTGGTTAAAAAATTTGATTTCCATTGTTGATTTTTGTGTGATTATGTTGACAGCACATTCAACTTTATACTGAACAAAGTATTTAATGAGAATATTTCATTCATTTAGATCTAGGCTGTGTTATTTGAGTGTTCCCTTTATTTTTTTGAGCAGTGTATATATAAAGTTGTGCTCAAAGGTTTACATATACCGGCAGAATTTTTGCTTTCTTGGACTTTTTTCAGAGAATATGAATGATAACACCAAAACTTTTTCTCCACTCATGGTTAGTGGTTGGGTGAAGCCATTTATTGTCAAACTACTGTGTTTTCTCTTTTTAAAATCATTATGACAACCCAAAACATCCAAATGATCCTGATCAGAAGTTCACATACCCTGGTGATTTTGGCCTGATAACATGCACAGAAGTTGACAGTTTTGGTGTTATCATTCATATTCTCTGAAAAAAGGCCAAGAAAGCAAAAATTCTGCTGGGGTATGTAAACTTTTGAGCACAAGTGTAGTAGGCGGAAAAAGGAAAGATCCAACAGTGGGGAAAATTTATCACACTAAATGAAAAATATTTAGACTTGAGAGTCCTCAGTGGTTGATACCACTGAGGACTCTCAAGTCTAAATATTTTTCTATCTACTGGCTAACACGGTACGAAGATACACATCTTTCCTATATCACACTAAATGAGGAATTTGCCCAAAAAAACCTGGCATGACTTGCACCATATTTATTATGAGTTTTCGCCACTTTCATAGAAAGGGCATGACTGCGCTGGAAGGGGCATGGCCTAATGTACATCACAACGCACCAACAATGCTTTAAATTGTGTCGTCAGTTTTTGGCATAAAGTAAGTCTACTAGTTGGCTAAAGGTAGCGATCACGATAACGACGCAAGCTAACGAGATCGTTGGTGTGATCGCTTTTAGGTCGCTAGTAGCTGCCAAACAGGAGATCTCATAAACGACACATCAGCGGTCAGCGATCTCTTTAACGACTTTGGCGGTCGTTAGGATCTGTCATTAGCATGTACTGAGCGCAACCTTTTCCACGCCCCTCAGCACAGATATATGTTATATATGTGCAATAATTTATGTTTTGACCGCGTCATGAAAGACGGCGTATAGTGCTCCCTTTCATTGTTCTCGAGCGCTTCTGATTCATAGGAATTTCCAGCATCGCTCCTGCTCTCTGCGTCCTGCTAGCCTGCTTTGCAGCTACTGCGATCCTCTCTGTGACGCAAAAGAAAACCTAGTCCCACCTGCCTGCTTCTACAGCTATTGCGATCCAGTCTGTGCCGCTAAAAAACCTAGTCCCGCCTGCGCCGCTGTCATATGCATCACAAACGAGGTCGCTCGTCGTTCGCAAAAGGTGCCAAACACAGCGATTCAGGCTCACCAGTGAGACGCCAACGATCAAAAAACGGTACAGAACGTTAGTGAACAATCAGCGACATCACAGCAGGGGCCACATCGCTGCTACATGCCACACACAACGAGGTCGCTAACGAGATCGCTAAATAGTGACGTAGTAGCGATGTCGTTAGCGATCTCGTTAGCGATCTCGCTTAGTGTGGCATACCCTTTAAACTTATGGTGCACTTAGTCCGCTTTCGGCACATTAGCAATTGCCAACCATTTACTGACCTGTTTACACAGGCTATCAAATACTGATGTGAAGAGAAGAATCACTCATATAATTTGTCATTGTTCTCTAATAATGATTGATTACAGTAGGTGATCATGATCCTATGTATACACTTACATTGTATTGCATTTTATTTGGCTTTACGCTCAATATTAACTTTTTCTGCTGAAAGAAGCTTTGTAAAATGTCTTGTCATGAATGCATCACTGCTAAAAGTGAATTTCATGCAGAAAAATACAGCAGATTTTATGTACAGTAGTAGTGAACAGAGGGAATATATGCTTAAAATTCTCAATCTAGAAAAATTTATTTTTCATCTGTATGGAATTCATTTTTACACCGCAGCAAATACCTAATAACATTCACAAAACAAAATACAGTTTCCTATATTAAGAAATACAATGTATGGGCAGAGACACACTAGCGATTTAAAAATCGGTCCGATTTTCATGCAGGAGAGTCGGACAAGTGTAATGCTATTGTCATGCAAGTGTCATGCCTTTTTTTTTGTGAGAGTACAATCCTATTTTTCACACCTAGCATCCGATTTACATACCAATGCAGTGCGATTGCTGTCTGACTGCAATGCGATTTTAACATGAGCTTTTAGATAGAACAGTTCTCTGTATGTAAAAGGTCATGTAAAAATCGCATTGTAATACACAACTGTACACATCGTTTTAAAACCAAAAAATATTCAAAACACACATTTATATAATATATACAGTACAGACCAAAAGTTTGGACACACCTTCTCATTCAAAGATTTTTCTGTATTTTCATGACTACGAAAATTGTACATTCACACTGAAGGCATCAAAACTATGAATTAACACATGTGGAATTATATACTTAACAAAAAAGTGTGAAACATCTGAAAATATGTCTTATATTCTAGGTTCTTCAAAGTAGCCACCTTTTGCTTTGATTACTGCTTTGCACACTCTTGGCATTCTCTTGATGAGCTTCAAGAGGTAGTCACCGGAAATGGTCTTCCAACAGTCTTGAAGGAGTTCCCAGAGATGCTTAGCACTTGTTGGCCCTTTTGCCTTCACTCTGCAGTCCAGCTCTCCCCAAACCATCTCGATTGGGTTCAGGTCTGGTGACTGTGGAGGCCAGGTCATCTGGCGTAGCACCACATCACTCTCCTTCTTGGTCAAATAACCCTTACAGAGCCTGGAGGTGGGTTTGGGGTCATTGTCCTGTTGAAAAAAAATGATGGTCCAACTAAACGCAAACCGGATGGAATAGCATGCCGCTGCAAGATGCTGTGGTAGCCATGCTGGTTCAGCATGCCTTCAATTTTGAATAAATCCCCAACAGTGTCACCAGCAAAGCACCCCCACACCATGACACCTCCTCCTCCATGCTTCACGGTGGGAACCAGGCATGTAGAGTCCATCTGTTCACCTTTTCTGCGTCGCACAAAAACACGGTGGTTGGAACCAAAGATCTCAAATTTGGACTCATCAGACCAAAGCACAGATTTCCACAGGTCTAATGTCCATTCCTTGTGTTCTTTAGTCCAAATAAGTCTCTTCTGCTTGTTGCCTGTCCTTAGCAGTGGTTTACTAGCCACTATTTTACCATGAAGGAGAGTGATGGGGTGCTACGCCAGATGACCTGGCCTCCACAGTCACCAGACCTGAACCCAATCGAGATGGTTTGGGGTGAGCTGGACCGCAGAGTGAAGGCAAAAGGGCCAACAAGTGCTAAGCATCTATGGGAACTCCTTCAAGACTGTTGGAAGACCATTTCCGGTGACTACCTCTTGAAGCTCATCAAGAGAATGCCAAGAGTGTGCAAAGCAGTAATCAAAGCAAAAGGTGGCTACTTTGAAGAACCTAGAATATAAGACATATTTTCAGTTGTTTCACACTTTTTTAAGTATATAATTCCACATGTGTTAATTCATAGTTTTAATGCCTTCAGTGTGAATGTACAATTTTCATAGTCATGAAAATACAGAAAAATCTTTGAATGAGAAGGTGTGTCCAAACTTTTGGTCTGTACTGTACATATATGTAATATATATATAAATATATATATAATATACATATATATATATATAGATGTCAGTGACAAATACAATTAGTATAGTGTGTGTGCAGCTTACTGTACATGTAATTAATAATTGGTGACTTTAAAAAAAAAAAACTGGCGTGGGCTCCCGCGCCATTTTCTTCACCAGAGAGGGAAAGCCAGTGACTGAGGGCAGATATTAAAAGCCTAGAAAGGGGCCATTGTTATTGGCCCCCCGGCTCAAAACATCTAGCCCCAGCCACCCCAGAAAAGGCGTATCTGTAAGATGCGCCAATTCTGACACTTAGCCTCTCTTCCCATTGACCTGTGGCAGTGGCATATGGGGTAATAAGGGGTTAATGTCACCTTGCTATTATAAGGTGACATTAAGCTAGGTTAATATTGGCGTGGTGTCAATAAGACACCTATCCATTATTAATCTTACAGTTTGAAAGGGTTAAAAAAAACACATTAAGAATAAAGTCTTTTAAAGAAATAATACAACACACAGGATTTCCATCTTTATTAAACTCCCAGTCCATTCAAAGCCATCGTTCTCCTGGAAAAATTACAAAATAAAAAACCAACAATATACCCATACCTGTCCGCCATACAGTCAGTCCCACGCCGAATCCATCTCAAGGAAAACAGTATACAACCGGGAGCGATGCTATTGCGACAGCCCTAGCTGTAAACCACTGAATGAATGAATGAGAAGCTGCCGGCGGCAGCATCAGTGACTAGCGCTGACGTCACTGATGCTCCGCTGACGTCACTGATGCTCCGCTCACTCACAAGCTGACCTACGGTGAACTCTGCAGCGTGGGAAAATGAACAGGCCTCTCATCAAATTCATAATGAGCAGCGGCATTTGCTACACCAGAAATCTTACTCCGTTAGTGACTGAATTAGGATTGGTGGTGAGATGCACACGGTGGCGGAATCTACTTCTCCAACTCTCCTAATTCATTAAGCGGTGTGCACCTGTTAATGAATCGGGAGGTTCTGACTCCAGCACATCCCCTCACCAAGACTAGCATGAAGATCATGTTGTATGTACTGTATTTTAGACACTTCCTGAGCCTTGTCCAAAAAGATAGCTTGGCTTAGAGGGAAATGGGTTTGGCTTAGTGGAAAGAGACATAACTAATATGAAATAATGCATCTGTGCATGTCAGTTGTGTTTGTTGGGTCATCACTTGTAAAAAAGTGGGCACCATGTAAAATACTGCCAAATAATATGGCCGTATGCAACTATGCGCCTAAAGTAATGCAAACGAGAGCAAGAAAAAGAAGAACAGGAAACAGTGCACACACAGCCTGTATACTATATAAAAAGGCTTTATTTAGACACAAATGCCAAACAAACAGAAAAAATAACAATTAAAACACCATTAAAATCATTCAAGGACAATATAGAACAGACGCTTAAATAGAATTAATTAGAATTAGGACAAAAATAGCTGAGCAATAACATATATTATCAGCAACTGCCCCATAAATATGCCATTCCTCACACTGGACTGAGCAGACGGCTTACACTTTCACCTGGTAATTATGACTATATCGCTGGGTGTATGTATTAGTGATGTTTGAGCAATCCTCTCATTGCATGGAGGTTTATTTATTGGGTTAATATGCTCTATTCTCTGACACCATATAAAATAGGACCTTCATGAGAAATGGCAAATTTATGGGGCAATTGCTGATAATATATATTTTTACTCTGCGCATTAGGCTGGAGTCACACACACCGTCTAAAAAATCGGACTGTTTTTGACGGCCGATAATCGCACAAATGTTTCCTGAACATTGATCGTCTGTCATCCGATTGGAATGCGAGGATGCGTATTTCTCGCATCTGAGCGTACGTTTGACATCCGTTTGACATCCGTCTGACGAGATTTTGTCGGTGGCTAGCCAAACCGACATATAATGGATCCAAATGATAGTTTTTAAATCACAAAAGAAAGAATAGATATATACACATAGAATACATATATATATATATATATAAATATATATATATATATAGGTCATTGAGACATATATATATATATACATATATTTATAGTTCATACTCTTCTACATAGTATAATAGCCGTTAATTCAATTGCCGACTTCTGTAAAATTACAGAACCCGACATGAAATGACACATGGTTTACATACAGTTAACCATGTCATTTCATGCAGTTTGATATATGGTTTTCACTAACAATTACATGAGTGTATGTGTGCAAAATTTCATACATGTAGGGGTTAATTAAATGTGTAAATTCATTGTAAAAAAATGCTTGGGCATTTCTCCACCAGACAGGGAAAGCCAGTGAGTGAGGGCAGATAATAATAGCCTGGGGAGGGTGTATTTTTTTTGCCCCCCCCCCCTGGCTACTAACATCTGCCCCCAGCCACCCCAGAAAAGGCACATCTATGATTAGATGCGCCTTTTCTGGCACTTAGCACGTCTATTCCCATTGCCCTGTAGCGGTGGCTGATGGGTTAATAATGGGTTAAAGCCACCTTGCTATTGGAAGGTGACTTTAACCCCTCTCTGACATTAGACGTACTATCCGTCCATAAAACCCGTGCCATTCTGACCATGGACGGGATAGTACGTCATGCCCTTTAATGCGACATCGCGACTTAAGTAGCGGTGATCGCATTAAAATTCCGACGCCAGCTTACCTCTTGGAAGTTGGCGTCGGCATCCCGGGCTGCGTCCTCCCCCCTCAGGCCTCCCGATCGCTGTGATTGGCTGTTGAATTCTGAACAGCCAATCACAGCCTTTCTCACTGTTTCAGCCAATCAGAGCGGCTAAAAACAGTGAGATCGCAGGCTAGGATCGAGTACCGATGTACTCGATCCTAGGCCTGGGCCTAGGAAAGTCCAGACCCCCCCCGGATTGGCGCGATCGCCGATCACATCGATCGCGCCAATCGCAGGGCACAGCCGCGGTATATCCGCGCTGTGCCCTGCCTGTACCGGTGCAGTAATAGCACCGATCCTAGGCCAGGGCCTGTAGGGCATGAAGGAGCTGATTGGCGCGATCGATGTCATCGACGATCGCGCCAATCACAGGGCACAGCAGCGGTGTGACCGCTCTGTGCCCTGCTAGGTGACCTGCCGGTGACCTGCCTAGGAATCGGAGCTGTGAGCTCCGATTACTAGGCCGGTGCCTAGCAACCGGCAATGCAGGGGTCTCCTTTGATTGGTGGGATTGATGTGATCATCGATCCCACCAATGACAGGTCACAGCAGCGATGTGACCGCTCTGTGACCTGTCTGCAAACTGGATCTGACCTGTCTGACCGCACTGCAGGGGTCCTCACACTTGCTGAGGATTCCTGCTGTGCGGTCACACTGCCAGATCTCCTCCTGTGCTGGGCCTTGTGGTGCCACAGTAGCCTGTGACACCACAACTCCTGCTGAAGAGAGAAGAAAGAAGAGAGAAGAAAGAAGAGAGAAAAAAGAAGAGAGAAGAAAGAAAAGACTACAAACGTGAGTTTTTGAGCCCGATCCCTGCCCGATCCACCCCAATCCCCCCATTCCCCCCCCCCCCTTCCCTTTCCCCCTCTTTTTACCCCCCCTTTGCGCCGCCGAGCGTTGATTGGTGACACAGTTCACCCATCAACACTTTCGCACCCCCCTCCGTGCGCACATCCAGCAGCCGCAAACTTTGATAAGTGACAGCGGTCACTTATCAGAGCTCGTGCCTGCCGTTTTTTTTTTCACCAACTTTTCCGCCACTCCCGTGCGCACATCCAGCAGCCACGGAACTTTGATAAGTGACACCAGTCACTTATCAGAGCTCGTTCCTGCTGGGTTTTTTTTTGTTTTTTTTCACCAACTTTTCCGCCACTCCTGTGCGCACACCCAGCAGCCACGGAACTTTGATAAGTGACACCAGTCACTTATCAGAGCTCGTTCCTGCTGTTTTTTTGTTTTTTTTCCACCAACTTTTCCGCCACTCCCGTGCGCACACCCAGCAGCCACGGAACTTTGATAAGTGACACCAGTCACTTATCAGAGCTCGTTCCTGCTGTTTTTTTTTTGTTTTTTTTCACCAACTTTTCCGCCACTCCCGTGCGCACACCCAGCAGCCACGGAACTTTGATAAGTGACACCAGTCACTTATCAGAGCTCGTTCCTGCTGTTTTTTTTGTTTTTTTTTCATCCCCCTTTCCGCCACTCCCGTGCGCACATCCAGCAGCCGCGGAACTTTGATAAGTGACAGCTGTCACTTATCAGAGCTCGTGCCTGCCAGTTTTTTTTTTCACCCCCCTTTCCGCCACTCCCGTGCGCACATCCAGCAGCCGCGGAACTTTGATAAGTGACAGCGGTCACTTATCAGAGCTCGTGCCTGCCAGTTTTTTTTTTCACCCCCCTTTCTGCCACTCCCGTGCGCACATCCAGCAGCCGCGGAACTTTGATAAGTGACAGCGGTCACTTATCAGAGCTCGTGCCTGCCAGTTTTTTTTTTTTTTCACCCCCCTTTCCGCCACTCCCGTGCGCACATCCAGCAGCCGTGGAACTTTGATAAGTGACACCGGTCACTTATCAGAGCTCGTGCCTGCCAGTTTTTTTTTCACCCCCCTTTCCGTCACTCCCGTGCGCACATCCAGCAGCCACGGAACTTTGATAAGTGACACCGGTCACTTATCAGAGCTCGTGCCTGCTGGTTTAGACTTTTTTTCACAGGCCTTTTTTTCCCTATTCGCTTTCTTTTCTTTTAGCTTTTTCTTTTCAGCTTAGTTTACACCAATCACTATCCCCCCCCCCCACACACACACAGTTATAAATAAAGTTCACACAAAGCACCACATTCACAAAAAAAATGTCCCGCTCGTCACGCTCATCCCAACAGCGCTATTCAGTGGAGGAGGCATACGCTTTCCTTGCCTCCGACACTGATAGCGAGGGAGAGGATCCCACATTTCTTTATTTTTCAGATGAAGATTCTTCTTCCTCCTCATCTTCCTCCTCGGGTCCTGCGGAACCGCCACGCAGACGCCCCAGGACAGAACATGAGGCAGCGCCCGCCCCTGAAAATGAACCAGCGCACCCCTCTTCGGACCCCGTATGGACCCCGGCCCCCGAAAATTACGAGACACTGATTCCTGATTTTGTGGCAGAATCAGGAATCAGGTTTGACTCCACCGGCTTCACAGAAATAGACTTTTTCAAAGTCTTTTTCTCTGAGGATTTAATTAACCTCATGGTGGAGCAAACAAATTTGTACGCTCGGCAATTTTTGGCGCAAAACCCCCGTTCATCATTTTCCAACTGGTCTCCTGTAGACGCAGTTGAAATGATGCAGTTTTGGGGCCTGGTCCTCCATATGGGGATCCTGAAGAAGCCAGAAATTCGGCAATATTGGAGTGTTGATATTTTATACAACACTCCACTGTCCCGAATGGTCATGGCTCGGACACGTTTTGAGGCCATCCACAAATTCCTGCATTATAATGATAATGCACAGTGTCCCCCACGAGATGACCCCAACTTTGACCGCCTGTTCAAAGTTCGGCCGGTCATCGAACACTTCAACAAAAAGTTTGCTGAAGTGTACGTGCCCCAAAGGGACATCTGCGTGGATGAGTCCTTGGTTCATTTTAAGGGACGGCTCGCATTCCACCAGTACCTGCCCAGCAAGAGGGCAAGGTACGGAATCAAACTCTACAAGCTGTGTGAGAGTACCTCAGGGTACACACACAGCTTTAGAGTTTACGAAGGAAAGGACACCAGGATTGTACCCCCTGAGTGTCCCCCCGTCCTGGGAGTGAGTGGGAAAATTGTGTGGGATTTGGTGCACCCACTGCTGGATAAAGGTTATCACCTTTACACTGATAACTTTTATTCCAGCATCCCACTCTACAAATCCCTCTCTGCGCGAGGTACCGCAGCCTGCGGTACCGTCCGCAAAAATCAGAGAGGCCTCCCAAAGACGCTACTTGGGCTGATGCTCAGAAAGGGTGAGAGCAGAGCCCAATGTAGCGACCACCTGTTGGTGGTCAAGTACAAGGACAAGAGGATGTCCTTCTCTTGACCACCATACATGGTGATGGCAGCGCCCTCAGCACTGTACGGGGTACCTCTACACAGGTCCGCAAACCGGACTGTGTACTGGGGTACAATAAATACATGGGGGGTGTTGATCTCTCTGATCAACTCCTCCAACCGTACAGTGCTTTGAGAAAGGCCAAGGTGTGGTACAAGAAGCTGTCCGTGCACATCGTCCAAATGGCAATGCTCAACGCTTTCCTGCTGTCACGATGTGCACGCAACAGCGATACGACGTACCTTCAGTTTCAGGAGGTAGTGGTTAAGGCCCTGATGTTTGGCGCTCAGGAAACAGCGGGCCCCAGTACTTCCGGAACTGAAGGTGCTCGTATCATACCAGGTCAGCATTTCCCGGGGTGGTCCCGCCAACTGGAAGAAAAGGTAAGCCACAAAAAAGGTGCCGAGTGTGTTACAAAAGGGGAATACGCAAGGACACCACTTACCAATGTGACACCTGCCCCGAAAAACCTGGCCTGTGTATGAAGGATTGTTTCAAATTGTACCACACCTCAATGCACTACTAATTTACTTTACAGGAAAGATTAGTTCCAGAAGGGGGGCACATTTAGAAAAGTTCCTTGGGAGTCTACTTTCCAAAATTATGTCACTTGTGTTTTTTTTTTACTGTTTAGGCACATCAGGGGCTCTGCAAACGGAACATGACGCCCGCAGACCATTCCATCAAAGTCTGCTTCCAAAACGTCACAATTTCCCTTCTGAGCCCCAAATTGTGCCCGAACAGTTTTTTCCCACATATGGGGTACCAGTGTACTCAGGACAAATTGAACAACAACTTTTGGTGTCCAATTTCTCCTCTTAACCTTGTGAAAATAAAAAATTGGGGACTAAAACATCATTTGTGTGAGGTAAAAAGTAGGATTTTTTTTTTCACACCTGGGCATTATAAACTTTAGTGAAACACTTGGGGTTCAAAGTGCTCATCACACACCTAGATAAGTTCCTTAGGGGGTCTAGTTTCCAAAATGGGGTCACATGTGGGGGGTTTCCACTGTTTAGGCACATCAGGGGCTCTGCTAACGGAACATGACGCCCGCAGACCATTCCATCAAAGTCTGCATTCCAAAACGTCACTGCTTCCCTTCCGAGCCCTGCCGTATGCCCAAACAGTGGATCCCCCCAACATATGGGGTATCAGCGTACTCAGGACAAATTGGACAACCACTTTTGGGGTCCAATTTCTCCTCTTACCCTTGGGAAAATAAAAAATTGGGGACTAAAACATCACTTTTGTGGAAAAAAAAATATTTTTTTTTTCACGCCAGGGCATTATAAACGTTAGTGAAACACTTGGGGGTTCAAAGTGCTCACCACACACCTAGATAAGTTCCTTAGGGGTCTAGTTTCCAAAATGTGGTCACATGTGGGGGGTTTCCACTGTTTAGGCACATCAGGGGCCTCCAAACGCGACATGGCGTCCGTTCGCAATTCCAGCCAATTTGGTTTGGAAAAGTCAAACGGCGCTCCTTCCCTTTCAAGCCCTGCCGTGCGCCCAAACAGTGGTTCCCCCCACATATGGGGTATCAGCGTACTCAGGACATGTTGGACAACAACTTTTGTGGTCCAATTTCTCCTCTTACCCTTGGGAAAATAAAAAATTGGGGACTAAAACATCATGCTTGTGGAAAAAATATGATTTTTTTTCTTCACGGCTCTACATTACAAACTTGCGTGAAGCACTTGAGGGTTCAAAGTGCTCACCACACATCTAGATAAGTTCCTTAGGGGGTCTAGTTTCCAAAATGGGGTCACATGTGGGGGGCTTCCACTGTTTAGGCACATCAGGGGCCCTCCAAACGCGACATGGCGTCCGTTCGCAATTCCAGCCAATTTTGGTTTGGAAAAGTCAAACGGCGCTCCTTCCCTTTCAAGCCCTGCCGTGCGCCCAAACAGTGGTTCCCCCCACATATGGGGTATCAGCGTACTCAGGACATGTTGGACAACAACTTTTGGTGTCCAATTTCTCCTCTTACCCTTGGGAAAATAAAAAATTGGGGACTAAAACATCATGCTTGTGGAAAAAATATGATTTTTTTTCTTCACGGCTCTACATTACAAACTTGCGTGAAGCACTTGAGGGTTCAAAGTGCTCACCACACATCTAGATAAGTTCCTTAGGGGGTCTAGTTTCCAAAATGGGGTCACATGTGGGGGGTTTCCACTGTTTAGGCACATCAGGGGCCCTCCAAACGCGACATGGCGTCCGTTCGCAATTCCAGCCAATTTTGGTTTGGAAAAGTCAAACGGCGCTCCTTCCCTTTCAAGCCCTGCCGTGCGCCCAAACAGTGGTTCCCCCCCACATATGGGGTATCAGCGTACTCAGGACATGTTGGACAACAACTTTTGTGGTCCAATTTCTTCTCTTACCCTTGGGAAAATAAAAATTTGGGGACTAAAACATCATGTTTGTGGAAAAAATATGATTTTTTTTCTTCACGGCTCTACATTACAAACTTGTGTGAAGCACTTGAGGGTTCAAAGTGCTCACCACACATCTAGATAAGTTCCTTAGGGGGTCTAGTTTCCAAAATGGGGTCACATGTGGGGGGTTTCCACTGTTTAGGCACATCGGGGCCTCTCCAAACGCGACATGGCGTCCGTTCTCAATTCCAGCCAATTTTGGTTTGGAAAAGTCAAACTGCGCTCCTTCCATTCCGAGCTCTGCCGTGTGCCCAAACAGTGGTTTTCCCTCACATATGGGGTATCGGCGTACTCAGGAGAAATTGCACAACAACTTTATCAGTCCTTTTTCTCCTTTTTCCCTTGTGAAAATAAAAAAAATGTTTGTAAAAAATCATTTTTGTGACTAAAAAGTAAAATGTTAATTTTTTCCTTCCACGTTGCTTCAGCTCCTGTGAAGCACCTGAAGGGTTAATAAACTTCTTGAATGTGGTTTTGAGTACATTGAGGGGTGTAGTTTTTAGAATGGTGTCACTTTTGGGTATTTTCTGCTATATAGACCCCTCAAAGTGACTTCAAATATGAGGTGGTCCCGAAAAAAAATGGCTTTGTAAATTTTGTTGTAAAAATGAGAAATCGCTGGTCAACTTTTAACCCTTATAATTTCCTAACAAAAAAAAATTTTGCTTCCAAAATTGTGCTGATGTAAAGTAGACATGTGGGAAATGTTATTTCTTAACTATTTTGTGTGACATATTTCTCTGTTTTAAGGGAATAAAAATTCAAAGTTTGAAAATTGCAAAATTTTCAAAATTTTTGCCATATTTGCGTTTTTTTCATAAATAAATGCAAGTTATATGGAAGAAATTTTACCATTATCATGAAGTACAATATGTCACGAGAAAACATTCTCAGAATCGCGAAGATCCGTTGAAGCGTTTCAGAGTTATAACCTCATAAAGAGACAGTGGTCAGAATTGTAAAAATTGGCCCGGTCATTAACGTGCAAACCACCCTTGGGGGTGAAGGGGTTAAGCCAGGTTAATAATTGAGAGTTGTCAATTAGACAACTCTCAATTATTAATCCTATTGTATGAAATGAAAAAAAAAAAAACATACACATTAATTAAAAATCATTTTAATGAAATAAATACACAGTTTTTGACCATATTTTACTGTCCTGGTAATCCTTCGATTCCCTTGTTCTCCTGTATTAAAAAAAAAAAAAAAGAAGAAAACAACATTATTCTTACCTCTCCGGCGCTCAGTCAGGCAAAAAAAATGCACCCTCCCTAGGCTATTATTATCTGCCCTCACTCACTGGCTTTCCCTGTCTGGTGGAGAAAATACCCCGGGAGCCCAAGCATTTTTTTTTGCAATGAATTTACCCATTTAATTAACCCCTACATGTATGAAATTTTGCACACGTACACTCAAGTAATTGTTAGTGAAAACCATATATCAAACTACGTGAAATGACATGGTTAACTGTATGTAAACCATGTGTCATTTTGTGTCAGATTCTGTAATTTTACAGAAGCTTGCAATTGAATTAGCGGCTACTATACTATGTAGAAGTGTATGAACTATAAATATATATATATATGTCACAATGACATGTATATGTATATATGTATTCTATGTGTGTATATGTATTCTTTCTATTCTTTATTAAAGCTGTCAGTGTGATTTTATAGTAGCCGGGGATGAATTGCCGGCTTTTCTAAAGGACATCGGTGCGATTTTCTCGCAAGTCACACGTGTGGTCTGTTTGTAATCCAATTTTTCATCGCACCCATAGACTTGCATTGGCGATTCTCGCCCGATAATTGGTCCGAGGAAAACGGCGGAGAAAAAATCGGATACTGGGAGCTGCCCCATAGATTAACATTGGTCCGAGTGCAATGCGATATTTTATCGCATTGCACTCGTCTGTTTTTGTCGCCAGTGTGACTCCGGCCTTACTCAGCTATTTTTGTCCTAATTCTAATAGGATTTTATTCCTAATTATCAGTATATGCTATTTCCCCTGTATGTCCATTTTTTGCATTCCCTGATTCATTATTGCTCACCTAGTGATGGATTGATCATTCCTTTATTGTATACATATTATTGGATATTGTTATCTATTTAAGCGTCTGTTCTATATTGTCCTTGCAAGCTGCTTTGCACATGATTTTAATGGTGTTTTGTTATTTTTTCTGTCTGTTTGGCATTTTTGTCTAAATAAAGCCTTTTTATATAGTATACAGGCTGTGTGTGTGCACTGTTTCTTGCGCTTCTTTTTCTTGATTTCGTTTGTGTTTGTTGAGTCAGCCACCATATTTGGCGAATTATTTCATTTTTTTCCTGGCACTCAATTATTATCTTATTATATGCATTTAATTATTAATAGTTTTTTTTACTTGTCATGAACTTAATAAGATAGCTTTGTGGTTGGTTATTTTTCAATGGGGGTTTCCCTGTTGGTTCAGCCAACAACACATCATAATTACGTCTATTGTGTTGAATACATACAGTGGGGAAAATAAGTATTTGATACACTGCCAATTTAGCAAGTTTTCCCACCTACAAAGAATACAGAGGTGGGAAATTTTTTATCGCAGGTACACTTCAACTGTGAGAGACAGTCTAAAAATACAAAACACCTACACCATGAGGCCACTTTCACATTTTTTCAGGGCCATTTTACAAAGTGCTTATCACCAATCTGGCTGCCCTTTTTATTAAAGAAAACAATGGACAGAAGCAGATTGGTGATTATAGTGATTAACATCTATTAAAAAAAATGCTGGCAAGTGTCCCTAATAGCCCTCTAAACTTCACGACTTTCCAGCAAAAGTCGGTTCTGAACTACCAGGTAGCGGGATGGCAGCATGAAAAGAGGTATCCCAAAACCCTCCACAGCTCCTCTCAGGCCGGGGTTACACACAACGTCTAAATAATCTGACCGTTTTGGTCGGACGATTATCGCACAAAAGTTTCATGAACATTGATCCGTCTGTCATCCGATTTTCCGGCGATGATGCGATTTAGTCGCATCTGAGCGTACGTTTCACATCCGATTCACATCCGACTTGCGATGTTTGGTGCAGCCTACAAAAATGGACAAATAACGGTTTTGAGGCCTGAAAGTAATTTAAATCATCAGCCATACCCATATTTAAGGGGTCTCCAACAGGTGAGAGCCTCCCAACTTTGCAGTGGACTCATTGGGTTATTTGTGCTTAGTGCTTTATTGCTGCTTTGTCACAAACATGAGCCACAGACTGAGCTTTAATACCACTGAGCGTGTGCTGTACAATTGGGTTATATCCCGACGGTCTGGGGAACCATACCCTGTGATTGCAGATCCCAGAAGCCGCCGAAGAATGTGGGTCCATCCACTTTTGAGGTGAAGGATAAGTAAAGGGCATTTTCACCGTCTCTATTCGTAGCTGCGTACCCATCCCAACAAGTTTTTCCAATATTGTCGAATGAGCCTTGGTACATTCGATAAGTTGCTGGAGATTGTGCGCCCTGGGATCACCTTTCAGGACACCAGGATGCGTCCAGCTATTTCTGCTGAGGAATGGCTTATCCTAACATTACGGTATGTGTGTCAACGATATGTTGATGATGTTTTTCACAACATAGCTACTTTCCTAGTGTTGTAACTTACTTATTGTTAACATCTTGTCAGGAATGTTTTTCTCACGCTTACTCATCTTAATTATTTGCTTGTGTGTAACCCACAGAAGGCATGGCATGTAATTGCATTTAGTGCATGCATGCTTTTAGAAACTGACCCATTGTAAGTGTTGGGAGTGCTGTGCTTGATGTTTGCTGTGCTGATGTGTCCATGTTTTTTCTTCTTTGTGTATTGCGGGTTCCTTTTCACTGGCCTGTCATACGCTGCTCTGCACTAAGAGTTCTTAATTGGCATATCCACCATTTCAGGCATTGTCCGTTGTACTTGTGTAGAAATTTGGTCCAGACTACATAAAGAGGTGATGCCTGAGCCCAAAATGGCAGACTGGTTGAGGATTGCATGTGGATTTGAAGAAACTTGCCAGTGTATTGGAGCCCTGGATGGGAAGCATATTCGTGTGTGTAAGCCGGCGAACTCAGGGTCCCAATTCTACAATTATAAACAATTTTTTTCTGTAGTCTTGTTGGCCTTAGTCGACAGTCATTACAGGTTTATAATTGTAGACATTGGGGCCTATGGAAGGACTGGAGACTCCAGAGTCTTCAATTCTTCCATTATGGGTCGGCGGCTACGCAATAACCAATTGGACCTACCACCACCACGTCAACTTCCAGACTCCAATCTGGAACCAGTGCCTTATGTTCTTGTAGCGGATGTGGCGTTTCAATTGACACGTCATGTTATGAGGCCATATCCCCGTCACAATCTGAACCATCGGCGTATAATCTTTAATTTTCGCCTTTCACGTGCACGACGCCTGGTGGAGTGCACCTTTGGTATTCTTTGTGCCAAATGGCGGGTACTCCAATCAGCCATTCAGCTGAGTGAAGCAAATGTAAATGTGATAGTAAAAGCATGTGTGGTCCTACATAACTTCACTAGAATGCATGAATGCTCCTCACCTGATGTGACTGACCTTGTGTCTGGTAATGTGTCTATGCCTATGAGACCACTCTTCCATCCCTGTCGTCCCCCTTCTGGCCTTAAAGTACGTGATGTGTTCACTAATTATTTTGTGTCCCCTGAGGGTGCTACTCCCTGGCAAGAGGAGGCCTTATCTATGTAGTGTGCTTGTTTTGTTGTAGCATAAACACATTTTTCTTAACCTCCTTGTTGTTGTAGTGGTGTTCCTACTCTCATGTTCGTTCTACGTTACCCAGGACATCACATATAATAATAATAATAATAACATACAACCAATGCGACTTAACACTTTTAATAATTAGTGTATATTTTAGTCGCTCTAAAATAAAGCATAGTGGACAAATATGTCCAAAGGTTACATTCACCTTTGTTAAAAAAATAAACAAGAGTAAACAATATAAAGGCAATTACAAAAGTACTCAAACAATGAGTCAACAAATATGACCTACAAGTTATGTTAGGTGGGGGGTGGTGAGGGTGGAGGGCCAGGTTGGGTGGGTTGCCTTGCTTGATCACCAACCAGTGTCTCAGCCTGAGTAGTGGCAGACTGCCCTGTGTATTGTGGGTTTCTGGCTGGATCATGATGTGGGTTTGGATAGGGGAACATGGGAAACTGGTGTTGGTAGTCATAACTATAGGGCTGCCCACTTTGAGTATGCCCCCCAATATGCCCATGTCAACCATACCCATGTTGGGGCCAGCCTAAAACATTGGGTATGTTCAAGTGGGCATACTGGAAATGGCCACTCTGTCCCATGTGTTGTACCTGGTGAGGTACATTTTGGTAGGAAGGAGCTTGTGGAGTAGGAGTTGGTATCTGTTGGACACAAGGAGGAGGAGGAGGATGATGATGAGGAGGAGGTTGAGAGGCTGAATCACCCTCTATTCGCTGTCTTCCCAACAACTGTAGTTGATTTTCTGATGAAAGCTGCCACCTTTCCAGAAAATCAAATACAGTGTTGGGATCATTTGGTGGGGTGCCTGCATCCAGAAGAATTTGTACACCACCTCTGGTCCGCAGTCTGTGCTCACGGGGAATACCCCTGAGGTAGCGTGCCAGACTGCGTCCAAATGCCTCCTCCCATCATCATGTGCAGCATTGGACAAATAGTCCAGAACTCCTCTGTCCACCTGCCTCCTTGTCCCAGAACCAACTCCTTCTCTTCTGCGCCTGCCTCGCCGTGGAATCACGGAAGCTGGAGAAGACCCATCCTGAGGCCTAGTAGGGCTACTGCTTACGTGATGCTCCTCTTGATGTTGAGCCTGGCTGTCTGACTCCTCAGCTGATGCTGCTGGTGCTGGTGGTGGTGGTGCTGCTTGGGTGGATGTTGAAGCTGCAGAGGAAGGGCCAGGCTCCTCAGCAACATCACCCACAGGGTCTATCACTACCTCCGAGTCAGACCCAGTCTCCCTCTTGGTAAGGTTAGACTCCGTGCTATATAGGAAAACAAAGAATAAAATTAATATTTGATATCCAAAGCAGTAATAGGGTTTCTACAGACATGCACTTACGCTCGCAGATCCATAACTAGCGCCAGAAAATTGAGGCGATCAAAGTAGAGGTATTTCCTCTTGGTGGTTCCTGAGGCCCCACTACGCGCCCTCAGCTGCCTCTCCCTGCGGTAGCAATCCCGACAGCTGCGCAACCGCCTTGTTACATCTGTCACTGCAAAGTAAAAAAAAAAAATATCATTAGTTATATGGACTTGTAAAATACTTCACAAATCTGTAGCTATCAACATCCACATTTTATTTGTTTCTGTTGTTATGTCTACACAAAAACAGCACAAAAGTTGTATGGTATTCAGGGTGGCAAATTACCATGATCATAGTAGAAGAGTACATGTGAGCCGCCCGCCAGGGCCGTGGGATACTCAGCACCGAGCCCGTTGATGTCTATGGGGATGTCACGGGTAGCCAGCTCGGTCTGTGGCCCTGGGGCTCACTAAAAGGGGGATATTTACAGGGGATGATGGAAATGTTTGTGTAAGTTGTCGTGACGCCACCTGTAGTATCTGGTCAGGGTGACCAGCGCTGCTGTGCAGGTACTCTGGAAGGGATGGTATTGGGCAGCTAGATGGTAAGTCTTCTACAGGTAAGACGATGTCCTTCCAGGGGAGATAGATGTGAGGCAAAAGCAATGGTGCAGGAGTGATGTAGCAGAGTGGAGTGTTATGATTTGGTAGCTGAGGAGAGCAGGCAAAAAAGGAAATACACCAGAGCAGTTGGAAACTATGAGATTGCAGTACCCTGACTAACCACCACAACTAGAGGCAGCCGTGGAGCGTTCCTACGTTGGTCCTAGACGCCTCGTCACAGCCTGAGAAACTAACTACACCTAAAGATAGAAAGAGGAAAGCTATCTGCCCCGGAGCAGATCCCCAAAGAACATAGAAAGCCCCCAAACATGTAATGGCGGTTAGACAAGAAGAAATACTGACACAGACAGAAAATAGTATGAGCAAACGTTGGGGCCCAAACTTACTAAATAGAAAAGGATAGGAAGGGCACTTACTGCAATCTCAAAAAACCCTGTAAAGCACCAACTCTACTAATTTCAAAAACACCTGAGATCACACGACCTCTACCACCTAAATTAGTTCTCTGGTGTAACCAAAAACAAAACAGCAGCCACTGAAAAAACTGGAAAAAGCAAATGTACAAACATCAGTGGCTGAACAGAACTGAGAGGGCAAAAGCCCCCCGAGGGGACCCTGAAGGCCCCCACAGAAGTGCTGGACAAAATGCAAAAATCAAGCACAAAAACAAAAAAGAAGAAAATGTCTTATCTGTTAGCAGGAGATTCAGACACGACACAGCAGGCTACCAAGGAAACAGGAATCAAGGATTGAGACCAGAACAATTGATCACCAGCAACCCTGATGGGAAGGCGACTCCCTTATATAAGACCAGTCAGTAACACCTGATTCCCAATCCTCACAATCTTCACTGGACAGTCCAGTACCGTTTGTAACCACCAGAGGGAGCTTCTGCTCAGAACTCATTTCCAGCCTATTCACAACAGTACCCCCCCCTTGAGGAGGGGTCACCGAACCCTCATTTGAGCAACCAGGTCGGTCAGGATGAGTTCTATGATACGCACGGATGAGTCTCCTAGCATGGATGTCCGAAGCAAACACCCAAGAATTGTCTTCCTGACCACAACCTCTCCACTTAACCAAATACTGGAGTCTCCGTCTAGAAAAACGAGAATTCAATATTTTCTCAACCACATACTCCAGATTGCCCTCAACCAAAACAGGGTCAGGAGGCACAGTAGTAGGAACCACTGGCTCAACAAACCTCTTCAACAAGGACTTGTGGAACACGTTATGGATCTTAAATGTCCCTGGAAGAAGCAAACGAAAAGAAACAGGATTAAGAATCTCCATGATCTTATAAGGTCCAATGAACCTAGGCTTAAATTTAGGAGATGCCACTCTCATAGGAACATTTCTTGAGGACAACCAGACCAAGTCCCCCACTTTAAACCGAGGACCATCAGTCCTATGCCGGTTAGCAAACCGCTGGGCCCTCTCCTGAGAGAGGGACAACCTCTCCACTACCTGGTCCCAAATCTGTTGCATACGCTCCACAACAGAGTCAACACCTGGACAGACAGAAGCCTCCGTCTGTCCTGAAGAAAATCGAGGGTGAAACCCAGAATTACAGAAAAATGGAGACATCAAAGTGGCAGAGCTAGCCCTATTATTAAGAGCAAACTCAGCCAAAGGCAAAAAAGAGACCCAGTCATCCTGATCAGCAGACACAAAGCATCTTAGATAAGTCTCCAATGTCTGGTTTGTTCTCTCAGTTTGACCATTGGTCTGAGGATGAAACGCCGAGGAGAAAGACAATTGAACACCAATTTTAGAACAAAAGGTCCTCCAAAATCTGGAAACAAACTGGACTCCTCTGTCAGACACAATGTTCTCAGGAATGCCGTGTAAACGAACCACGTGCTGAAGGAACAAAGGCACCAATTCAGAGGAGGAAGGCAACTTAGGTAATGGCACAAGATGTATCCTCTTGCAAAACCTATCGCAAATCACCCAGATGACGGTCATTCTCTGAGAAACAGGGAAGTCGGAAATGAAATCCATAGAGATATGGGTCCATGGTCTCTTGGGCACAGGTAATGGCATCAACAAACCACTAGAACGAGAGCAAGGCTTGGAGCGAGAGCAAGTCCCGCAGGACTGCACAAACTCCCTGACATCACGAGACAAGGTAGACCACCAAAAGGACCGACTAACCAAGTCTCTGGTACCAAAAATTCCGGGATGACCGGCCAACGCGGAACAATGAATCTCAGACATTACACTCTTTTTCCACTGGTCCGGGACAAACAATTTCCCAACAGGGCAGCGCTCGGGCTTATCCTCCTGACACCCCTCCAGAGCCAGTCTAAATTGGGCGAGATGGCGGAAAGAACTACACCCTCTTTCAAAATAACAGAAGGATCAGATAACTCAGGAGAGTCCGCCAGGAAACTCCTCGAGAGGGCATCCGCCTTAACATTTTTAGTGCCAGGAAGAAATGAAACCACAAAATTAAAACGTGTGAAAAACAAGGCCCACCTGGCCTGTCTAGGATTAAGTCGCTTGGCAGATTCCAGATAAACTAGATTCTTATGGTCCGTAAGGACCACCACCTGATGTTTGGCTCCCTCCAGCCAATGTCTCCACTCTTCAAAAGCCCACTTCATGGCTAATAACTCCCGATTACCCACGTCATAATTACGTTCAGTGGGAGAAAATTTCCGAGAGAAAAAGGTACAAGGGTTACTTTTAGAGGTCTCTGGATCTCTTTGGGACAAAACGGCACCTGCCCCAATTTCAGAGGCATCAACCTCCACCTGAAATGGTAGAGAAACATCAGGCTGCCGTAGAACAGGAGCAGAAGTGAATCTCTGCTTAAGTTTCTGAAATGCAGAGACTGCCTCAGGAGGCCAATTCACCACATCAGAACCCTTCTTGGTCAAATCAGTTAATGGTTTAACAATAACAGAGAAATTACCAATAAATTTACGATAAAAATTGGCAAAACCCAAGAATCTTTGAAGAGCCTTTAATGAAGTAGGTTGGACCCAATCACAGATGGCCTGAACTTTGACCGGGTCCATTTGGTCAGGACTGCCCACCTACGGAATCTCTGACAGTATAACTCAGCGTCCTCAAGCCCCTGACTTAATGCCAACAAAGTTTTTTCAGCTTGATCAGTGACATTAGGCTCATCGTACAATAACCCCAAAGCCTGAAAAAACGCATCAACATTACTCAAAACAGGATCCCCAGGTGTCAGGGAAAAAGCCCAATCCTGAGGGTCGCCGCGCAGGAGAGAGATGACAATTTGAACCTGCTGTGCTGCGTTCCCTGAGGACTTAGATTTTAAGGCAAAAAACAATTTACAGTTATTTTTGAAATTCAGAAACTTAACTCGATCCCCTAAAAACAAATCTGGCATGGGAATCCTAGGTTCCACAACAGGCAACCTAGCAAGATAGGTAGCAGTACTCCGAACCTCAGTGGCAAGCTGATCCACACGGCCAGACAACTGTGCAAACTCCATTGAGAGAGAAAAAAATTCCTCCTCAGCACCCAGAGATACAGAGGGAAAAAAAAATGCAACAAACAGAAAAAAAAAAAAAAATCTCTGACAACTCTGACAACTTTTTTCTTTCCACAATATTTTTCCCTTCTGTGAGTACCATATAATTTTTAGTTTAGGCCGGTGATACTGTTATGATTTGGTAGCTGAGGAGAGCAGGCAAAAAAGGAAATACACCAGAGCAGTTGGAAACTATGAGATTGCAGTACCCTGACTAACCACCACA
This sequence comes from Oophaga sylvatica, assembly GCA_033576555.1. Classification (NCBI taxonomy): domain Eukaryota; kingdom Metazoa; phylum Chordata; class Amphibia; order Anura; family Dendrobatidae; genus Oophaga; species Oophaga sylvatica. The sequence goes on from JARQOD010000001.1 coordinate 713,357,396, forward strand.
ACTAGAGGCAGCCGTGGAGCGTTCCTACGTTGGTCCTAGACGCCTCGTCACAGCCTGAGAAACTAACTACACCTAAAGATAGAAAGAGGAAAGCTATCTGCCCCGGAGCAGATCCCCAAAGAACATAGAAAGCCCCCAAACATGTAATGGTGGTTAGACAAGAAGAAATACTGACACAGGCAGAAAATAGTATGAGCAAACGTTGGGGCCCAAACTTACTAAATAGAAAAGGATAGGAAGGGCACTTACTGCAATCTCAAAAAACCCTGAAAAGCACCAACTCTACTAATTTCAAAAACACCTGAGATCACACGACCTCTACCACCTAAATTAGTTCTCTGGTGTAACCAAAAACAAAACAGCAGCCACTGAAAAAACTGGAAAAAGCAAATGTACAAACATCAGTGGCTGAACAGAACTGAGAGGGCAAAAGCCCCCCGAGGGGACCCTGAAGGCCCCCACAGAAGTGCAGGACAAAATGCAAAAATCAAGCACAAAAACAAAAAAGAAGAAAATGTCTTATCTGTTAGCAGGAGATTCAGACACGACACAGCAGGCTACCAAGGAAACAGGAATCAAGGATTGAGACCAGAACAATTGATCACCGGCAACCCTGATGGGAAGGCGACTCCCTTATATAAGACCAGTCAGTAACACCTGATTCCCAATCTTCACAATCTTCACTGGACAGTCCAGTACCGTTTGTAACCACCAGAGGGAGCTTCTGCTCAGAACTCATTTCCAGCCTATTCACAACAGTGGAGTCTGCGACGTAGTGAAAAGGCAGGAGACAGTTCTTATGCAGTTTCAAGGGTTTACTCACAATCTGTTGTACATACAGAGTCCAGCCGGGCACTGTGTCCTTCCAGTGAGTGGTCCAGTAACCCTCAGGTAAGTTGGTCACACTTCCAAAGACTCCCTTTTATGTTCCTTTCCGGCGTTTTGTGCAATACTCCTTACTTCTACCTGCACCTCCCTACCACAGAGCCCTCAGCAAAGCAGTGTTAGGCCTTTTCAGTTTGCAGGTGCAGCCAGATGCCCGGTTGATCACCTCCTCTTCACGGAGACCGAGACACAGACGGAAACCTGGACGTACTTGACCACTAAGCTGCCTCCGGACGAGATTATGGTAGCTAGTGGCTCTTGAAGAGTCCCACTAGATGCGGTGTTTGCTAATGGCGCTGAACTGACCCACTAGCCTGGGAACCGTCTCCCCGATGTGTTGCCTGGTCCTTCCTCCAGTGAGGATGGGGGACAGCGTCAATTGCTGTACCGACCCGGACCCCTTCATTTCTCTCAGCAAGGCTCTCTGAGGTAAACTCAGAGAGCTGCAGGACCGGCCAGTACTCAGGCTGGCCGCCTGTCTCCAACTGAAATTCAAAAACTAACGTTCGCAGCATAAGGCTGCTAAAGCCCCTCCCATCCAACTAGCCACACCCTATTCTAACCAACTTGAGCTAGACCATCCCATTGGGTCCGCCTACACTCAGCTGGCATAGTGTACTGTTGAATGCAGTGGTTGGAGTCAATGGGGTGTTTCCTCCTTACCTGAGAGTCAGGTGTCACACCGCTGGGTGCGATGCAACATCTCTGTGGCGACTGGACCCTCAGGGCACCACATTCCCCCCTGGTTAAACACAGCACTCCCGGGCTGTAAAAGAGTAGAGATGTTATACAAGAAACATACAAAAATTTTATGAATGCATTCAACATTAGAAAGGCAATATCAAAACGTATCTTCCCTTTATGGGAGGCACTTCAGGTTAACGTTGCATAAATAACATTTTTAATAATAACATTAAAAAGTATAAATAATGGTTCTGTCGAAGTTCACTGAGACTTCTTAGGACTACCCCCAACGGGGTAACTTCATAGTGTCCGATTTAGTGCTTGTGGAGGACCCGCTCCAAACCTCCAACGGTGGTCTTGGGTGGGCTGCAAGACATTCCTTTGGCAGTCCTCACTTTCGGCCACACCAAACGGGTTTTTAACTTCTGAGGTAGTTGCAATTAGTGCACGGTAAGGCTTTGTGTAAAACCAAGATGGAGCACCAGAGTGCCAACTATTTACATATCACAGTTTGTGAGCCAGCACAGTTCATGGCTTCTAAGTTCACTTCAGACACAATTTATATTAATACTATTGCCCAACCAGGGTTCTTTCAATAAATACTTATAGAACTTTTTATCAAATTTTTGAACATTCACCTGTCCAGGTGCAGCAATATTTCAACTATTTACACGCAATGACCCTGTCCGGGTTATTCTTTATTTCTTTAACTGGGATGCTCCAGGTACCACCTGGTACTCTTCTGGGGCTACCCATACATCGGTAACATCAGGGTCCACCCGAACCTGGTGACGCCTGGTGACTTTAACAACGAGGTCATGACCCATAATTTCTGTCTGGGTCGACATTTCTCTTGTCCCTCTTCCGGTCTGGAACCCTATATCCCGGACGGTACGGACCCCTGGGGCCTAACTGGTTTCGGGTATGGGCCCTTTATTTGCACGGTCTCCATTGGCTGAGCTGCGGAGGAGTCTGCTGAGGGAGGTAAGGAGGATGCACGGCGTGGAGGGGGCAGTTTTGCAGAGGCCTGGTTGGGGCGGACCTGATTCTCTGAGACCACTACGGGTTCCCTGCTTACTGGAGGGAAGGGTCGCACCGAGAAACATTCAAGGCGTACCACCCTTTGTATCCCCAGTGCCGGGTATATGTGACCAGGTCCCCAGCTAACAGGTCCCTCCCCGGGTGCCGTTCTGGGAGGTGGGCTTCTACGTCCCGGCAATTAACAAAAATCTCCAGGTACAACCCGGGCTCCTGGATGAATCCCCATCCGTTTCTCAATTTTAAGTCCCGCACTGCCCCCTTATGCTGCGGCTCCCTCAACGTACCTCTGTCCTTTCGCATCTTTTCTTTGTCGGCCAGATCCTGCTCCATCTGGCGTTGTCGCAACTGCTGGGCCTCCCGCTGTTCCTTCTGTCGCTCTGCTTCCCGCTGCCGGCGCCTCCACTCTTCCTCCTGACGCCGGTTTTACTGCTCCTCTACCAGCAGCTCCATGTCTCCAGCATCAAACGGCGGCACCTCTGGTGCCCGCCAGTCCTGGCAGCGCTCACCTTCAGCAGGAGCAGCCGGCTCCGGGACGGATGACGGTCGGGGCTCTGGTGCAGGCAGGTCAGGCTCTGGGACCTGCGCGGCCTCCTCCATGAGGCCGGGTGTCGCCTCTTCCCAATCAGTAGCGAGGGTGGACAGTGGATCCTGGTGTACTGGTGCGGGGTCCTCTGCAGGAACTGGTGTCTCCACTGCGAGACTGGCAACCAGTCCTAGTTGCAACGGCTGGGATGTCAGCACGGCTTCTTCCATGTGAACGGGTGCCTCGCCTTCCAGCACAGACACTGCTGGAGGTAAGACAGACCGTCGCCGCTGCAGCTTTAGGGCTCGCCAGCTCGCCTCCATTCTGGCGACCTCTTCCCGGTGCCGGGCCAATTCCTTCAGAGTATCCTCCGCTTCTTTCAGCGTCGGAGGGTCTCCTGGCTGGGTGCCCACTGGTGGCTCTGTGGCGATCGAGTCGCTTCCGTGGGGGGAGAGCTCGGACTCCTCCATCCCTTCCCACTGCAGCTCACGTGCGGTCGCCATCTCTGCCAGGTCACATGTATAATTAGCATCAGGAGAGGCCCTTCTTTGTAGGGAGGCGGGACCTTCGTGGCCTTTTCCGCCCACTGAGGAGGATGAGGAGGCGGAACTCTAAGGCTGTGGGGCAGGATCTCAGATTGCAATAACATTTAGACTGGGCGGCCATCGCTTTTCGCGCCTCTGGGGGGGGGATACGCCCACTAGTTTTCGCGCCACTAGGTGAGTGCACGCCCACCTTCTTCACCAGCGCCTCAGGGCGCGAATATGGCAATAAAATGGTGGTTGTTGTTTTACAAAAATGGCAATACAGTCTCTGATGATTTTTGGCAGTTCGCAAGCACAAAAACAGTTCAAATTAGGCACACAGGACTCGCGTTTCACGAGCTTCAGAATCCTGTTCGTGACGCCAAAAATGAGCCGCCCGCCAGGGCCGTGGGATACTCAGCACCGAGCCCGTTGATGTCTATGGGGATGTCATGGGTAGCCAGCTCGGTCTGTGGCCCTGGGGCTCACTAAAAGGGGGATATTTACAGGGGATGTGTCATGTATAGTGTACAGTTCCTATAGCGTCTTGTGCTTGGGTGCGAGGAAAACACAGGAGACACAGGTTGATATGAAATGACTTGTATTGCTTCATACAAGCATGCTGAAAAGTTCACACAGTTTGCAGGAACAGCGACAGGAGACACAGCAGGCCAGAGTAACTTCAAGCACTACAATAAATCTCCAAAGCAGGTTCAGGATCTCTTCTCTGTACCGTACTTCCTCTGCAAACATGGATTCACCAAACAGCAGGTTTCCAGAGTCCAAAAGTGTTCAAAGGTTCCTCAGTAGGGAATAGCTGGAGTACAAGTCCAAGGTTTCCAGAAGTCAGGTCACAGACTGACTGAGGCTTGATTCAGGAGCACTGATTGTTCAGCTGAGGCTGCTTAAGAAGCAAGAGGGAAGAATCAGGGCGGGAACATGAAAACTGGAAACTCCATATTAACTGAGGGCAAGAGCTGCAGAAAGACAGAAAGCAAAATGGCCGACGGAAAACTAAGTTTCAAGGAACATGTCAACAGAGACAAAGAACCTTACATTACTCCCCCCTTAGGGACAACCTCCGGATGACCTCAGACCAGGCTTGTCAGGGTACCTCTGATGAAACTGGCGGAGCAGGCGAGGAGCATTTACATTATTGACTGGTTCCCATGAGTTGTCCTCCACTGGGTAGCCCTGCCATATAATCAAATATTGCAACTGATTTCTGTACAACCTGGAATCTAGAATCCTTTCCACCATAAACTCTTCCTGACCATCGACCAGCACTGGGTCAGGGCAAGGAGAAGAACGTCCAGGAAACGTATTGGGTGTTGCAGCCTTTAGTAGGGATACATGAAAGACAGGGTGGATTCTCATAGTTCTGGGCAGTTGAAGACGACAAGCAACAGCACTTATAATCTTATTGGTCTTATAAGGTCCAATGTACTTATGTCCCAATTTAGACGATGGAATCTTTAATTTAAGATTTCTGGTTGACAGCCAGACCAAATCTCCTACCTTGAAAGCTGGTGCAGGTTTACGAAATTTATCTGCTGCTTTCTTGTACCTTTCCTGAGCCAATTCTAGATTTTCCTTTAGAAGATCCATATTCTTTTGTAAAGAAGTGATTCTTTCAGTCACTGCCGGCAAGGGCGTATCTATGGGAAATCGAGGAAGAATGTTAGGATGATAACCTAGATTGGAGTAAAAAGGAGACTGCTTAGTGGAGGCGCTCTGAGAGTTGTTATAAGAGAACTCAGCCAGTGGAAGTAGATCCACCCAATCATCCTGTAGGTGGCAGATAAAACAGCGGAGATACTGCTCCAGGGTCTGATTGGTTCGTTCTGTCTGTCCATTAGTCTGGGGATGAAAAGCAGAAGAAAGGTTTACTTTAATGTCCAATGCTGCACAGAAATTTTGCCAAAACCTTGAAGTGAATTGCACCCCTCGATCCGAAATGACCTCATCCGGTACTCCATGTAAGCGAAACACATTCTTAATCATCAAGTCTGATGTCTGTTTTGCAGTGGGTAAGCCGACACAAGGGATAAAATGAGCTGCCTTTGTTAGATGGTCAACCACCACTAGAATGGTGTTCTTCCCTTGAGAGGTTGGTAACTCCACAATGAAGTCCATAGAAATGGATCCCCACGGGCGGGACGGGGTGGGAAGAGGTTGCAACAGACCAGTTGGTGAGGAGCGAGGTGTTTTGCATCTTGCACAGACTTCACATGAAGTGACATAGTTTAAGACATCTTTCCTGTAAGTGGGCCACCAAAAGAAACGAGAAAGAAATTCTTGTGTCTTTAGAATTCCCCTATGTCCGGCTATCTTGGAATCGTGGATGAGTTGCAATACTCTCAATCTGACTGTTTCAGGTATATACAGACGTTGTCCCTGAATCCACACACCATTCTTAAAGACAAGACTTACGTCCCTTGGGGGTTGAGCCAACAAAGAATCCGCATGGTATGCTTCCTTGATGTCCTTAAGTAGGTCTTGATTATGAATCACTCCCAGGAATCTAGAGTCAGGAAGAATAGTCTTAGGAGGAGTAAGTGGACGTGTCTCTGCTGAATGGGATGAAACTGAATGGGAGGAGACACAGATTAGATATTAGAAAAAACTTTTTGACAGTTAGGGTGATCAATGAGTGGAACAGGCTGCCACAAGAGGTGGTGAGTTCTCCTTCAATGGAAGTCTTCAAACAGAGGCTGGATAGACATCTGTCTGGGATGATTTAGAGAATCCTGCTTTGAGCAGGGGGTTGGACCAGATGACCCAGGAGGTCCCTTCCAACTCTACCATTCTATGATTCTATGATTCTATGAATGAATCCTAGAGAGTGCATCAGCCTTTCCATTGCGCGATCCTGGTCTATAAGAAATGACAAAATTAAATTGGTTTAGGAAAAGATTCCAGCGAGCCTGGCGAGGAGTCAGGCACTTAGCCGACCTGATAAATTCAAGGTTACGATGGTCTGTCAGGACGACTATTTGCTGTGCAGCTCCCTGAAGAAGGTGTCTCCATTCCTTGAAGGCGGCAATAATGGCCAACAATTCTCTATTGCCCACATCGTAGTTCCTCTCAGCCGAAGACAACTGCTGGGAAAAGAAGGCACAGGGATGCAAGACATTCTTCTCACCTGTTCTCTGAGAGAGTATAGCTCCAACGGCACAGTCTGAAGCATCCACCTCTATTATGAAGGCAAGCTCGGGGTTGGGATGTACTAAGATAGGTGCGGTGGTAAATTTATCCTTTAAACAGGAAAATGCTTCCTGAGCTTGCGGGGTCCAGGAGAACCTAGACTGTTTCCGGGTAAGTTGGGTGATAGGTGACACTACCTCAGAAAAATTCTTAATGAAACGTCTATAGAAGTTGGCAAACCCAATGAAACGCTGCACCTCCTTCACATTTCTAGGAATTGGCCAATCCTTGATGGCTTGGGTCTTGCTTCCATCCATACTAATCCCTTGCGTAGATAGTACATACCCCAGAAATTGAATTTCGGTCCTATGGAATTCACATTTTTCAAGTTTGATGTAGAGATGGTTTTGTCTTAGGCGTTCTAAGACCATTCTCACATGTCCATGATGTTCCTCTGTGGAGTTAGAAAAAATTAGAATATCATCCAGATAAATCACTACAAATGTATCTAGGAGATCCCTGAAGATATCATTCACGAAGTGTTGGAAAGTGGCTGGGGCGGTACTCAGACCAAAAGGCATAACTAGATATTCAAAGTGTCCATAGCGTGACCTGAAAGCAGTCTTCCATTCATCCCCAGGTCTAATACGGACCAAGTTATAGGCCCCACGGAGATCCAGTTTAGAGAAAATTTTGGTATGCCGCACTCTCTCCAACAACTCAGGGATTAAAGGCAATGGATAACGGTTTCTAATAGTAACCTTATTGAGTTCCCTATAGTCTATGCAGGGTCTCAGAGATCCATCTTTCTTCTTCACAAAGAAGATGGGTGCACCTGCGGGAGATGAAGAGGGGCGTATGAAGCCCTTGGCTAAATTTTCGTCTATATAATCCTTCAAAGCTTTTAGCTCGGGCCCCGCTAGGGGTAGATCTTACCAAAAGGTATCTCGGCTCCAGGCAATAATTCAATTGGACAATCATATGGACGGTGAGGAGGAAGCTGATCAGCGTTCTTCTTGTCACATAAATCCACATAGTCCTGGTATACAGCTGGTAGTTCAGGGACTGACATGGTTCCTTTAGGAACAGAGCAAGCTGAAACTCCTTGACTCATCTGTTTCTTGGTCTCCCAGTTAATCGTAGGATTCTGCGCCTGCAGCCATGGTAGCCCTAGAATAATGGGAAAGTGGGGAGAAGAGATAAGCAAAAAAGACATTTCTCCTGATGATCTTTACCCATAAGGACCCTCAAAGGCTCTGTTTCTTGATCCACTGGTCCAGAAGTCAGTAGAGAGCCATCCACAGTCTCCATCTGTACTGGAGTAGCCTTCTTCACTGAACGTATCCCTGTTTCAGAGCAAAGGAGATATCCATAAAATTTCCACTTGCTCCTGAGTCGATCATAGCAGAGCTAGACACCCAGACTGAGTCAACCCAGAGTTTGATGGAAAGGAAGCAATGAGAACTGTTTCTTTTACAACTCAGCTGGGACACCGCTGAGGAAACTTGAAAAATTGCAGCGTTTATACCGTCATCGTCCCCAGAACTAACAGAGTTTAAGTCTGAGAAATCAAGATCTCTTGCAGCAGATCTCTCTGGAGCCTGAGGCTCGGACATGACAGAGCTCCTCTCGCAACACTCACAGTGAATGACTGCTGCAGTAGTCTTACGAGAACGGCTGGGGCAGTTTATAATGAAGTGCCCGACTTACCACAGTAGAAACATAGATTTTCCTTTATACGATGTTCTTTGCGTGCATCACTAACCCGTCTTTGCAAAGAGTCCACCTGCATGGGTTCAGGTTCTGGTTCCCTTGTGATCCTACTCAAAGGTTCCTTAGCTGAGGAGGGAGGTAGTAAAAGGTTAGTGCGATTATTTTCGAACCATCTCTCTTGTCTGCGTTCAGTCAGACGAGCATCAATACGGATACAATAGTTAATAAAGTCACCTAACGCAGTGGGAGGGTCGGCACGAGCAAGTTCATCCTTAATCAGTGGAGACAACCCTTTCCGAAAAATAGATTTTTTAGCGGAAGTGTCCCAAGTGGTATCAAGAGCCCATCTCCTGAAATCCAGGGCATATTCGGCTACTGAACGCTTACCTTGGCGCAAAGTTAACATGGCTGCTTCAGCTGTTGCACTTCGATTGGGGTCATCAAACACCTGCCCCATGGCTGAAATAAAAGCATCAAGGTGATTCAAACAATCATCCTCAGTCTCAATCAGAGGGTTTGCCCACATCGAAGCCTTATTGGTAAGCAACATGATTATAGTAAGCACTTTGGATCGTTCAGTGGGAAATTGTGAAGCATGTGCAGAGAAAAATAAATTGCATTGATTAATAAATCCCCTGAATTTCTCACGTTCACCGCCAAAACGAAAAGGAGGTAATTTGGGGATCCCAGAACTCGGGGTTATGGCAGGAGCCTGGGCTCGTTCCTCTAGAGCAGACCCGGGCAAGGGGCGGCCCGCCGGCTGTCAGTGACCGGCCCGCGGAGGCGCTCCGGCAGTCTCAGGGCCCCGGCATCAGCTGGCACAATACTTACCTCTCCCGTGCCTCCGCTGCTGCAGCTCCGGGCTCCACCGGCGCTTCCTCTCACAGCCGGCCGCTGAATGACGTCATCATTCAGCGGCCGGCTGTGTCAGAGAGCGGGGACGCTGGACAGGTAAGACGTGTGTGTGTGTTTCTGTGTCTATGTAGTGCGGTGCTTTGTGTGTGTGTGTGTGTGTGTGTGTGTGTGTGTGTATGTGAGAGAGTGCTTGTGTGCTGTCTGTGTGTGATGATGGGCAGGCATTGCTGATAATGGGGAGGCATTGATGATGGGGAGAAGATGATGATGGGCAGGCATTGCTGATGATGGGGAGAAGATGATGATGGGCAGGCATTGCTGATAATGGGGAGGCATTGATGATAATGGGGAGGCATTGATGATGATGATGGGCAGGCATTGCTGATAATGGGGAGGCATTGATGATAATGGGGAGGCATTAATGATGATGGGCAGGCATTGCTGATAATGGGGAAACATTGGTGATAATGGGGAGGCATTGATGATGATGGGGAGAAGATGATGATAATGGGCAGGTATTGATGATAATGGGCAGGCATTGATGATGGGGAGAAGATGATGATGATGATGATGGGCAGGCATTGATGATGATGGGGAGAAGATGATGATAATGGGCAGGTATTGATGATAATGGGCAGGCATTGATGATGGGGAGAAGATGATGATGATGATGATGATGGGCAGGCATTGATGATGATGGGGAGAAGATGATGATAATGGGCAGGTATTGATGATAATGGGCAGGCATTGATGATGGGGAGAAGGTGATGATGATGATGGACAGGCATTGATGATGATGGGGAGAAGATGATGATAATGGGCAGGTATTGATGATAATGGGCAGGCATTGATGATGGGGAGAAGATGATGATGGGCAGGCATTGCTGATAATGGGGAGGCATTGATGATGATGGGGAGAAGATGATGATAATGGGCAGGCATTGATGATAATGGGCAGGCATTGATGATGGGGAGAAGATGATGATGGGCAGGCATTGCTGATAATGGGGAGGCATTGATGATGATGGGGAGAAGATGATGATAATGGGCAGGTATTGATGATAATGGGCAGGCATTGATGATGGGGAGAAGGTGATGATGATGATGGACAGGCATTGATGATGATGGGGAGAAGATGATGATAATGGGCAGGTATTGATGATAATGGGCAGGCATTGATGATGGGAGAGAAGATGATGATGGGTCAGGCATTGCTGATAATGGGGAGGCATTGATGATGATGGGGAGAAGATGATGATAATGGGCAGGCATTGATGATAATGGGCAGGCATTGATGATGGGGAGAAGATGATGATGGGCAGGCATTGCTGATAATGGGGAGGCATTGATGATGATGGGGAGAAGATGATGATAATGGGCAGGCATTGATGATAATGGGCAGGCATTGATGATGGGAGAAGATGATGATGGGCAGGCATTGCTGATAATGGGGAGCATTGATGATGATGGGGAGAAGATGATGATAATGGGCAGGTATGTATATATACAGTATACAGTATATATATATATATATATATATATATATATATACAGTATTGGGTAGAACGGAGTTAATTATATTAGTCCGGCCCTCTAAAACCATCCCAATTTCTCATGCGGCCCCTGGCAAAATTAATTGCCCACCCCTGCTCTAGAGCATCAATCCTGGCTCGCAATTCCTGGGTAGTCTGTCCAAACACTTGCAAATTATGATTAGTGAGGTCCTGTAGGCTTGCAAAACGGGTTTTTAAAGTCTGTACATCTGAAAGGATTGTATCAGTCACTCCGCAAAGTTCCTTTATGCGGGCCTCCATCTTTCAGATCTTTTAAGGCAGAAGTGCTGGAAGAGGAAAGGAAAAAAAAAAAAAAAAAAAAAAAACAATAGTGTTTACCTGTGGTAACACTCCAGAGTAAAATTTTAAGGGAATGCGCTCACCTGGAATGGTTGTGAGAAGTCACAACCACTGTCATCACATAAGGTATTAAACGGACATCTGATATCCACAGTCACAGCAGACACGGCTTTCCCAGACCCAGCAGACACTAAACATTGGCTCCTGAATCTTGTCAAGTATAGTGTACAGTTCCTATAGCGTCTTGTGCTTGGGTGCGAGGAAAACACAGGAGACATAGGTTGAAATGAAATGACTTGTATTACTTCATACAAGCATGCTGAAAAGTTCACACAGTTTGCAGGAACAGCGACAGGAGACACAGCAGGCCAGAGTAACTTCAAGCACTACAATAAATCTCCAAAGCAGGTTCAGGATCTCTTCTCTGTACCGTAATTCCTCTGCAAACATGGATTCACCAAACAGCAGGTTTCCAGAGTCCAAAAGTGTTCCAAGGTTCCTCAGTAGGGAATAGCTGGAGTACAAGTCCAAGGTTTCCAGGAGTCAGGTCACAGACTGACTGAGGCTTGATTCAGGAGCACTGATTGTTCAGCTGAGGCTGCTTAAGAAGCAAGAGGGAAGAATCAGGGCGGGAACATGAAAACTGGAAACTCCATATTAACTGAGGGCAAGAGCTGCAGAAAGACAGAAAGCAAAATGGCCGACGGAAAACTAAGTTTCAAGGAACATGTCAACAGAGACAAAGAACCTTACAGGATGATGGAAATGTTCGTGTAAGTTGTCGTGACGCCACCTGTAGTATCTGGTCAGGGTGACCAGCGCTGCTGTGCAGGTACTCTGGAAGGGATGGTATTGGGCAGCTAGATGGTAAGTCTTCTACAGGTAAGACGATGTCCTTCCAGGGGAGATAGATGTGAGGTAAAAGCAATGGTGCAGGAGTGATGTAGCAGAGTGGAGTCTGCGATGTAGTGAAAAGGCAGGAGACAGTTCTTATGCAGTTTCAAGGGTTTACTCACAATCTGTTGTACATACAGAGTCCAGCCGGGCACTGTGTCCTTCCAGTGAGTGGTCCAGTAACCCTCAGGTAAGTTGGTCACACTTCCAAAGACTCCCTTTTATGTTCCTTTCCGGCATTTTGTGCAATACTCCTTACTTCTACCTGCACCTCCCTACCACAGAGCCCTCAGCAAAGCAGTGTTAGGCCTTTTCAGTTTGCAGGTGCAGCCCGATGCCCGGTTGATCACCTCCTCTTCACGGAGACCGAGACACCGATGGAAACCTGGACGTACTTGACCACTAAGCTGCCTCCGGACGAGATTATGGTAACTAGTGGCTCTTGAAGAGTCCCACTAGATGCGGTGTTTGCTAATGGCGCTGAACTGACCCACTAGCCTGGGAACCGTCTCCCCGATGTGTTGCCTGGTCCTTCCTCCAGTGAGGATGGAGGACAGCGTCAATTGCTGTACCGACCCGGACCCCTTCATTTCTCTCAGCAAGGCTCTCTGAGGTAAACTCAGAGAGCTGCAGGACCGGCCAGTACTCAGGCTGGCCGCCTGTCTCCAACTGAAATTCAAAAACTAACGTTCGCAGTATAAGGCTGCTAAAGCCCCTCCCATCCAACTAGCCACACCCTATTCTAACCAACTTGAGCTAGACCATCCCATTGGGTCCGCCTACACTCAGCTGGCATAGTGTACTGTTGAATGCAGTGGTTGGAGTCAATGGGGTGTTTCCTCCTTACCTGAGAGTCAGGTGTCACACCGCTGGGTGCGATGCAACATCTCTGTGGCGACTGGACCCTCAGGGCGCCACACATGCATAGAAACATACGTGTGTTAGGTATGTGTAAGAACAACTAGCATCACTTTGGGCCAAAGCTTTGCCCTCAACAGAAGGGCCACAGATGAACTACATTACAGACACATTTAATGTGTGCTCAAGGTGGCTACAACCATTTCACAGACTAAGTAGGCAATCATCAGTGATGGATGTGAAGATTTGGATGTTGTTTGGGTACACACATAACAATGTGGCATTGACATTATAAAGCGTTTCATAATAATTTTTGTTTGGGACAATATAAACGGATAACAAAAAAATAGAACATTGGTGTTGGCAGATACAGTTAAATATATTAAGTTTGGTATGGTTTACATTATTGTACTTACTACTGCGCTCTTGCTCCTCCCTTGATCTCTGGCCAAAATCTGGGAACATTTGGCAACATATTCTCCTCCAAGCCGCCTCCTTGCGCGAACTGTTAGAGTAATGGGCATCGCGCTGGTCCCAAAGTTCTGGCCTCTCCTGGACCAGAACTATAAGCATTTCCACGTTGATATGGGTAGCCATGGTTCTGGACTCCGTGGAGGCGTTGTTCCTGTTTTTTTTTATTTGTGCAAGGCTAATTAGCATGTGAAGCCTTCCTGACAATTCCTGATGCAATTTCCTGTCACCTGGAGAAGTCGTGTGATTTAATCGCAAGTCACACGTGCGGTCCGTTTGTAATCCGATTTTTCATCGCTCCCCTAGACTTGCATTGGCGATTGTCGACCCACAATCGCTGACAATCGCAGCATGCTGCGATTGCACTCGCACGTATAAAACGGACGACAAAAAATCGGATACTGGGAGCTGCTCCATAGATTAACATCGGTCCGACTGCAATGCGATATTTCATCGTTTTGCAGTCGTACGATTTTGTCGCCAGTGTGACCCCGGCCTCACGGTGAAAGCGCCAGATCCTGCGTGTGATCACACGAATCGGTAACTGCTCTAATGATTTTGCTTAGTTTAGGATGTAGCAAAGCTTATTTATTACAAAACACGATAACAGGTGAGATTTGCTTTTACTTCGAGAGGGTCCTCAGGGAGTTGTGGGATTATTGTGCTCTATGCTGGTATCCCACAACCTGGAAATTTGGACTCAACTTTTGCCACACAGCTAAGTCCTTAGGGGGCGTTAGGGCCACTTTCCAGCAATGTTTTAAATAGATGTTAATCCTTAAAGTCACCAATCCGCTGCACCTGCTAAACAAAAAGGGAAGATCTATTTCCAGGACTCCAGTCCATCGACCAGGTCAGTAGTCTTTGACTTGTGAATCTCTTACCTTCCGGGATTCCTAGACTGCTTTTGATTAGCCACAGCTGGCGGTACATCATCATTGTGGCGTGATGTACAAATGACATCGCACTAACCCAGCTAATCTAAATCTGCACAAGGCATCCCAGAAGGTAAGAGATTTGCCAAGCTCCTGTCCAGCGGCCAGAGACTACTGACCTGGTCCATAGACTGGAGTCCTACAAATTGATCTTCATTTCTGCATGGTAGGTCCAGGTATGCCAGCCGCAATATACCGTAGATGTAGATGCAACCAATTTAACTAATAATGTACTGGTTATAATGATATAATCCAGTGGTAAGGCAGAATATGGATACATGTGGCTATTCAGAGGTAACAAGCAGTTGTGGACGCCCATAATGCTAGAATTGTGTAATCTATTATTTTATCTATGCATCCAGCTAAAGTTGGTGTAACGGGTCTGGTAGGTGGAACCACTGACGGAAACGGGTCTGGTTGGTGGAACCACTAAGCTTTATTATACAAGACAATTTACTTGCAAGAGAGCGGGTGGCATCCGGGAATAGGACAGGGAATCACGGCAATTAGCCAGGCAGTCTCTGGACAGGCAGGTTGTCACAGCAAGTGACCAAGGAAGTCTCTGGACAGACAGGTTGTCACGGCAAGTGACCTGGGCAGTCTCTGGACAGGCAGGTTGTCACGGCAAGTGACCTGGGCAGTCTCTGGACAGGCAGGTTGTCACGGCAAGTGACCAGGGCAGTCTCTGGACAGGCAGGTTGTCACGGCAAGTGACCAGGGCAGTCTCTGGGCAGGCAGGTTTGTCACGGCAAGTGACCAGGGCAGTCTCTGGGCAGGCAGGTTGTCACGGCAAGTGACCAGGGCAGTCTCTGAACAGGCAGGTTGTCACGGCAAGTGACCAGGGCAGTCTCTGGACAGGCAGGTTGTCACGGCAAGTGACCAGGGCAGTCTCTGGACAGGCAGGTTGTCACGGCAAGTGACCAGGGCAGTCTCTGGGCAGGCAGCTTTGTCACGGCAAGTGACCAGGGTAGTCTCTGGGCAGGCAGGTTGTCACGGCAAGTGACCAGGGCAGTTTCTGGACAGGCAGGTTTGTCACGGTAAGTGACCAAGGCAGTCTCTAGACAAACAGGCATATACGACCTGAGCTGGTGGAGCCTCCTGGTAGGCTGCAGTCGGATGGCAGATGATCGCTCCCAGGTGAGCAGGCAAGAGTCTCTGGAATAGCCGGGGATCTCTGCTGATGATGTCCGAACCTCTAGATAGAGCTGCAGTCGGATGGCAGATGATCGCTCCCAGGTGAGCAGGCAAGAGTCTCTGCAATAGCCGGGGATCTCCGCAGATGATGTCCGAACCTCTGGATAGAGCTGCAGTCAGATGGCAGATGATCGCTCCCAGGTGAGCAGGCAACAGCCGGGGATCTCTGCTGAAGATGTCCGAACCTCTGGATAGAGCTGCAGTCAGATGGCCGACAGGCAAACAGACAGGTAACAGGCAGGCAACTGGAAACAGGAGCTGATGACTGAAGCAGAGTTAGACTGCACAGAAACAACATTGCTCGGGCACCTCCATTAAGGAGGAAGCCCTTAATATAGGGTGGAGTCCACCAGCATTGGCTGGAGACTGATTTGGAAAATGCGTGCGGCTCCTTTAAGAGCGGGGGAGGGTGCGGGCGCGCGCCCTAAGGCCAGCAGCAGGGAAGGAGCGCGCGGGACCAGCAGGGCGGAAGGAGGACTCCGAGGATGCCAGAGGCGCAGAGGAGGCTGGGAGCACTGAGGACGCTGAGCGCAGGTGAGGAGAGCGACGTCCCTGTCTGGCAGCAGGCAGGGACGCGGGCGCTACAGTACCCCCCCTCTAGGCCCCCCCCTCTTTAGGCCAGAAAAAATTTTAGCTAGGATGAGAGGGGCATGGATGTTCTCCCGAGGTTCCCAGGTTCTCTCCTCAGGAC
The DNA here is from genome assembly GCA_033576555.1 of Oophaga sylvatica. Lineage (NCBI taxonomy): Eukaryota > Metazoa > Chordata > Amphibia > Anura > Dendrobatidae > Oophaga > Oophaga sylvatica. The sequence continues at coordinate 713,373,664 of JARQOD010000001.1, forward strand.
CAAACCCCTTCCAATCCACCAAAAAATAAGTCTTTTTTCCTACCCTTTTTGTGGCCAGAATGTTCTCTACCTCAAATTCATCATCAGCAGACACTGGAGCAGGAGGTGTACCTGTAGACTTAAAAAAAGAGTTAAGAACCACAGGTTTGAGGAGAGATACATGAAAAGAATTAGGAATTCGCAAATTGGCCGGGAGTTTCAATTTATAGGACACCGGGTTGATCTGACTGATGATCTCAAAAGGACCGATGAACCGAGGACCTAACTTGTAGGACGGAATTTTGAGTCGAACATATTTGGACGAAAGCCAGACTTTGTCCCCAGGACGGAATTGAGGAGGATCCAGACGTTTTTTGTCAGCATGTCTTTTCATGCGCTCGGATGACTGAATGAGTGCGGACCGGGTACTCTCCCAGATGGAGGAGAATTCTCTAACCAGAGATTCCGCAGCTGGATTGTCCACAGAGATGGAAACAGGGACAGGGATCCGAGGGTGCTGACCGAAGACTACAAAAAACGGAGACTTGGTGGAAGATTCGCTCTCATGATTATTGTAGGAGAATTCGGCCCAAGGCAGGAGCTCCACCCAGTCAGAATGGTGGGCATTAACGAAGTGTCGAAGATAACTGGTCAAATTCTGATTTATTCGTTCAACTTGTCCATTGGACTGTGGGTGGTAAGCGGAGGAAAAATCCAGGGTGACGTCTAGCAACTTACAAGTGGCTCTCCAGAAACTTGAGGTGAACTGAACCCCACGATCCGACACAATGTGACGAGGCAGACCATGAAGACGGAAGATGTGGCGGATAAAGTCTTTAGCCAACTCGGGTGCAGACGGAAGACCTGGCAGAGGAATGAAGTGAGCCATCTTGGAAAAGCGGTCAGTGACCACCCAAATGACTGTACAACCAGCAGAGACGGGAAGATCAGTAATGAAGTCCATGGCTATATGCTGCCAGGGGGCAGCGGGTACAGGAAGCGGAAGAAGACGGCCGGTAGGCAGGTGTCTCGGAACTTTGTTGCGGGCACAGGACACACAGGCAGAAACAAAGTCTATTACGTCTTTGTGCAGGGTAGGCCACCAATAATGCCGGGTAATGAGTTGGAGGGTCTTTTTTTGACCAGCGTGGCCAGCGAGTTTAGATGAATGACCCCAATGTAGGATTCTCTTCCGATCAGTTTCTGATACGAACGTCTTACCAGGAGGGAGACGATTTAAACTCACGGGAGCCACCTGCATCACTCTGGCGGGATCGATGATATGCTTAGGTTCCTCCTCGAGATCCGACACCAGGAAAGACCGAGACAAGGCATCCGCCTTGATGTTTTTGTCAGCTGGGCGAAAATGCAAAAGAAAATCGAAGCGGGCAAAAAACAAGGACCACCGGGCTTGGCGAGGGTTAAGTCTCTGGGCATGCTGGAGGTATGCCAGATTCTTGTGGTCCGTGTAAATGATTACCGGATGAAGAGCCTTTCGAGTAGGTAACGCCACTCCTCCAATGCCAACTTGATGGCCAATAACTCTCGGTCTCCTATGGAGTAGTTGCGCTCGGAGGAGGAGAAGAGTTTGGAGAAGAAACCGCAGGATACCATCCTCCCGGATGAAGCTTTTTGGGTAAGTACCGCTCCGGCTCCAGCAGAGGAAGCGTCCACCTCCAGGAAGAACTGCTTGTTGCCATCCGGGCGATGCAGCACTGGAGCGGAAGAGAAGGCCTGTTTTAGAGAAAGGAAGGCCTCCTCTGCTTCGGGCGTCCACTGTTTGGGGTTAGCATCCTTGCGGGTGAGCGCGGAGATTGGAGCAGTCCTGGAAGAGAAGTGCGGTATGAAGAGACGGTAATAGTTGGCAAATCCCAGGAACCGCTGAATGGCCTTCAACCCCTCCGGTCGGGGCCACTTCTCAATGGCAGACAATTTCTCCGGATCCATTCGTAGGCCTGTCTGAGAAATGATGTAGCCCAGAAACGGAAGCGATGTCTGCTCAAAGAGGCACTTCTCATATTTGGCGAAGAGGTGATTCTGCCTGAGCCTGAGCAGAACCTGACGAACATCCCTCCGGTGAGACTGAAGATCCGGAGAGAAGACCAAGATGTCGTCAAGGTACACCACAACGCAGGAGTAGAGGAGGTCCCGGAAGATGTCATTGCCAACTCCTGAAAGACTGCTGGAGCATTACAGAGACCAAAGGGCATCACCAAGTACTCGTAGTGGCCGTCCCGGGTGTTGAATGCCGTCTTCCATTCATCTCCTCGACGGATACGAACCAGGTTGTATGCTCCACGAAGATCTAGTTTGGTGAAGACTCTAGCCCCTCTAAGACGATCAAACAATTCTGGAATGAGCGGAAGAGGGTACTTATTCTTCACCGTGATCAAATTTAGGCCTCTGTAGTCAATACAGGGACGGAGAGATCCGTCCTTCTTTTTTACGAAGAAGAAACCTGCTCCCGCTGGGGAGGTAGATTTCCGGATGAATCCTTTTGCTAAGTTCTCCTCGATATATTCGGACATCGACCTGGTCTCAGCAGCGGACAATGGGTAAATACGCCCACGGGGAGGCGTGGTACCGGGTAGCAGGTCGATCGGGCAATCATATGGTCTATGCGGGGGTAATGTCTCTGCTTCCTTTTTATTGAAGACATCAGCAAATGACCAATATGGAATCGGGAGTCCTGGTAGATTAGCAGGTGTAGGAGAAGAACGGACGGGATGGACAGGCACCAGACACGTTTTATGACAGTCCTGTCCCCAGCGAAGAATCTCTCCATTCTGCCAGTCGAGCACGGGTGCATGTTTTTGGAGCCAAGGCAGACCTAGTAAGAAAGCATGAGAGAGTCCAGGTAAAACATGAAACGAGATGCTCTCAGAATGCAACATTCCCACCTGCAGGGTTATGGCTTCGGTGATAAGTCGGATGGGACGAGGTAGGAGACCCCCATCCACAGCAGCAACAGATACTGGTTCAACAAGAGGTTTGGTGGGAATGCGATACTTCTCTACTAGAGCCTGTGACACGAGATTCCCAGCTGCTCCAGAATCAAGTTGGGCCATCTCGAAGTAACGGTTCTTACCGAGAAGAATTGAGACCGAGAGCAGCAGAGATGAAGAGGATTTATTTTTGTCTAGATTGACCTCTCCGAGCGAACCTAGACACAGGCGTTTCCCGACTTCTCCGGACAGGTTCGGATCCAGTGCTCCTTACTGCCGCAGTAGAAGCAACTTTTCTCGGCACGGCGTGAGTCCTGACGGGCTTTGACCATCTTGGTCTGGTCGACCTGCATAGGCTCAGCAGTGTGCACCTGGGGAGAAACGGAAGGGGTTAAATGAGGAAGCTTTTTTTCACGGGTGACCTCTTTGGCTCGTTCCTGGAACCGTAGATCAATTCGATTGGCAAGATTTATTAAATCATCAAGCGAGGTTGGAATGTCCCGACCGGCAAGTTCGTCTTTAATACGGCCGAACAGACCCTCCCAGAAGACCGAAATTAGAGCTTCATTGTCCCAAGCCAGTTCTGAGGCTAGAGTACGGAACCGTATGGCATATTGACCAACGGTGAGACTTCCCTGACGGAGACGCAACAGAGATGATGCAGAGGAGGTCTTCCGTCCAGGTTCGTCGAATACCCTTCGGAAGGCCGAGAGAAAAGCAGGCAGGTCTGACACCAGAGGATCTTCTCTCTCCCAGAGAGGATTAAGCCAGGCCAGAGCCTCTCCGGTGAGATGGGACATGATGAAGGCAATTTTGGCCCGGTCAGAATTAAACTGGTGTGCCAGGAGTTCGAAATGCAGGGTGCACTGGTTAATGAAACCCCGAGCCACAACAGGGTCGCCTCCATACCTAGGAGGAGCTGAAAGTCGGGGACCGGGAATGGAAACCACGGAATAGGGAGTCAGCGGGACTGCCGGATTATGAGTCATGGCTCCAGCGGTGGTTGCTGGTGATGGATTCAGAGTGTCCAAGCGGGAATTGACGTTCCGCAGGTGACCCAGGATAGCCTCCTGTTGAGACCTCTGGCGAGACAGCTCATGACACAGTTCCGGAAGTGAAGGGGTTTGGGTGCCACCGGGTTCCATGGCCCGAGCAAACTGTAACGGGTCTGGTAGGTGGAACCACTGACGGAAACGGGTCTGGTTGGTGGAACCACTAAGCTTTATTATACAAGACAATTTACTTGCAAGAGAGCGGGTGGCATCCGGGAATAGAACAGGGAATCACAGCAATTAGCCAGGCAGTCTCTGGACAGGCAGGTTGTCACAGCAAGTGACCAAGGAAGTCTCTGGACAGACAGGTTGTCACGGCAAGTGACCTGGGCAGTCTCTGGACAGGCAGGTTGTCACGGCAAGTGACCTGGGCAGTCTCTGGACAGGCAGGTTGTCACGGCAAGTGACCAGGGCAGTCTCTGGACAGGCAGGTTGTCACGGCAAGTGACCAGGGCAGTCTCTGGGCAGGCAGGTTTGTCACGGCAAGTGACCAGGGCAGTCTCTGGGCAGGCAGGTTGTCACGGCAAGTGACCAGGGCAGTCTCTGAACAGGCAGGTTGTCACGGCAAGTGACCAGGGCAGTCTCTGGACAGGCAGGTTGTCACGGCAAGTGACCAGGGCAGTCTCTGGGCAGGCAGGTTTGTCACGGCAAGTGACCAGGGTAGTCTCTGGGCAGGCAGGTTGTCACGGCAAGTGACCAGGGCAGTTTCTGGACAGGCAGGTTTGTCACGGTAAGTGACCAAGGCAGTCTCTAGACAAACAGGCATATACGACCTGAACTGGTGGAGCCTCCTGGTAGGCTGCAGTCGGATGGCAGATGATCGCTCCCAGGTGAGCAGGCAAGAGTCTCTGGAATAGCCGGGGATCTCTGCTGATGATGTCCGAACCTCTAGATAGAGCTGCAGTCGGATGGCAGATGATCGCTCCCAGGTGAGCAGGCAAGAGTCTCTGCAATAGCCGGGGATCTCCGCAGATGATGTCCGAACCTCTGGATAGAGCTGCAGTCGGATGGCAGATGATCGCTCCCAGGTGAGCAGGCAACAGCCGGGGATCTCTGCTGAAGATGTCCGAACCTCTGGATAGAGCTGCAGTCAGATGGCCGACAGGCAAACAGACAGGTAACAGGCAGGCAACTGGAAACAGGAGCTGATGACTGAAGCAGAGTTAGACTGCACAGAAACAACATTGCTCGGGCACCTCCATTAAGGAGGAAGCCCTTAATATAGGGTGGAGTCCACCAGCAGTGGCTGGAGACTGATTTGGAAAATGCGCGCGGCTCCTTTAAGAGCGGGGGAGGGTGCGGGCGCGCGCCCTAAGGCCAGCAGCAGGGAAGGAGCGCGCGGGACCAGCAGGGCGGAAGGAGGACGCCGAGGATGCCAGAGGCGCAGAGGAGGCTGGGAGCACTGAGGACGCTGAGCGCAGGTGAGGAGAGCGACGTCCCTGTCTGGCAGCAGGCAGGGACGCGGGCGCTACAGTTGGTTAAGCACATACATATTAGTGCAGTCACAGTCCATTCCCTGTGTGTACTGATAGAATATTACTAATGGAATTAAGCAACAAATACTTTACCTGAAAGCTTTTTACAGATAAATTAGTATCAAAGGTCTATAAAAAAACCAGGCAAGTGGAAAAACACAATATAGAAAATCCCTAGAGTAGCATTATGCTGTAAGATATCTGATCATTACCTGACCGCCATAAAACTGTCCTTATCCAATCACCATTGATGCTATTATTATTATTATTATGATAGCTCTCATTAAATAATGGAATAAAACCTCAACATGGGAAATAGAAAACTAAAATGGAGCTCTATCTGCACTACGCACATGTAATATATATTTTTACCTTTCCTGCCTATTTTTTGTTTTTTAATTTGCTCATAGGTGTTGAAAATAGGTGTAGCGGAATAAAATAGCTGTAAGTGTTATATGCTTTACTTTAATCAATGATTTAATGGATGAATGGGGCACTAGGATGCGTGCTCTCTATATTATTATGGCGTGTTGCTTCTTTGCTGCCCTAGGCTGGTAGGACATTGTGGCAGACCACAGATCTAAACCCAGTGTTAGTACTGAAGTCCTTTTCCTTTATGAGTAGGAAAAGCCATTGTTTGCATTTCTGTTATCTTTTATGGTCCTCCTGGTAGCTTATTCTGCATATCATGAGTTATATGTTTGATGTTTGCTGTCATTTCCTGCCAAATCAGAGTATTAGTTAAGTCGCTTGCTTAATAATGGTCCAGTGACTCACTTTTTATAAGTGCAATTACTTGTGAGAAAAATTAAATTAACCTTTGTCATACATTAGTTTATGAGATGCTCAAAAAACATGATGTAACATTTATCAGAGCAGTCTCCTAGGGTTAGGGTCTATTCTCCATCTTCTCCATTCTGTCAGTCCATGGAAATCAGACTGCACTCAGGTGTCATCCAAATGCAGTCTGATTTTTTCCACGTGCTCATTGACTTACATGGCCGAATGTAATCCGAATATCAGATCAAAGTTGGGCATGCTGTAATTCTTTTCCTCGGACAGTCTCTGTATCAGTTATAAAGTGTAAACAGTTGGTTTACTGGATCCATTTCAAATGGATGATTAATGAACATGTAAAATACAATAAACAAATAAAAATAGCTAGTTACTGGCTGAAATGTGAGGTCCTAAAGGTGGTTCAGTGGAGCATGCATGTAATCTGAATGTGGAAAGGGGGAAAGCTAGTGGCAGATGCCTCTGATGGGGACTTATATCCTTTGGGAACAACAGCATCAGGCGCTGGGAGGCCCTTATATACATTAAATGATCAGCTAATCCCACTGAAATCATTTCATTCTGCTGACATTAATCTAATGTGTATGCTGGCCTTAGGGCTCATACCCATTTGTGGAAAAAAAAACGGTCCGTTTTCTGGATGGAAAAAACGGTCCGAATATATACAATTGTCATGCGATTGTCATGCGATTTGTATGCGATTTTTAATTGCTCCATCCGTTTTCCATCAGTTTTCCATCTGTATGCAATGTGATTTTAACATGACGTTTTACATAGAGCAGTTATCTCTATGTAAAAAGTCATGTAAAAATCACATTGTAAAAAAAAAAAATGTACACAAAAAGCAAATAATTATATATATATATATATATATATATATATATATATATAATATATATAGTTCATACACTTCTACATATTATAATAGCCGCTAATTCATCCCGGCTATACTGTAAAATCACACTGACAGTTTTAATAAAGAATAGAAACAATACATATACACACAAAGAATACATATATATATATAATATTATATATATATATATATATATATATATATATATACATGTCATTGTGACATATATATATATAAATATATTTATAGTTCATACACTTCTACATACTGTAATAGCCGTTAATTCAATTGCCGGCTTTTGTGAAATCACCGAACCCGACATGAAATGACACATGGTTTACATACAGTTAACCATGTCATTTCATTTATTTTCATATATGGTTTTAACTTACAATTACATGAGTGTATGTGTGCAAAATTGCAGACATGTAGGGGTTAATTAAAGGTGTAAATTCGTTGAAAAAAAATGCGTGGACTCCCGCTGTATTTTCTCCACCAGACAGACAAAGCAAGTGAGTGGGGGCAAATAATAATAGCCCAGGGAGGGTGCATTTATTTTGTGCCCCCCTGGCTACTAACATCTGCCCCCAGACACCCCAGAAAAGGCAAATCTATAATTAGATTCGCCCTTTCTGGCACTTTCCCCGTCTATTCCCATTGCCCTGTAGCGGTGGCGAATGGGTTATTAAGGGGTTAAAACCACCTTGCAATTGAAAGATGACTTTAAGCCAGGTTAATAATTGAGAGTTGTCAATTTGACAACTATCAATTGTTAATCTTATTGTATGAAAGGAAAAAAAAACACACACACATTAATTATTAATCCTTTTAATTAAAGACACAGTTTTGGACCATATTTTATTGCTCAGCTGTAATCCCCTGAATGAATCAGTTCCTCTCCCGGCGACAGGAGAGGAAGTGATGAGTGTGTGAAGCTTAATTGATTGCTTCCCACTTTCACTTCAGGTCAGGTCAGGGTGACCTGACCTGAAGTGAAAGTGGGAATAAATCAATTAAGCTTCACACATTAATCACTTCCTCTCCTTTCGCCGGGAGAGGAACTGATTCATTCAGGGGGTAACAGCTCAGCAGGCAGCATTAGCTGTGCTGGTAGCTGTAACCTGTTAACCCTTTCTGATGGATTACAGTGTGGGACCTGACTGTGCATCGGATAGGTAAGAATAATGTTGCTTTTTTATTTTATTTTTATTACAGGAAATGGTTTTAGCAGGAAAATAAAAGATGGTCAAAAACTGTTTGATTATTTCATTAAAATGATTTTTTATTAAAGTGTGTGTGTTTGATTTTTCTTTCATACAATAGGATTAATAATTGATAGTTGTCTAATTGACAGCTCTTAATTATTAACCTGGCTTAAAGTCACCTTTCAATTGCAAGGTGGCTTTAACCCCTTATTAACCCATTCGCCACCGCTACAGGGCAATGGGAATAGACGGGCAAAGTGCCAGAAAGGACGAATCTAATTATAGATTTGCCTTTTCTGGGGTGTCTGGGGGCAGATGTTAGTAGCCAGGAGGGGCACAAAATAAATGCACCCTCCCTAGGCTATTATCTGCCCCCACTCGTTTGCTTTGTCTGTCTGGTGGAGAAAATACAGCGGGAGCCAACGCATTTTTTTTCAACGAATTTACACCTTTAATTAACACCTACATGTCTGCAATTTTGCACACATACACTCATGTAATTGTAAGTTAAAACCATATATCAAAATACATGAAATGACATGGTTAACTGTTTGTAAACCATGTCTCATTTCATGTCGGGTTCGGTGATTTCACAAAAGCCGGCAATTGAATTAACGGCTATTAAAGTATGTAGAAGTGTATGAACTATAAATATATGTATATATATATATGTCACAATGACATGTATATATATATATATATATATATATTCTATGTGTATGTATCTAGTGTTTTGAGAGCTGTCAGTGTGATTTTACAGTAGCGGGGATGAATTGCCGGCTTTTCAAAGGAGACTGGTGCGTATAAATCGGACATGCGAGTGCTGTGCGATGATTTCTCGCACCCATTCACTTGCATTGGCGATTATCATGCCAAATTCGCATCAAATCGCAGCATGTTGCGATTTTTTTCTCACACCGATTTCGGCTGAGAAAAAAATCGCAAATGAGATGTCACCTATTGAATAACATTGGTCAGATTTGAATCCGATTTTTTATCGGCTTAATATCATCCGTTTTCGTCGCCAGTGAGTATGAGCCCTTAAAGTGGTTTTCCTGGTACTCAGATTGTTAAAGCATGGTAAAGCTTGAGAAAAGTAAATTGAGAAATTAGGAAACTTCTTTATTGACTTGATTTTAAACTTTGCATTGTATCTGAGCTGTCACATGTGATGATGTGACCTCCTGCTCCTTACATCCTGCTACAGTCTGTTCAAAGCACAGAGCAAAGTTTTTCTGTCTCCCATGACATCACCATCCAGAGCTCCCTGCAGAGCTGCTGACTGAGTCATTTAAAGGGAACCTGTCAGCAGGATTGTGCACAGTAACCTGCAGACAGTGTCAGGTCGGCGCCGTTATACTGATTACAATGATACCTTGGTTGATGAAATCCATCTTGTGATTGTTTAATCTTTTATTTTCAGTTTTGAGTTAATGAAATGCTCGTGCCCCGGTGCGGCTTGTGGGGGTCTTCATGTGGTGCTCTGCTTACATATTCATAATGCAGCCTGCTGACAGGTCAGTGATCCCTCAACGACCTGCGGATCGATCTGCTTTGTTATATTATTACATAATGAATTTATAATATGCATAAGCAGAAAGTAGACTCACTGTAACGCTTTGCTTTAATCTTAACCTTGAGAACACTTGTTCCTGACTAATAACGCACCAAACTATGCACCGAGTTCTTAGTTTACGTTTTCTTTAGCTCTTTCTCGTGTCAAGGATTCCTTTTCTACCTTACCGTGAAAATACAATGAATCACTGTACAGAATTTATAGAAAAGCAACAAATCTAACATCTATTGTGTTTTAAAAAAAAACATTAAATGTACTGAATGTACTGTTACAATCATACTGTTAAATAGTCTCCATACTCCATACAAGTCACACCTGATTTGCATATGTTTAACACAATACACTCCGAAAAATAGCAAAGTTATCATAGATAATTCCACTAAGACAATTGACTTGGATTTCCCTATATATATATATATATATATACTGTATATATATATATATTATTTATATATATAAGACAATTATTTATTTACTTATATAGCACTATCATATTCCACAGCGCTTTACAGACATCATCATCACTGTCCCCATTGGGGCTCACATCCAGAATTCCCTTTTAGTCCCTATTAGTAATGTTACATTTGTGGCTACTTGACTTCCATCAGTTCTTTGGCAATCTAATCCCGAATCTACCCCCATCATCTCTTATTGAAAACATAATGGCTATAAGCAGCCCTAGAGGTGCCCTGCGACCACTATCCCACCCTAGTGAAATAACATGTCCTCAGCTGAACCAGATAGGCATGTTTATGGAGCAGATGGGGACCAAATCTGCTGCCTACATTTTTTGACAACTTATGTATATGGACAGCCATACGCTCCAAGTCTACTGGATTTGTGCTGACAACTTTACAACTTTAACCCCTTCACCCCCAAGGGTGGTTTGCACGTTAATGACCGGGACAATTTTTACAATTCTGACCACTGTCTCTTTATGAGGTTATAACTCCGGAACGCTTCAACGGATCTTCGCGATTCTGAGATTGTTTTCTCGTGACATATTGTACTTCATGTTAGTGGTAAAATTTCTTCCATATAACTTGCGTTTATTTTTGAAAAAAACGCAAATATGGCGAAAATTTTGAAAATTTAGCAATTTTCAAACTTTGAATTTTTATTCCCTTAAAACAGAGAAATATGTCACACAAAATAGTTAAGAAATAACATTTCCCACATGTCTACTTTACATCAGCACAATTTTGGAATCAAAATTTTTTTTTTGTTAGGAAGTTATAAGGGTTAAAAGTTGACCAGCGATTTCTCATTTTTACAACAAAATTTACAAAGCCATTTTTTTTAGGGACCACCTCTCATTTGAAGTCACTTTGAGGGGTCTACATGACAGAAAATACCCAAAAGTGACACCATTCTAAAAACTGCACCCCTCAAGGTACTCAAAACCACATTCAAGAAGTTTATTAACCCTTCAGGTGCTTCACAGGAACTAAAGCAACGTGGAAGGAAAAAATGAATATTTAACTTTTTAGCCACAAAAATGATCTTTTACAAACTTTTTTTTTATTTTCACAAGGGTAAAAGGAGAAAATGGACAGATAAGGTTGTTATGCAATTTCTCCTGAGTACGCCAATACCCCATATGTGGGGGAAAACCACTGTTTGGGCACACGGCAGAGCTCGTAAGGGAAGGAGCGCCGTTTGACTTTTTCAAACTAAAATTGGCTGGAGTTGAGATTGGACGCCATGTCGCGCTTGGAGAACCTCTGATGCGCCTAAACAGTGGAAACCCCCCACAAGTGACACCATTTTGGAAACTAGACCCCCTAAGGTACTTATCTAGATCTGTTGTGAGCACTTTGAACCCCCAAGTGTTTCACAAAAGTTTATAATGCCTGGGTGTGAAAAAAAAAAAAAAAAAATTTCCACAAAAATGATTTTTTAGTCCTAAATTTTTGAATTTTCCCAAGGAAATTGGACCCCAAAAGTTGTTGTCCAATTTGTCCTGAGTACGCTGATACCCCATATGTGGGGGTGGAAAACTGTTTGGGCGCACGGCAGGGCTTGGAAAGGAAGTAGTAACGTTTTGGAATGCAGACGTTGATGGGGGTCATGTTCCGTTTGCAGTGCCCCAGATGAGCCTAAACAGTGGAAATCCCCCACAAGTGACCCCATTTTGGAAACTAGACCCCCTAAGGAACTTATCTAGATCTTTGGTGAGCACTTTGAACCCCCAAGTGCTTCACACAAGTTTATAATGCCCGGGCATGAAAATAAAAAATCCTATTTTTTTCCCACAAAAATTATCTTTTAGTCACTAATTTTTTATTTTACCAAGGGTATCAGGAGAAATTGGACCACATAAGTTGTTGTCCAATTTGTCCTGAGTACGCTGATGCCCCATATGTGGGGGGGAACCACTGTTTGGGCGCACGGCAGAGCTCGGAAGGGAAGGAGCACCATTTGACTTTTTCCAACCAAAATTGGCTGGAATTGAGATTGGATGCCATGTTGCATTTGGAGAGCCCCTGATGTGCCTAAACAGTGGAAACCCCCACAAATGACCCCATTTGGGAAACTAGACCCCCTAAGGAACTTATCTAGATCTTTGGTGAGCAATTTGAACCCTCAAGTGCTTCACACAAGTTTATAACGTAGAGCCGTAAAATTTAAAAATCATATTTTTTTCCACAAAAATGATCTTTTCACCCGAATTTTTATTTTTCCAAGGGTAACAAGACTCCAAAAGTTATTGTGCAATTTGTCCTGAGTACACTGATACCCCATATGTGGGGGTATACCACTGTTTGGGTGCATGGCAGAGTTTGGAAGGGAAGGAGCGCCGTCTCACTTTTTCAACGCAGAATTGGCTGGACGCCATGTCGTGTTTGGAGAGCTCCTGATCTGCCTAAACAGTGGAAACCCCCCACAAATGACACCATTTTGGAAACTAGACCCCTCAAGGAACTTATCTAGATGTGTGGTGAGAACTTTGAACCCCCAGGTGTTTCACTAAAGTTTATAACGTACAGCCTTAAAATAAAAAATCCTTTTTTTTTTTTACAAAAATGATTTTTTCGCCCCCAATATTTTATTTTCACAAGGGTAACAGAAGAAATTGGAACCCAAAAGTTGTTGTCCAATTTGTCCTGAGTACGCTGATACCCAATATGTAGGAGAAAACTACTGTATGGGTGCACGTCAGGGCTCGGAAGGGAAGTAGTGACGTTTTGGATTGCAGACTTTGATGGAATGGTCTGGGGGGTCATGTCGCATTTGGATGCCCCTATGCGCTAAACAGTGGAACCCACAAGTGACCCCATTTTGGAAAATGACCCAAGACTTATCTAATGTGTGTGAGCACTTGAACCGAAGTGCTTCACAGAAGTTTATAACGCACAGCCGTAAAAATAAAATCCTTTTTTTTACAAAAATGATTTTCGCCCCAAATTTTATTTTCACAAGGGGAACAGGAGAAATTGGACCCCAAAGTGTTGTCAATTGTCCTGATACGCTGATACCAATTTGGGAGAAAACTACTGTATGGCATGTCAGGCTCGGAAAGGAAGTAGTGAGTTTTGGATTGCAGACTTGATGGAATGGTCTGGGGGCGTCAGTCGCATTTGGGAGCCCTGATCCCTAACAGTGGAACCCCCAAGTGACCATTTGGAAAAGACCCCTAGGAACTACCTGATGTGTGTGAGCACTTGAACCCGAAGTGCTTCACAGAAGTTTATAACGCACAGCCGTAAAAATAAAAAATCTTTTTTTTTTACAAAAATGATTTTTCGCCCCCAATATTTTATTTTCACAAGGGTAACAGGAGAAATTGGACCCCAAAAGTTGTTGTCCAATTTGTCCTGAGTACGCTGATACCCAATATGTGGGAGAAAACTACTGTATGGGCGCATGTCAGGGCTCGGAAAGGGAAGTAGTGACGTTTTGGATTGCAGACTTTGATGGAATGGTCTGGGGGCGTCATGTCGCATTTGGAGAGCCCCTGATGCGCCTAAACAGTGGAAATCCCCAACAAGTGACCCCATTTTGGAAAATAGACCCCACAAGGAACTTATTTAGATGTGTGGTGAGCGCTATGAAGCCCCAAGTGCTTCACAGAAGTTTATAATGTACAGCCGTAAAAACAAAAAAATCTTATTTTTTTTACAAAAATAATATTTTCGCCCCCAGTTTTTTATTTTCCCAAGGGTAACAGAAGAAATAGGACAAATTTCACAATAACTCTTGGGGTCCAGAGTACGCTGATACCCCATATGTGGGGATAAACTACTGTTTGGACGCATGGCAGAGCTCAGAAGTGAAGGAACACCGTTTGACTTTTTCAAAGCAGAATTGGCTGGAATGGAGATCAGACGCCATGTCACATTTGGAGAGCCCCTGATGTGCCTAAACAGCGGAAACCCCCCAATTCTAACTCCAACCCTAACCCCAACACACCCCTAACCCTAGTCCCAACCCTAATCCCAAACCTAACCCTAATCCAAACTCTAACCCTAATCCTAACTTTAGCGCCAACCCTAACCCTAACTTTAGCCGAAACCCTAACCCTAACCCTAATGGGAAAATGGAAATAAATACATTTTTTTTATTTTATTTTTTTTCCCTAACTAAGGGGGTGATAAAGGGGGTTTGATTTACTATTTATAGCGGTTTTTATGATTGGCAGCTGTCACGCTAAAAGACGCTTTTTATTGCAAAAAGTAGTTTTTTGCATCGCCACATTTTGAGAGCTATAATTTTTGCATATTTTGGCCCACAGAGTCATGTGAGGTCTTAATTTTTGCGGGACGAGGTGACGCTTTTATTGGTACCATTTTTGAGCACGTGACATTTTTTGATCGCTTTTTATTTCGATTTTTGGGAGGTTAGAATGAACAAAAATCAGCAATTCATGAATTTCTTTTGGGTGAGGCGTTTTTATTGTTCCGCGTGTGGTAAAATTGATAAAGCAGTTTTATTCTTCGGGTCAGTACGATTATGGCGATACCTCATTTATATCATTTTTTTATGTTTTCGCGCTTTTATAGAATAAAAACAATTTTATATAAAAAATAATTATTTTTGCATCGCTTTATTCTGCGAGCTATAACTTTTTTATTTTTTCGCTCATGATGCTGTGTGACGGCTCGTTTTTTGCGGGACAAGATGACGTTTTCAGCGGTACCATGTTTATTTATATCCGTCTTTTTGATCGCGTGTTATTCCACTTTTTGTTCAGCGGTATGATGATAAAGCACTGATTTTTTGCTTCGTTTTTATTTTTTATTTTTTAAGGGGTTCACAAAAGGGGTTAACTAGTGGGACATTTTATAGGGGGGGTCGTTACGGACGCGGCGATACCAAATATGTGTACTTTTATTGTTTTATTTTTTTTATTTACAATAAGTAATGAATTTATTGGGGAATATTTTTTTTTTTTTTTGGATTTTTTTTTACACATGTTTATTTTTACTTTTTTTACTTTTTTACTTTGTCCCAGGGTGGGACATCACTGTATTTCATCAGATCGCTGGTGTGACAGTGTGCACAGCACTCTGTCACACCAGCGATCGCTCAGGCAGTGCAGCAGGCTTCTCAGTGCCTGCTCTCGGCAGGCACTGAGGAAGCCGCCTCCCTCCAGGACCCCAGCGCCATCTTGGATCCGGGTCCTGGGAGGGAGGAAGCCCTCAGAGCAGCGCGATCACATCGCGCTGGTCTGAGGGTCTCAGGGGGGCGCGCAGGGAGCCCCCACACTGCGCGATCCTCCCCTGTGCCCCCAGTACACCGCGATCATGTTTGATCGCGGTGTGCAAGGGGTTAATGTGCCGGGAGCGGTCCGTGACCGCTCCTGACACACAGTCACGGGTGTCAGCTGTGATAATCAGCTGACACCCGGCGGCGATTAGCTGCGCTCCCTCGGGGAGCGCAGCTAATCGCCTATGACGTACTATCCCGTCCATGGTCAGAATGGCACGGGTTTTATGGACGGGATAGTACGTCTAATGTCAGAGAGGGGTTAAAGAGGATGTCCGGCTGTAGGCTGCAAGTCCGCAGTCCCTCTCTGTGGCCGCAGTCTTGTGAATCCTCATTGCACACTTCATGGATTTAACAGAGCCAGTGTGGGCGGTCATGTGACTATGTGACAAGTGTGGCTAGACTTTCATAGAATGTTAGAGTTGGAAGGGACCTCCAGGGTCATAGTGTCCAACTCTCCTGCTCAATGCTGGATTCACTAAACCATCTCATCTTTGTCTGGCCTTGCTCAATACATTTGCATTAAGCAAGGCCACGCCCATCTAGTCTGCACATGACCGTATATATGCAAATCATATACTTGCGGTCACGATCTCACCACAGTGCGCGTGATGTGAGAATTCACAAGTCTGCAGTCACAAAGTATATAGAAAAAAGAGATGTAGGGCCACATACCCGGTTTTATCTTCACAACCTCTAATTCAGATCGCTTCAGGGTAGTGCAATATCAAAGGTATATATATAAAATGCTTGCGAGTAAAAATGACAACACTCACCCTATCCTTTAGAAGTTAAATTAGTCCTTTATTGCTTTTCTTTCATCTTGAACAAACATAAGGTGCGGGTGTTTAATACCCAGAGACAAAAGACATGATGGACAATGACCGTTTCGCGCCTCACTTGCGCTTCTACAGGTACATGCCACAAGTGAGGTGCGAAACGGTCATTGTCTGTCATGCCTTTTGTCTCTGGGTATTAAACTCCCGCACCTTACGTTTGTCCAAGATGAAAGAAAAGCAATAAAGGACTAATTTACCTTCTAAATGAATTGGGTGAGTCATTTCTTTTTTACTCACAAGCAAGTCACATAACGTAACTAGAGAAATGTAGCCTAAGGCTGGAAAACCCCTCTAACCCATTTCCAACAGCGAGCGTAATAGTACGCCGATGTCGGACTTCACCTGTTTGGTGCGGGCTCCGCCGGCGCTGAACCCACACCTTACCAGGCACATGACAGCTGATATATACAGCTGACATGTGCCCGTTAACTAGTTAAATGCCGCTGTCAATCTCTGGCAGCAGCATTTAACTGGCGCTTACCGGAAGCGTGTCATTAAACCCGCCCATCGGTGACCCAGTCACATGATTGATCGTGGGTCATCGATGGGTCAGCATGACAACTAGAGGTCTCCAGCAGACCTCTATGGTTGTCATAGCCAGATTGCAATGAGCGCCGCCTATTGGTCGGCGCTTATAGCAAGTGAGCATTTCTGCTACATGCAGGTGATCTGATCATCGCCTGTGTGTAGCAGAGCCGATCAGACAACAGCAGCTTCTAGTCTCCCATGGAGACTTTTGAAGTGTGCAAAAAGTAAATAGAAAATGTTTTTAAAATATAAAAAAAAATAAAAGTTCAAATCACCCCCCTTTCGCCCCATTCAAAATAAAACAATAAAAAAAATAATCAAATATACACATATTTGGTATCGCCGGGTTAAGAATCAACCGATCTATCAATATAAAAAAGAATTAACCTGATCGTTAAACGCCATAATGAGAAAAAAAAGTCAAAACGCCAGAAATACGTTTTTTTGGTCTCCGCAACATTGCATTAAAATGCAATAACGGGCGATCAAAAGTGTAAGTGTAAACAGGCTGTCAGTCACAGGCTTAAAGATCATCGTTCTTGGTAGCATATTGTCCTGTGTATAGATAATGATATGCTGTTGAGAACATTGGCAGTATGTGTGTACTGAATGATCTTCCACAGCTCTTCAGTGCTCCTGTCTGGAGTTTGGTGCCTATATAAACAGGACATGTGCTGCGGAGAACAATGGCAGCCTATACAAACCGAACGATCTGTTACTGATCTTTCAGTGTGCATAGAAAATGCAGTCTGCTTGTGTAAACAGGTTATTAAAGGGAATCTGTCAGCAGGGTTGTGCATAGTAACCTACACACAGTGACAGGTCGGTGCCGTTATACTGAATAAAATGATACCTTGGTTGATGAAATCCGTCTTGTGCTTCTTTTTTAATCCTTATTTTTAGTTTTGTGTTAATAATATGCTCGTGTCCTAAGGCGGGGTTCAGGTATGTGGTGCTCTGATTATATATTCATAATGCAGACTGCTGACAGGTCACTGCTCTCTCAGTGACCTGCCCCTAGTTTGCATAATGAATATACTAATGTGTGTATTTGAAAAAAACATGTCACCTGCGCACTATCACTTGTCAGTTAGTGCCTATTATGTTGCGCTGTTGAAAAGAAACAAAAATCACCATCAAAATGGTGCCGTGGGCTGCACCTGCGCATTAGCATCTATCGCGTTCCGATAGATACTACTGTGCATGCGCTGCCTCCGGTGCCATTTTGTTGTAGTGTAAATGTTTTTGGCTGCAGAGACAAGGGGCAGGTGGAGACACTTGCATACGCCATCGCCTAGTTGCTGCAGACGAAATGAAATTACACTACATCAAAATGGCGCCGTGGGCTGCGCCTGCGCATTAGCTTCTGTCGCGTACCGATAGATGCTACTGCGCATGCGCCGCCTCCAGCGCCATTTTGTTGTAGTGTAAATTTTTTTGGCTGCAGCAACATGGGGCGGGTGGAGACGCTTTGCGCAGTAGCATCTATGGGTACGCGATAAATGCTAATGGCAGGAGCAGCCCACGGCACCATTTTGATGTAGTATAATTTCATTCTGTCTGCAGCAACTTGGAGCCGGCGGAGGAGCTTGCGCAGCAGCATTTATCGGAACGCGATAGATGCTAATGCGCAGGCGCAGCCAACGGAGCCATTATGATGGTAATTTTTGTTTCTTCAACTGAGCAAGATAATAGGCATTAACTGACAAGTGATAGTGTGCAGGCTCTGCCATTTTGATGAAGTGACATGTTTTTTTCAAATACACTTGTAAAGGGGTGGCAGGTCCCCTCAGTTGCGCCCTCTCCTCCTTCCGTGTCAACCTCGTGCCTCTTATGTGTAGACCGCTTTAATTGTACTGTGTATCCCTGTATTTATCATGTAATGTAATGTCTGTATTGCTCCTATTGTAATCTATTGTATTGTGTATGTTTCCCTTTAATACTGTACATAGTTAGGGACAGAATAGTTAATTTTGGGGGCTGGACTAGCAGCCACGGAAGAAAGGAAGCTGCTGCTTCTTCTGAACTGCCTGATAATCTGGCCAGGGCAGAAGTGATTTATAGACGCACTGCCAGACCCCCCGGACGGGAGAGGGACTGAACAGTAAGGCCAAGGACTGCAATATGGCCCCAAGGACTCCGGAAGGGCCCCTGCTGAAGGGGTTTTAAGCACCCAGATGCCAGCGCATGGAATTCCTCTAATCTTTAGCTGCTGCAGTGGGTGCGGTTGGAGAGCGTGACAAGGAGAGAGCAGGAAAACCAGTGTTGTACTGGTGCCTTTCTACTTTACCACTGTTCATTAAAGAATTATTTTCCCTGTTGGACAACAGTTGCCTTTGCGGACTCTGTATCACCTGGACTGCTGTGACCAGAAGAAAGGGTAACTCGTAGGGAAAAACTAAATCAAACCAGTATTGATTGTACAAGTGGCCGGGGCTACTCGCTGACTGTGTGCTCGCTGGACTCTGCCTGCAAACTATCCCTACTCGGCCACAACCACCCCCCGTGTCCCCTTGTTACACTTGGTGTAGTAGGCAGGATGGACCTGAGCAGCCTTGCATCTCAGGGAGTGATGGATAGAATGTTTAAGACTTGTAACTGGGAAAGACTATCCACCATGAGAGAATTGGAGATGGCAGCTGACCGGGACTATGAGTCTGAAATATGGGATGTGCTGCCTGAACTGGAAGAAATGGAGCTGTCGGCTGACAGCGGCTCTGAGATTTATGACTGTGGATTTGGGACTTGTGTCGTGTTGCCCGCCGTTGCCGAGGAAAAGATAGCAGATGTTGTGGACTTAAAAATGGCGCTGACCGCCGAAAAGATGGCAGCCGTTGGTGCGAAAACTGAACAAATTGCCGCCTTTTGCAGGCACCATGCAGAGACTTTGGCGCCAGGAGAGGAAAGGCAGCACCCCTTTGTGATGGATGCCTGCCCTAAATGGGTGCAGGCGAAGAAGGAGCTGCCACCCTTGCAGCCTGATCAGGAGAAACGGGGAGCAGCAGAGAATGATCCCACCCACGAATGGGTGGCACCTGAAGGAGCTATCCAGAATGTCTGTAAAAGAAACACCATTGTCAGCAGACATGGAGAGATCCAGCATGTCGTTCCACAGCGGCATCGGCTGCCAGGATTGGAAGTGAGCCGCCCTCCCAGAGCAGTGGGGTACTCGAATCCGAGCCTATTAACTTCTATGGGGAATGTCACAGCAACACAGCTCGGTCCGTGGCCCTGGGCGCTCACCCTTAGTGTGGGATATTTACAGGGGAGTTGAATGTAGGTATGGGGATTCGTGACGCCACCTGTAGTACCTGGTCAGGGTGACCAGCGCTGCTATGCAGATCCACTGAAGGGTTGGTGTTGTGCAGCTAGATGTTAGGCCTCCCACAGGTGAGGTTAAGTCCTTCAGGGCAGATAGTTATATGGGGAAGCAGGACAGAAGGGAACCCGGCAGTTAGGGGTCAGAAATAGGACACACACAGAAGTCACTTTGGTACCTTTACTGAAGATGTTGCAGGCACTCCCTGGAGCACTGTAGGGTGAAGGGTGCACATCCAGATTCTTCCACTGAGTAGGTGTGTGGCCTCCTGTTCCTTGCCCTCTGTAATGAAGTCCTGGCCTGCATGTAGCTGGGTCTAACTTAGTCTCCGTCCTGCACCTGGCTGACCTTGTGGTTGGACCTTCCCTTGAAGTACACAGTCCCTGCTTGCAGGTACCTACTTGCCGGACTCTGTCCTCTTGGCCCGGTTACGTATCAGCTCTGTGGTACTCCTGGGACCTGTAGTCCTCCAGGAACTCCGGTGTTCTCCTAATGGGTCGTGGAGATCCCAATAGGCTCGGACCCCGGCTACCGGTAAATACTTGTTGAGGTGAGCTATTAAGGCTCCTCTGCCTCTTTTACTTCTCTTTCCACTTGCTTCGGCCTACTCGGGCCCCTGTTATGTTTCGGTAGCGGAGGAGTGCAGGTAAAAAAGGCAATACACCAGAGAAGTTGGAATCTATGAGATTGCAGTACCCTGACTAACCACCACAACTAGAGGCAGCCGTGGAGCGTTCCTACGTTGGTGCTAGACGCCTCGTCACAGCCTGAGAAACTAACTACACCTAAAGATAGAAAGAGGAAAGCTATCTGCCCCGGAGCAGATCCCCAAAGAACATAGAAAGCCCCCAAACATGTAATGGCGGTTAGACAAGATGAAATACTGACACAGACAGAAAATAGTATGAGCAAACGTTGGGGCCCAAACTACCTAAATAGAAAAGGATAGGAAGGGCACTTACTGCAATCCCAAAAAACCCTGAAAATCACCAACTCTACTAATTTCAAAATCACCTGAGATCACACGACCTCTACCACCTAAATTAGTTCTCTGGTGTAACAAAATCAAAACAGCAGCCACTGAAAAAACTGGAAAAAGCAAAAGTACAAACATCAGTGGCTGAACTAAACTGAGAGGGCAAAAGCCCCCGGAGGGACCCTGAAGGCTCCCACAGAAGTGCAGGACAAAATGCAAAAATCAAGCACAAAAACAAAAAGAAGAAAATGTCTTATCTGTTAGCAGGAGATGCAGACACGACACAGCAGGCTACAAAGGAAACAGGACTCAAGGATTGAGACCAGAACAATTGATCACCGGCAACCCTGATGGGAAGGCGACTCCCTTATATAAGACCAGTCAGTAACACCTGATTCCCACTCCTCACAATCTTCACTGGACAGTCCAGTACCGCTTGTAACCACCAGAGGGAGCCTCTGCTCAGAACTCATTTCAAGTCCATTCACAACAGTACCCCCCCCTTGAGGAGGGTCACCGAACCCTCACTTGAGCAACCAGGTCGGTCAGGATGAGTTCTATGATACGCACGGATGAGTCTCCTAGCATGGATGTCCGAAGCAAACACCCAAGAATTGTCTTCCTGACCATAACCTCTCCACTTAACCAAATACTGGAGTTTCTGTCTAGAAAAACGAGAATTCAATATTTTCTCAACCACAAACTCCATATTGCCCTCACCAGAACAGGGTCAGGAGGCAAAGCAGTAGGAACCACTGGCTCAACAAACCTCTTCAACAAGGACTTATGGAACACTTTATGGATCTTAAATGTCCCTGGAAGAAGCAAACGAAAAGAAACAGGATTAAGAATCTCCATGATCTTATAAGGTCCAATGAACCTAGGCTTAAATTTAGGAGATGCCACTCTCATAGGAATATTTCTTGAGGACAACCAGACCAAGTCCCCCACTTTAAACCGAGGACCATCAGTCCTATGCCGGTTAGCAAACCGCTGGGCCCTCTCCTGAGAGAGGGACAACCTCTCCACTACCTGGTCCCAAATCTGTTGCATACGCTCCACAACAGAGTCAACACCTGGACAGACAGAAGCCTCCGTCTGTCCTGAAGAAAATCGAGGGTGAAACCCAGAATTACAGAAAAATGGAGACATCAAAGTGGCAGAGCTAGCCCTATTATTAAGAGCAAACTCAGCCAAAGGCAAAAAAGAGACCCAGTCATCCTGATCAGCAGACACAAAGCATCTTAGATAAGTCTCCAATGTCTGGTTTGTTCTCTCAGTTTGACCATTGGTCTGAGGATGAAACGCCGAGGAGAAAGACAATTGAACACCAAGTTTAGAACAAAAGGTCCTCCAAAATCTGGAAACAAACTGGACTCCTCTGTCAGACACAATGTTCTCAGGAATGCCGTGTAAACGAACCACGTGCTGAAGGAACAAAGGCACCAATTCAGAGGAGGAAGGCAACTTAGGCAATGGCACAAGATGTATCATCTTGGAAAACCTATCACAAATCACCCAGATGACGGTCATTCTCTGAGAAACAGGGAGGTCGGAAATGAAATCCATAGAGATATGGGTCCATGGTCTCTTGGGCACAGGCAATGGCATCAACAAACCACTAGAGCGAGAGCAAGGCTTGGAGCGAGAGCAAGTCCCGCAGGACTGCACAAATTCCCTGACATCACGAGACAAGGTAGGCCACCAAAAGGACCGACTAACCAAGTCTCTGGTACCAAAAATTCCGGGATGCCCAGCCAACGCGGAACAATGAATCTCAGACATCACACTCTTTTTCCACTGGTCCGGGACAAACAATTTTCCAACAGGGCAGCGCTCGGGCCTATCCTCCTGACACCCCTCCAGAGCAAGTCTCAAATTGGGTGAGATGGCGGAAAGAACTACACCCTCTTTCAAAATAACAGAAGGATCAGATAACTCAGGAGAGTCCGCAAGGAAACTCCTCGAGAGGGCATCCGCCTTAACATTCTTAGTGCCAGGAAGAAAGGAAACCACAAAATTAAAACGTGTGAAAAACAAGGCCCACCTGGCCTGTCTAGGATTGAGTCGCTTGGCAGATTCCAGATAAACCAGATTCTTATGGTCCGTAAGGACCACCACCTGATGTTTGGCTCCCTCCAGCCAATGTCTCCACTCTTCAAAAGCCCACTTCATGGCCAGTAACTCCCGATTACCCACATCATAATTACGTTCAGTAGGAGAAAATTTTAGAGAGAAAAAGGCACAAGGGTTACTTTTAGAGGTCTCTGGATCTTTTTGGGACAAAACGGCACCTGCCCCAATTTCAGAGACATCAACCTCCACCTGAAATGGCAGAGAAACATCAGGCTGCCGTAGAACAGGAGCAGAAGTGAATCTCTGCTTAAGTTCCTGAAATGCAGAGACTGCCTCAGGAGGCCAATTCACCACATCAGAACCCTTTCTGGTCAAATCAGTCAATGGTTTAACAATAACCGAGAAATTACCAATAAATTTACGATAAAAATTGGCAAAACACAAAAATCTTTGAAGAGCCTTTAATGAAGTAGGTTGGACCCAATCACAGATGGCCTGAACCTTGACCGGGTCCATTTCAATAACAGATGGGGAGAAAATGAATCCCAGAAATGAGATCCTCTGTACGCCAAAAAGACACTTTGATCCCTTCACATACAGAGCATTCTCTCTCAAAATCTGGAATACAGTTCGAACATGTTTCACATGAGAGTCCCAGTCATTAGAAAAAATCAAGATATCATCCAAATAAACAATCAGAAATTTATCCACAAAATCCCTGAAAATGTCATTCATGAAGGACTGGAAGACAGAAGGAGCATTAGTGAGCCCAAAGGGCATCACAAGGTACTCAAAATGCCCCTCAGGGGTATTGAATGCCGTCTTCCATTCATCCCCGTGCTTAATGCGAATAAGGTTATATGCCCCCCTGAGGTCAAGCTTGGTAAACCAAGTAGCGTTTTTCACCTTGGAAAACAGGTCAGAAATCAAAGGTAACGGGTATTGATATTTTACAGTAATATTGTTCAAAAGACAATAATCAATACACGGCCTTAATGAACCATCCTTTTTGGCCACAAAGAAAAAACCGGCACCTAAGGGTGAAGAGGATGGTCTGATATGACCCTTCTCCAATGATTCCTTGATATAAGACCGCATAGCGTCATGTTCAGGTACAGACAAGTTAAAAAGGCGACCTTTAGGGAATTTACTACCAGGCACTAATTCAATAGCGCAGTCATAGCTCCTATGGGGAGGCAAGGATGCAGATTTACTTTCGCTAAACACATCAGAAAAATCAATCAAAAAGTCAGGAACATCCTGAGCCTGGGAGAGGCAGAAAAAACAGGAGTGTTGGTATTAACACATTGGCAGCCCCAACTGGTTACAGACACAGATTTCCAATCCAAAACAGGATTATGAGACTGCAACCAAGGGAAGCCCAGTATGATAATATCATGCAGATTATACAGAACCAAAAATTTACAGCACTCCTGATGATCAGGTTCAACCCTCATTATCACCTGAGTAGAGAACTGAGGTTTATTCTCAGCCAAAGGGGTAGAATCGATCCCCAGTAGGGGAATAGACTTCTGTAGGGGTATCAAGGGAAACCCACAACGTTTAGCAAAATCATAATCCATCAGGTTAATAGCTGCTCCAGAATCAACGAAAGCCTGAGCAGAAAATGAGGACAGAGAGCATATCAGAGTGACAGTTAATAAAAACTTAGTCTGAACACTACCCAAGACAACTGAGCGTGCAAAACGTCTTCCCGCTTAGGGCAGACTGAAATAGCATGAGAGGCATCACCACAGTAGAAACATAACCCATTGCGCTTTCGAAACTCATGACGCTGTGCCCCAGACACCACTCTATCACACTGCATGGGTTCAGAAGCAGGTTCACAAGGCAACACCATTCCACGCATACTTCTCCGCTCACGCAAACGTCTGTCAATTTGAATCGCTAATGACATAGAATCATTGAGACCAGAGGGACAGAGAATCCCACCATAACATCCTTTACATTATCTGACAGACCCTTCCGAAAAAGGGCCGCCAAAGCGTCGTCATTCCACTTGGTCAGGACTGCCCACCTACGGAATCTCTGACAGTATAACTCAGCGTCATCAAGACCCTGATTTAATGCCAACAAGGCTTTTTCAGCTTGATCAGTGACATTAGGCTCATCGTACAATAACCCCAAAGCCTGAAAAAATGCATCAACATCACTCAAAACAGGATCCCCAGGTGTCAGGGAAAAAGCCCAATCCTGAGGATCGCCGCGCAGGAGAGAGATGACAATTTGAACCTGCTGCGCTGCGTTCCCTGAGGACTTAGATTTTAAGGCAAAAAACAATTTACAATTATTTTTGAAATTCTGAAACTTAGCTCGATCCCCTAAAAACAAACCTGGCATGGGAATCCTAGGTTCCACAACAGGCAACCTAGCAAGATAGGCAGCAATACTCCGAACCTCAGTGGCAAGCTGATCCACACGGCCAGACAACTGTGCAAACTCCATTGAGAGAAAAAAAAATCCTCCCCAGCACCCAGAGATACAGAGGGAAAAAAAAAAATGCAACAAACAGAAAAATATCTCTGACAACTTTGACAACCTTTTTTCTTTCACAATATTTTTTCCCTTCTGTGAGTACCATACAATTTTACATTTTTAGGCCGGTGATACTGTTATGTTTCGGTAGCTGAGGAGTGCAGGTAAAAAAGGCAATACACCAGAGAAGTTGGAATCTATGAGATTGCAGTACCCTGACTAACCACCACAACTAGAGGCAGCCGTGGAGCGTTCCTACGTTGGTCCTAGACGCCTCGTCACAGCCTGAGAAACTAACTACACCTAAAGATAGAAAGAGGAAAGCTATCTGCCCCGGAGCAGATCCCCAAAGAACATAGAAAGCCCCCAAACATGTAATGGCGGTTAGACAAGATGAAATACTGACACAGACAGAAAATAGTATGAGCAAACGTTGGGGCCCAAACTACCTAAATAGAAAAGGATAGGAAGGGCACTTACTGCAATCCCAAAAAACCCTGAAAATCACCAACTCTACTAATTTCAAAATCACCTGAGATCACACGACCTCTACCACCTAAATTAGTTCTCTGGTGTAACAAAATCAAAACAGCAGCCACTGAAAAAACTGGAAAAAGCAAAAGTACAAACATCAGTGGCTGAACTAAACTGAGAGGGCAAAAGCCCCCGGAGGGGACCCTGAAGGCCCCCACAGAAGTGCAGGACAAAATGCAAAAATCAAGCACAAAAACAAAAAGAAGAAAATGTCTTATCTGTTAGCAGGAGATGCAGACACGACACAGCAGGCTACAAAGGAAACAGGACTCAAGGATTGAGACCAGAACAATTGATCACCGGCAACCCTGATGGGAAGGCGACTCCCTTATATAAGACCAGTCAGTAACACCTGATTCCCACTCCTCACAATCTTCACTGGACAGTCCAGTACCGCTTGTAACCACCAGAGGGAGCCTCTGCTCAGAACTCATTTCAAGTCCATTCACAACAGGCCCCCACACGATTACACACACTGGCAGTTGGTGGGCTGCCTCTTCGCCGCTGTCTGAGCGTCGGCACGCTCCTGGCTCTCAACTTGAGCTCTGGAGTCCCTTGCTGCAAACTCCACTCGTCTGCTCTGTCTGCAGACTACTCACTTGTCTCAGCTCTGACTAGACTGGAATGGATTTGTCTCCACTCTTCTAGACTCCACTCTATTGAACTGAACTCTGTCTTTGCTCTCTCTAGACAGACTGAACTTCACCTTACTGCAGACTGCAGCCTTCAGACTGACTGACTAAACTCTGCAGAGCGTTCTACTGAGCTGCACTACTCTGCAGTCTCTCAAATCTCTCTGCTCTGCACTGCACACTGCACTCAGCAGAACTCTAATCTGACTGAACTCTCTTTCCTATCTTCACCTTCCTTTTTATATGTCTATACAGCTCCCTCTGGTGGTCTTAGGGATGGGTGAAGGTGTGTGTATGCATTGGGACCTCTAGTGGTTAAATCCTTCAGTGCACCCTTCCAGGAGATGTGGAATCTCAGCACAGCTGGGCTCCACAGAAGTGCTCCAAGACTCAAACAGAGGCAGGCCTGCGGTTTGAGGCCTGGTGGTGCGGGGAACTGGAGTAACGACCCCGTTTCGACAACCGGTGGAGGACAACGAGGAGTACAAGGGCCTGGTGAGGCCCCGATGGGAACCTGCAGGAGTCTGGAAGGCTCTGGAGGCGACCCTGCAGGGGATGATGATGGCCGCAATCATTGATGTTGGCGACCGCGCAAGAGGACTACCGATGGCTGCGGCGGTGACTAAGGGACCCTTGCTCGGCCACCCCGCTGCACGGCCCGCTGTCCTCTTATCTCCTGTGGATCCGCCGTCATCTCCGGAGGTGCCTCCGGCCACAACGGCACCCGTGCTACCGCAAACAACACCCGTTCCAGCTGACGATCGCAGCTTGCGTGCAGAGGAGCCCCAGGTGCCTACGGAGGCTGAGTGGATCCATGTCGTAATACAGCAGGAAAGGCAGTGGGAGCACCGAGTCCTGGCAGAACTACTGCACCCCGGCGGGGGAGCTGCGGCAGACCAGATGACCCGCGGAGTGGTCCAGTACCTCAACTGGCGGCGGAGCTACGGGTTCCTACAGGAGCTGGAGACCGGGGCCAAGGTGTACATAAATGCTGGGTCTCTGATGTTCTGCGTTCCCCTTCGAGAGGGGGATTATGTAACTTTTGTCAAGGAACAAGGACCTTGAGGGCCCTACGCAGTGGCCATAAACGAGGCCTCCATCCGGGAGACCAGTCCACCGACATAGAGCCCAAACGTGGAACAGCTGGCTGTTGGGGCCGCAGTTGCTTTGGCCACACAGGAGAGAGCGATGCCTCAGGGTAGTGAGGCGGCCGCAGATGTTATTCACGGAGCCGGAGTTCTCACGAGGTGTGGTCCCACCACAGGAGGGAGTGTGGAGCCGGAGGAATAGCGGAGACTTCTCCTCCAGTGGGTCCTCATCGCAGGTGTATGTGGTGGTTCAAGGGCCACATCTGGCCCACTATGCAACTCAGCGGCCGTGTACTGACTGAGCGGCGCCTTTAAGGAATTGAAATTAATTGGTGTCGGTTGCATCAAGTAAATATGAGGGACTGTTTTGCATCCCTAAGAGGATAATGGACCTTACATGGTGGCCAAGGACAATGACGTTTGTGGTGGCCACCTGTTGATGGCCATATTTGTTTGTTTTCCCCTCCTCCCAGTTTTATTTATACCTGTTTGTGTCCCCCCTGCTGGATCATGGGACCAGGACCCCATGGGGTTTAATAGCAGTGGACTCTGGATTCAGTTGCTGGACTGTATGTTCCTGAACTTTGCCCCCACTTCAACCCTTGGACTATCCCCATGTTTATAAAAGCAGCCCACCACCGCTAAAAGGGCCCATGATCCACTGAAAGGAAGGAGGAGGAGACTCTCTTCAGAAGGACTGCTGGGTCTGAAGAAGGCCCACTTCAAAGACTGCGGCCATCCGTGTTAAAGGGATGACCGGCCAATACATGACTGCTTGTACCTTATAAACTGTGTTTTTATGTGTTATACAAAGGTTGCCATGGTCGGGGACGGCCATGTTTAAAGAGGGGGAGTGTAAGGGGATGGCAGGTCCACTCAGTTGCGCCCTTTCCTCCTTCTGTGTCACCCTCATGCCTCTTATGTGTAGACAGCCTTAATTGTACTGTGTATCCCTGTGTTTGTCATGTAATGTAATGTCTGTATTGCTTCTATTGTAATTATTGTATTGTGTATGTTTCCTTTTAGTACTGTAAATAGTTAGGGACAGAAATAGTTAATGTTGGGGCTGGACTCGCAGCCACAAGGTGAAAGGAAGCTGCTGCTTCTTCTGAAATGCCTGATATTCTGGCCAGGGCAGAAGTGATTTATAGATGGGGCATTGCCAGACCCCCAGGACGGGAGAGGTCTGTTGCCCTGGACCAGGGACTGAACAGTAAGGCCCCAGGACTCCGGAAGGGTCCTCGCTGAATGGGTTTTAAGCACCCAGATCCCAGCGCGTGGAATTCCTCTAATCTTTGGCTGCTGCAGTTGCTGTGGGTGCAGCTGGAGAGCGTAACAGGGAGAGAGCTGGAAAACCAGTGTTGTACTCATGCCTTTATACTTTACCACTGTTCATTAAAGAATTATTTTCCCTGTTGGACAACAGTTGCCTTTGTGGACTCTGTATCACCTGGACTGCTGTGACCAGAAGAAAAGGTAACTTGTGGGGAAAAACTACATCAATCCCATATTGTATGTAGAAGGGGCCAGGGTGTACTCGCTGACTGTGTGCTCGGTGGACTCTGCCTGCGAATTGTCTCTTTAAATAACTCGGCCACAACTACCCCCCCATGTCCCCTTGTTACACACATATTAGTATATTCATTATGCAAACTAGGGGGCAAGTCAGTGAGGGATCAGTGACCTGTCAGCAATCTGCATAATGAATATATAATCAGAGCAACACATACATGAACCCCTCCTTAGGACACGAGCATATTAACTAAAAACTAAAAATAAGGATTAAAAAAGCACAAGATGGATTTCATCAACCAAGATATCTTTTTATTCAGTATAAGGGTGCTGACTTGACATTGTCTGTAGGTTACTGTGCACAATCCTGCTGACAGGTTCCCTTTAAAAGACCGCCGATCAGCAAACTATTAGCTAATCTGCAGTCCTTTTAAGGCCACAAGTCGGGGTGTAAACCTGCCACTGTATTTGCGATATATGTTTGCTATCCTCCATAATGTTTTAGATAACCTAAACAATAGTAATTTAAACATGTTCTAGAATAAAAGTATTATACAAAACTATTTCCACTAACATTCGGGAAAATACAGCAATTTAATGAGAAGATACATGAAATATTATCTTCCCTCCATTTCCTAACGTGGCCCATGTGATGCTTCCTTTTATTTTCACTATGCCACTAACATATGCTTTTAAAATAGCAAGTATCCATCTTCTATTCACCACATTTACTGGATCGATCACTGGCTGCAGTCAGTAGGTCTAGAAACAAGCTACGTCCTATGATGACTTGGTCACAGGTGCAGAAGTGGCCACGTCAGATCTAGGAATCGCTGTAGCTATATGGTGCCTTCAACAGTTCATCATTCAGATATCTAGAGAAGGCTTGTGAGGATTGACATGGATAAAATGTTGTATTTTCGTTAAGGTTTCTTGCATTGATTTATTGGATAATAGATGAATAATATATGGACATTCTTGCACTTCCATCTGAAAGCAGTAACATAACTGGTTTGAAATAACTGTATGAGATGTGAATGTAATGATGCTAGGAATAATTCCACCAATAGCTCTAGGATAGTTCTAGGTGTGGCTGCCATGATGAATTATCCACTTACGTACAATGACTCATAATCCCAGAAACACCCTAGGTGTGCCAAGTTCCCAGGCACCAGAAGAAAGAGATCCTGGTTCATCAGGTTACCAGGTTAAGTACATGTTAAGTACATTGTGCACATGTTCCCCATTCTATATAAACATCAGTGCTCTCAGGAGGATGATCAAGAACTATGGCTTAATTACGTAGTGTGGATGCGGTGTACGAATATAGGCAGCACATGGTGATTATAGGCATGTCTGTGACAGGCTGCCAGATATCAAAGCTTGTTTGGTTTATAGGAACACTCCCAATAATTTTTTGTTCCCTAAACCTGTGTAAATGTTAGTGTAGTGTCAGGGTGTTAATATATTCACCCAGCGCCATCTTCTCCGATACTGAGCGCCACTCCGGTCCTCTTCTCGTCACATTACTGTGATTCAGACATTGCGGATCACACTGTGCTCTATATGTGAGTCAAAAGTTTCTTTAAGGCTTCACTCACGCTGGCATATAACATGGCCGAGTGCTATCTGGTGTTTTATTGGATATCACTCGGCCCAGTGTTATACTATGGGGCAGTGCAGATCAGTGATTATTTTCTCATGCTGATTCGACGTGAGAAAACAATCACAGCATGCTGCGGGTGCATCCGATGATCGGATCAAGCACAGCCGTTCAAGTCTATGTGTGTGTGTGTGTGTGTGTGTGTGTGTGTGTGTGTGAAACATCTGGCTGCCCTTGGATGTCATCCGAGTGCAGTACGATTTCTACAGACACAGACAATGGAGAAGATGAAGAAATTCAGTTCTCCGTCTTCTCTGCACCTGCGATGCGATTCTCTCATGCGAGAGAACCGAATCTCACTGAGATGACACTCGGATCAGAATCTAACAGAGTTTGAGCTATGTGTCAGTAGCATAATTGGCCCAGTTCTCTCTCATGAGAGAATCTACGCCAGTGTGAACGGACCCCAACAATGTAATACTATGGGACCCCGTTCTGACGCTCCATAGGCTTACACTGTAAAAGCCTCTTCTGGGTCACACAAAGAGCGGTGTGATCTGAAGAGTCTGAATCGACGTCACTGACAAGAACCAAAGTGACACTGGATACTGGAGAAGACAGCGATAGGTGAGCATGTTGACACGTTGACCCTACACTCCCATAACTTTTACACAGGTTTAGGGAGTAAAAAATTTACCAAGAGTAAAGTATTTGGGGTCTTCTCATGTTGTCTTCAGGAGCGCACCACTCCCCTGACTCCCGGCTAACCCTCCTTATGACGGACAATCTGGGCCGGCGCCATGACCTGAACTGTCCCCTTTCAGAGCCGCTAACACAGACTGCTTTGCCTCTGTAGCATCGGAGGAGCGCAGGGCACTGAAGCTTAAGGTTCATCCAGAATCCCCGCACATTTTACTACGACACTGTATGTAAAAAAATGACATTTCAGCCAATTTTCTAATAATATAAATACATCCTTACATAAGGGTGCTGGTGTCAGGCCTAGCTATATGGGAACTGCTGGAGAGGGCTGTTTGGCTTATTTTTGTACTTAGTATGATTTAGACTTATCAGAACATAATGATAATTATTACAACTTTATTAAAAATCTATGCATGAAGAATTGGAAAGTTATTTTCCTACTTGTCCCTCCACTAATTGTGTGCCATTTTTGGTAAACAATCTAGATCTCTCACTCTAATTGTTATTATAAGCTTTTAAGTAACTCGTTAGGCCATAACGCGATGCCATTATTGTATCATGACGCACGGATTACTTAGTAATCATAAAAAACGCTGGGGATCTCGGGAGGTAAGATACTAACACTGCTCACGTCCAGCGGCCAGAGACTACTGACCTGACCGATGGGCCGGAGTCCCGTGAATTGATCTGTCCATCTGTAGTACCTACTAGTACTTTTCTTCCATGCTAAGTAACCAGTAGATATGGCATGCTATGCCAGTGATCACACAGGAGCAGTAACACGCTCATCATATGATGACAATGGAGGAAAGTAGCACATGATATAAAGTCTCTAATCATATGACTGTAAAACATGCAATCCTGCACTGTCTTGTGTGAATGTGTACCTATTGCTATGGAAACTTTGGCACCCTAAATGGTGACACACATCTTTTTGTGGAATCTTCTGAATAGATGATGAGGTTTTGCCCATGGATGAGATTAGGGTCTTTGTAACGTTTGTTAATTGTGGCTGTGCTCCAATTCCTGTGCGCTGGGCTGATCCAGCACCTCAGCTGTTATTATTGGCTTCTGACATATTGCATAAACAGAAATTGGTTCTTGATTCATAGGCTGCCGTCTGGTTGAATAAATCAATTCTTGGTTTTCTGTCTGGAAACTGAGATTCTTCAATGGAAGTGCCAACATTTACAGATACATCTGGCTAATAAGAAAAGAAAAAATAGATCTTTGATTACATTTGTAGCAGCATGTGGGCTTTTGTATAAACCGTGAATGATCCGCCGGTGGATTAGGAAAATGAACACATTGCAGCCTGAGATATTTCTACTGTACAATCAAGGTAGAATTACTTACAAAATTACACCTTTTAAAAAAATATCAGTTTAAATGGCACCTATCTAACCCATGCTCCTGGTGTAATAGTGCTGCCCAGTTCAGGACAGCAATCAGTGCTGCCAGTGCCGGCTCCTGGTTTTTATGGGCCCCGGGCGAAAGAGTCTCAGTGGGCCCCCTTAACACAGACCACAATTCATCATGCACAGATACTGCAGAGAAATATAGGTATAGTACAATGCCAAACACTTCACTTCTTCCATTACATGAGTGATATCTATTGTAAAATGTGCAATAGCTCAAAAACCGCCAAATCCTCACAGCGCACAGTACAGACTGGACAGTGCAGTCCTCCATACAATATTATGGGCACCACATAGTCTCCCCCTCATCACCCATATAATACCCCATGCAGGATGTCACCCCCCCATCCCCCATATAATGCTCCATACAGAATACTGGACCCAATATAATGCTCCATACAGAATACTGGACCACATATAATGCTCCATACAAAATATGGAGCTCTCCTGTACACTGTGCTGCGTTCTGCACTGTTACGGCTCAGGAAAGGGCGCTGTCCAAAGACTCCCCATTATCATCATCATTGCCTACCCATTATCAACATCATTGCCTCCCCATCATCATCATTGGCTGCCCATCATCATCATCATTGCCTACCCATCATCATTATCATCATTGTCTCCCCATCATCATAGACTCCCCATCATCATCATCATTGCCTCCCCATCATCATCATTGCCTCCCCATCATCATAGCCTCCTCTCATCATTTTCCTCCCCATTCACATCATTGCCCCCCCATTAAAATTTTCATATTGCCTCCCCATTATCTTTCCCCCCCATCATCTCATCTTTTCCTCCCCCTTAATATCTCATTCTCCCCATTCATTGCCCCCCCATATCTCATCATCTCATTTTCTCCCCTTAAAATTTTTTCATCATCGCCCCCCCCATTTTCTTGCCTCCCATCACATCATTGCCTCCCCCTTAAAATTTATCATCATCCTCCCCTTTCATTGCCCCCCCTCATCATCATTGCCTCCCCATTAATATCCTCATTCCCCATCATCATTGCCTCCCCCTCATTTATCACACCCTCACACATAAGCACAGCAACACACCACACAACCCCCCCTACCTGTCCCGGTCCCCGCCCCCTCTGCCCAGCCCGGCCCCTGTGATGACGTCATTCAGCGCGTGCGGGGGAGGGGGGAAGCGGGCCCGGGGCCCCGCCCGCGCCCTGGAGCCCGGAGCTGCGGAGCGGGGGGCACGGGGAGAGGTGAGTATTGCGCCGGGTGCTTTCGGGGCCTGAGCAAGCAGGGGGGGCCCAGTGTGGGGTGGCACCCCTAACGGGCGCCGGGGTGCCCCGGCGAGTGGACCCCCCCCCGCTCGGGCCCGGCACTTTCCCGGGTATGCCGGGTGTGACGCCGGCCCGAGTGGGCCCATCACACAAGCATAATTTTTTATAATTAGCATCTGTGGTCTAAAA